>JAUPFV010000003.1:26629777-27229777 GCA_036936605.1 Limnanthes douglasii subsp. nivea | reverse complement strand
AGTTCGAATAATCTATTTATAGAGTTATATATTTTTTTAAATAATAGTTCGAATTTCCTATTTATATAATTTTTTTTAAAATATTAGTGCGCAATCCTATATATAGAGTTTTGATTTTTTTGAATAGTTTAAAGTGCATAACTTATAAAAAAATTAATTTTTTTTATAAAAAAATATATTTAAAAAAATACATTTTATAAAAAATCAGCCACGGATGACGTCATCCGTGACGTCATCCGTGACGTCACCCGTGCGGACCATCCAGATGAATGTCCGGATGGTCTGAATTCCAAAATCGGGCATTCGGACATTTCGTCCGGATGCCCCGAACCGACTGTCCGGACCATCCGGACAGATCTCCAGATGGTCCGGACAGATCTCCAGATGGTCCGGACAGTTCCATTTTTTTTAAAATTTTCAAAAAAAAAATTGGGTCTCCCCTATAAATAGAGGAGACCCCAACTCCAACCTCACACACTCTCTAAATCTACTATAAACTCTCTAAATCTCTCTACTTGTTCTAGATTTTTTATTAAGCTTAACTTTCTTATTTTACATATCGTACTTCTGTTTTCGAAATAGTTAGATTTTTTTTTCGAAAAAAAATTGTTATTAGTTTGTATTGGTTATTATTTGTGCTTATTTCAAATTTCCAATGTCGTTTTGTGGCTTCAACAACAGGTTAGGACAAGCAACTTCGAAAACTGATTTTTCAGATTTTTCTTCTATTATGATATCTCCTCCACCCGAGAGGGATCCGATCACAAGACGCATCAAATGTGCCACTGAACCTACGAATATGAGTAAGACCGTCAAACAAAATTTTAGTTTGAAAATTTCCGATAAGGAGAGGCGAAGCGTCAAACTTGTTAGTACTACACATACGACTGTGAGTAAGACCACCAAACCAACTTTTAGTTCTAAAATGGTCGACAAGGTGACACGAAGTGTCAAACACCCAACTATAACCAAGAGTAAGACCGTTGTTCCTAAACAAAGTCTTAGTACGAAGATGAAGATGGTCGATTTGATTGCTGCTGCGTTAAGTAAGGTTAATCGTGAGACTCGAGGACAAGTTTTGGGAGATCCATTACAAATTGCCGTTACTGTTGAGAAAGTTTTGCGACTTAAAAAAGTGGTTAGCGACAAGAGACTAAAAAATGTATTTTAGCAATTGTAATATTAAATATTTTAATATAACTTGTAATATTTTAGCATTTGTAATATTAAATATTTTAATATGACTTGTAATATTTTAGCAATTGTAATATTAAATATTTTAATATGACTTGTAATATTTTAGCATTTGTAATATTAAATATTTTAATATAACTTGTAATATTTTAGCATGATAAAATATGATTTTTGTTTAAAAAATATAAAATAACATTTGTAATATTTAAAACCAAATCACAATAATAAAATTCAAAATGTAATATTAAAATTATAACAATATAACTTAAAAATAATAAATGACACTTGTTATATTTAAAACCAAATCACAATAATAAAATTCAAAATGTAATATTAATTTTTTTTTTCAACCAAGCCTAGTATTTTGACAATGTCAGAAAGAGTTGGGTCTTTTCTCACATTAGCATTTCAACAAACACTTTATGCGCATTAGTCAACTAGATGATGAAACTTAACCCAAATGAGAATTCTCACGTTACAAATATACGACAATTATCATCACAAAATCTAACAAAAAAAAAACAATCAAGTGAAAGAAGAATCACTGAATCAAACGATGGAAACTTTAGCACCGACTGCTTCTTGGCTTCCTCAACATCGTCCTTCGACACACCTTCTTTGAATTTCTTCGGTAGCCCTTCAATAAGATCTTTGGCTTCCTTCAACGCCAAATCTGTCAACGCCCTAACAGCCTTAATCACAGCAATCCTTGCGTTGCTTGGGACCTCATCGATCACCCCCATCGAACTCTGTTTTCTCCTTTACAATGGGAGCGGCCGCCTCTACTCCACGGGCAGCGGTTGCGGCACCGGCCGGGGCAAACGCGGCGGCGGATACGCCGAGTTTGTCCTGGAGGTAGTCGACGAGGATTCGTGCTTCTACTAGGGTTAGAGAATTAGCAAAATAAAATCATAATTTCATAACTTTTTTTTTCCGGAGGGAACCCGCAGCCGCTACTCAGAGTGCAATGAGTGCGCACAGGGTAAACCCTCAGTCTGACGCGATAGCCTGCAAACCAATGCCAGAAGGTAAACCACACAAGGTTACAGGCTCAGCCGAGAAAGCGTATGTAGAGGGACTCAAACTCATGACCTTTTGGTCATAAGAATGCCATACTCAACCAACTCGGCTACCCCCTTGGGGGCAACTGTTAAAAACCATGTTAGGCACCATGTTAGGCATTTTAAGAAAATGTTAGGCATTCAAGTAGTTGCCCAAGACTACTTTAAAAAAATTAATTCGAAATTTTTAACTATTAACCACCATGTTAGGCATTCAAGTAGTTGCCCAAGACTTCAACATCAACAAAAAGAAGAAAGGAGCAATTAAAAAAAAGGATATATCAAAATCTAATATTAAAGTTATAACAATATAACTTAAAAATAATAAATAACAATTGTAATATTTAAAACCTAATCACAATAATAAAATTCAAAATGCAATATTAAAATTATAACAATATAACTTAAAAATAATAAATAACACTTGTAATATTTAAAACCTAATCACAATAATAAAATTCAAAATGTAATATTAAAATGATAACAATATAACTTAAAAATAATAAATAACATTTGTAATATTTAAAACCTAATCACAATAATAAAATTCAAAATGTAATATTAAAATTAATATTTTAACATGATAAGATATAGTTTTGGTTTGTAATATTAAAATCAACACTACTAATATTAGATCTAAAAACATAATAATAATAATAATATTCAAAATGTGATAATAACATAAGTAATATTTAAAATTTTGGACTATATAATAATTACAACACTTAAAATATTAATAACCAAAACAAATTAATACTAACCAAAATGGAATAATAATGTTATAATAATATGCAATATCTCAATATTTTTTAAATATAACATTTTGGTTATAAAATAAATAAAACATTTTTAATATTTACAAATAAACCACGGTTTTTTTACAAATAAACCGTGGTTTCGCAGTCCTGCCGGTTTGCAGTCCTAATGGTTTGCGGTCCTGTCGGTTTGCGGTGCTAATGGTTTGCAGTCCTGCCGGTTTGCGGTCTTGCCGGTTTGCAGTCCTAATGGGCCAGTTTCGTATTTAAACCGCCAGTTCATAAAAAGATTACCAACTTTGAACCGCGGTTCCAGAACCATTTGCCACCAATACTCTTAGTCGAGTTTTATAACTACTATTCGGACATTTCTTGCAAACAAATTACGTTACTTATATTTCATTAATTCATAATCTTAAAATAAATTTTATATTTTAATTATAACGTTTTAAACTATCGTTTGAATTTGTCTCAATACATGAACATCTTAAATGAAAAAAAAAATTAAGATTAAATTACTGTAACATCATGATTCTAATTTAATTTTTTTTTTGTATTTACACGTTACCAAAAATTAGTTTCTCTTAAAAAAAATTATTTTACACAAATTGATATGAAGAAAAATTAAAACCATAAAACGATTAATTATAATTTAAGATATAATATTTAAATAAGAATTTGACCGTAATTATGAAAATTTTATTTAAAATATGTAACTTGTGATAATTTTAGAAATACAAATTTAGTTTTTTTAATTCAAAACTTTTTATGTACAAGCTTTTAAATATTTACGAGTCGTTAAGAAAATAGTTATCATTGTATGCCAACAATGATAAGCATACTATAAAAGCTTACCAGCCAATACTAAACCCTTATTTTCAGAAGCGGATCAAAAACTAAAATGAAGGGTAAGCCAAAAATACTTATATATATATAAAAAAAGTAACAACAAATAAATGTACAACTATTACGATGAAAAAATTGTAAGACATTTGTGCTATATTTTTGCTAAATTTGTGCTATATTTATGTTATATTTGTGCTAAATTTAAACGAAATTTACAAAAAAACTGTGCTAAATTTGCACGGAACATGAAAATACTATAACACATTAATCTATACCTAAAAACATGGTTTAAGCATCAATCTATATTAAACTATATGGTTTGAATATAAAATCATACTTAAATAAGTGATAATTACATAATATACTTAATTGAATTATCAAATTATACCTAACTACATGGTTTTTGCAGCAAGTAGCAGTTAAACAAGTAGGAAAGCATCACAAACTATAAAAAATAATTAAATCGTAGAAAATTGGTTTTTTAATCGAAATAACCTTTACCTAATTTAGCCTCGACTAGCAATTCTAGGTAGACTCTATTTTGGATAAATAAGAAATCACGTGACCTTTACTATTGGCACCTTCCCTTTATATTTTGGTGACAACTGACAACAAATGGTGCACCAACTTAGAATAAATTCTTCTTTTGTATCTTCTTCTTCTCCTCTCTAATGTCTTCTCCGATGAACTTCAACAACGTACAAGAGACCGAAAGCTTCAACAACGTACAAGAGACAAAAAGCTTCAAAAACTTAAAAGAGACAACAGACTTAGACGGTAAGTTAAATTTTTTCCTTTAAGTTTAGATTGTATCTTCTTCTTTTTAATTGAATTTTTTTAATTATTGTTTTAAAACATAAATACTAAACCCTACTATGTTCTTCTTTTTAATTATTTTTTTAATTCTGCCAACAATGATAAAGCATACTATAAATGCTTACCAGCCAATACTAAACCCTTGCGGATCCAGAACTAAAATGAAGGGTAAGCAAAAAAAAAACTTATATATACAAAAAAGTAACAACAAATAAATGTACAAGTATTACGATGAAAAAATTGTAAGACATTTGTGCTATAATTTTTCTAAATTTGTGCTATATTTATGTTATATTTGTGCTAAATTTACACAAAACTTACAAAAAAACTGTGCTAAATTTGCACGGAACATGGAAATACTATAACACATTAATCTGTACCTAAAAATATGGTTTAAGCATCAATCTATATTAAACTATACGGTTTGAATATAAAATCATACTTAAATAAGTGATAATTACATAATATACTTAATTGAATTATCAAATTATACCTAACTACATGGTTTTGCAGCAAGTAGTAGATAAACAAGTAGGAAAGCATCACAAACTATAAAAAATAATTAAATCATAGAAAATTGGTTTTTTAATCGAAATAACATTTACCTAATTTAGCCTCGACTAGCAATTCTAGGTAGACTCTGTTTTGGATAAATAAGCAATGACGTGACCTTTACTATTGGCACCTTCCCTTTATATTTTGGTCACAACTGACAGCAAATGGTGCACCAACTTAGAATAAATTCTTCTTTTGTATCTTCTTCTTCTCCTCTCTAATGTCTTCTCCGATGAACTTCAACAACGTACAAGAGACCGAAAGCTTCAACAACGTACAAGAGACAGAAAGCTTCAACAACGTACAAGAGACAAAAAGCTTCAAAAACTTAAAAGAGACAGCAGACTTAGACGGTAAGTTAAATTTTTTCCTTTAAGTTTAGATTGTATCTTCTTCTTTTTAATTGAATTTTTTTAATTATTATTTTAAAACAGAAATACTAAACCCTACTATGTTCTTCTTTTTAATTATTTTTTTAATTATGCCAACAATGATAAAGCATACTATAAATGCTTACCAGCCAATACTAAACCCTTAGGCGGATCCAGAACTAAAATGAAGGGTAAACAAAAAAAACTTATATATACAAAAAAGTAACAACAAATAAATGTACATGTATTACGATGAAAAAATTGTAAGACATTTGTGCTATATTTTTGCTAAATTTGTGCTATATTTATGTTATATTTGTGCTAAATTTACACGAAACTTGCAAAAAAACTGTGCTAAATTTGCACGGAACATGGAAATACTATAACACATTAATCTATACCTAAAAACATGGTTTAAGCATCAATCTATATTAAACTATATGGTTTGAATATAAAATCATACTTAAATAAGTGATAATTACATAATATACTTAATTGAATTATCAAATTATACCTAACTACATGGTTTTTGCAGCAAGTAGCAGTTAAACAAGTAGGAAAGCATCACAAACTATAAAAAGTAATTAAATCGTAGAAAATTGGTTTTTTAATCGAAATAACCTTTACCTAATTTAGCTTCGACTAGCAATTCTATGTAGACTCTGTTTTGGATAAATAAGAAATGACGTGACCTTTACTATTGGCACCTTCCCTTTATATTTTGGTGACAACTGACAACAAATGGTGCACCAACTTAGAATATATTCTTCTTTTGTATCTTCTTCTTCTCCTCTCTAATGTCTTCTCCGATGAACTTCAACAACGTACAAGAGACAGAAAGCTTCAACAACGTACAAGAGACACAAAGCTTCAACAACGTACAAGAGACAAAAAGCTTCAAAAACTTAAAAGAGACAGCAGATTTAGACGGTAAGTTAAGTTTTTTCCTTTAAGTTTAGATTGTATCTTCTTCTTTTTAATTGAATTTTTTTAATTATTGTTCTAAAACAGAAATACTAAACCCTACTATGTTCTTATTTTTAATTATTTTTTTAATTATGCCAACAATGATAAAGCATACTGTAAATGCTTACCAGCCAATACTAAACCCTTATTTTCAGAGGCGGATCCAGAACTAAAATGAAGGGTAAGCAAAAAAAACACTTATATATACAAAAAAAGTAACAACAAATAAATGTACAAGTATTATGATGAAAAAATTGTAAGATATTTGTGCTAAATTTTTGCTATATTTATGTTATATTTGTCCTAAATTTACACGAACTTACAAAAAATTGTGCTAAATTTGCACGGAAAATGGAAATACTATAACACGTTAATCTATACCTAAAAACATGGTTTAAGCATCAATCTATATTAAACTATATGGTTTGAATATAAAAGCGTACTTAAATAAGTGATAATTACATAATATACTTAATTGAATTATCAAATTATACCTAACTACATGGTTTTTGCAGCAAGTAGCAGTTAAACAAGTAGTAAAACAAAGCCCTAACACGAAACTTAAATATAGTACAACTTTATAAAATAGGCTATTTTTAAAGTAAGTAAATGTATTTAGGATTGAATTCCAGTTTAGTTTTTACTGGAATTTTCATTTTATGAAATACAGTAAGACCATGATGAACCCCAATTCTTCTTTCAAAGACCCAATTGCAGCATGCCATTTGGCATGCTGCAGTTGTACTTTTTTTTAGAAAAATGTTTGTTTAAAAGAAATGGTTGGTCAAAAAATTAAAAAAGTATACTATTGTTTTTTATTTTTCGATATGTACGAGTAGAGACTTGCTTTATTTGATTCCGTCACCGAAAGTTTTTGAGTTTTTATTTATTTAGTATTTTCAAAATGATTTTTGGAACATTTTTGTAAGTTAAAAAAATAAATAAATTATACCATGATTTATAATTTCATTACAAAACTTAAAAAATTAAAATTTATAATGTTATTGATATAGTTACATTTAAGAAATTTTAACCAAACCAATTTTATTTTCAAAATTTGATTTTTAAATATAATATATATTATGTATTATATTTTTAATTATTTCAATTTTATAGTTTATATTTGTAAACAAAATATATTATGTTAATTTATGAAAATTATTTATTTTAATATATATAATTTTAATGTAAATATATAGTAAATAAGAAGAAAAATAAATAAAAATTAATTGTAAGATATTGTATGGTAGAATGATGTGGAAGAGGGAGAAATATCGTGGGGTATGCTGAAAGATGAAATATGCACTGCTGCGTTAAGTGAGAATTTTTGCAGAATTATTGGGGATTATACTGATGTGACGCTTTTGGGAGATGAAATATCCCCACTGCTGCGTATGGTCTAAGAATAGAAAAGTAGTATGCTATGTCTGGACGAGGGCTCCTCCCAATGGTCTATTAGTAACGAGGCCGTGTAAAACGGTGTATTAATTACTTTGTAATTTTCTATTTTATTTAGTTTATTTATATTGTAAAACATTATTGTAATCGGTAAAACTTTATGGTACTAACCATGCGGTTTGATGTTTTAAATTTTGAAATAGTTTTTCAAAATGAAGGGTAAGCAAAAAAAAACTTATATATACAAAAAAGTAACAACAAATAAATGTACAAGTATTATGATGAAAAATTGTAAGATGTTTGTGCTAAAGTTTTGCTATATTTATGTTATATTTGTGCTAAATTTACACGAACTTACAAAACATTGTGCTAAATTTACACGGAAAATGGAAATACTATAACACATTAATCTATACCTAAAAACATGGTTTAAGCATCAATCTATATTAAACTATATGGTTTGAATATAAAAGCGTACTTAAATAAGTGATAATTACCTAATATACTTAATTGAATTATCAAATTATACCTAACTACATGGTTTTTGCAGCAAGTAGCAGTTAAACAAGTAGTAAAACAAAGCCCTAACACGAAACTTAAATATAGTTACAACTTTATAAAATAGGCTATTTTTAAAGTAAGTAAATGTATTTAGGATTGAATTTCAGTTTAATTTTTAATGGAATTTTCATTTTATGAAATACAGTAAGACCATGATGAACCCCAATTCTTCTTTCAAAGACCCAATTGCAGCATGCCATTTGACATGCTGCAGTTGTACTTTTTTTTAGAAAAACGTTTGTTTAAAAGAAATGGTTGGTCAAAAAATTAAAAAAGTATACTATTGTTTTTTATTTTTCGATATGTACGAGTAGAGACTTGCTTTATTTGATTCCGTCACCGAAAGTTTTTGAGTTTTTACTTATTTAGTATTTTCAAAATGATTTTTGGAACATTTTTGTAAGTTAAAAAAATAAATAAATTATACCATGATTTATAATTTCATTACAAAACTTAAAAAATTAAAATTTATAATGTTATTGATATAGTAACATTTAAGAAATTTTAACCAAACCAATTTTATTTTCAAAATTTGATTTTTAAATATAATATATATTATGTATTATATTTTTAATTATTTCAATTTTATAGTTTATATTTGTAAACAAAATATATTATGTTAATTTATGAAAATTATTTATTTTAATATATATAATTTTAATGTAAATATATAGTAAATAGGAAGAAAAATAAATAAAAATTAATTGTAAGATATTGTATGGTAGAATGATGTGGAAGAGGGAGAAATATCGTGGGGTATGCTGAAAGATGAAATATGCACTGTTGCGTTAAGTGAGAATTTTTGCAGAATTATTGGGGATTATACTGATGTGACGCTTTTGGGAGATGAAATATCCCCACTGCTGCGTATGGTCTAAGAATAGAAAAGTAGTATGCTATGTCTGGACGAGGGCTCCTCCCAATGGTCTATTAGTAACGAGGCCGTGTAAAACGGTGTATTAATTAATTTGTAATTTTCTATTTTATTTAGTTTATTTATATTGTAAAACATTATTGTAATCGGTAAAACTTTATGGTACTAACCATGCGGTTTGATGTTTTAAATTTTGAAATAGTTTTTCAAAATGAAGGGTAAGCAAAAAAAAACTTATATATACAAAAAAGTAACAACAAATAAATGTACAAGTATTATGATGAAAAATTGTAAGATGTTTGTGCTAAAGTTTTGCTATATTTATGTTATATTTGTGCTAAATTTACACGAACTTACAAAACATTGTGCTAAATTTGCACGGAAAATGGAAATACTATAACACATTAATCTATACCTAAAAACATGGTTTAAGCATCAATCTATATTAAACTATATGGTTTGAATATAAAAGCGTACTTAAATAAGTGATAATTACCTAATATACTTAATTGAATTATCAAATTATACCTAACTACATGGTTTTTGCAGCAAGTAGCAGTTAAACAAGTAGTAAAACAAAGCCCTAACACGAAACTTAAATATAGTTACAACTTTATAAAATAGGCTATTTTTAAAGTAAGTAAATGTATTTAGGATTGAATTTCAGTTTAATTTTTACTGGAATTTTCATTTTATGAAATAAAATAAGACCATGATGAACCCCAATTCTTCTTTCAAAGACCCAATTGCAGCATGCCATTTGGCATGCTGCAGTTGTACTTTTTTTTAGAAAAACGTTTGTTTAAAAGAAATGGTTGGTCAAAAAATTTAAAAAGTATACTATTGTTTTTTATTTTTCGATATATACGAGTAGAGACTTGCTTTATTTGATTCCGTCACCGAAAGTTTTTGAGTTTTTATTTATTTAGTATTTTCAAAATGATTTTTGGAACATTTTTGTAAGTTAAATAAATAAATAAATTATACCATGCTTTATAATTTCATTACAAAACTTAAAAAATTAAAATTTATAATGTTATTGATATAGTTACATTTAAGAAATTTTAACCAAACCAATTTTATTTTCAAAATTTGATTTTTAAATATAATATATATTATGTATTATATTTTTAATTATTTCAATTTTATAGTTTATATTTGTAAACAAAATATATTATGTTAATTTATGAAAATTATTTATTTTAATATATATAATTTTAATGTAAATATATAGTAAATAGGAAGAAAAATAAATAAAAATTAATTGTAAGATATTGTATGGTAGAATGATGTGGAAGAGGGAGAAATATCGTGGGGTATGCTGAAAGATGAAATATGCACTGCTGCGTTAAGTGAGAATTTTTGCAGAATTATTGGGGATTATACTGATGTGACGCTTTTGGGAGATGAAATATCCCCACTGCTGCGTATGGTCTAAGAATAGAAAAGTAGTATGCTATGTCTGGACGAGGGCTCCTCCCAATGGTCTATTAGTAACGAGGCCGTGTAAAACGGTGTATTAATTACTTTGTAATTTTCTATTTTATTTAGTTTATTTATATTGTAAAACATTATTGTAATCGGTAAAACTTTATGGTACTGACCATGCGGTTTGATGTTTTAAATTTTGAAATAGTTTTTCAAAATGAAGGGTAAGCAAAAAAAAACTTATATATACAAAAAAGTAACAACAAATAAATGTACAAGTATTATGATGAAAAAATTGTAAGATGTTTGTGCTAAAGTTTTGCTATATTTATGTTATCTTTGTGCTAAATTTACACGAACTTACAAAACATTGTGCTAAATTTGCACGGAAAATGGAAATACTATAACACATTAATCTATACCTAAAAACATGGTTTAAGCATCAATCTATATTAAACTATATGGTTTGAATATAAAAGCGTACTTAAATAAGTGATAATTACCTAATATACTTAATTGAATTATCAAATTATACCTAACTACATGGTTTTTGCAGCAAGTAGCAGTTAAACAAGTAGTAAAACAAAGCCCTAACACGAAACTTAAATATAGTTACAACTTTATAAAATAGGCTATTTTTAAAGTAAGTAAATGTATTTAGGATTGGATTTCAGTTTAATTTTTACTGGAATTTTCATTTTAAGAAATACAGTAAGACCATGATGAACCCCAATTCTTCTTTCAAAGACCCAATTGCAGCATGCCATTTGGCATGCTGCAGTTGTACTTTTTTTTAGAAAAACGTTTGTTTAAAAGAAATGGTTGGTCAAAAAATTTAAAAAGTATACTATTGTTTTTTATTTTTCGATATATACGAGTAGAGACTTGCTTTATTTGATTCCGTCACCGAAAGTTTTTGAGTTTTTATTTATTTAGTATTTTCAAAATGATTTTTGGAACATTTTTGTAAGTTAAATAAATAAATAAATTATACCATGATTTATAATTTCATTACAAAACTTAAAAAATTAAAATTTATAATGTTATTGATATAGTTACATTTAATAAATTTTAACCAAACCAATTTTATTTTCAAAATTTGATTTTTAAATATAATATATATTATGTATTATATTTTTAATTATTTCAATTTTATAGTTTATATTTGTAAACAAAATATATTATGTTAATTTATGAAAATTATTTATTTTAATATATATAATTTTAATGTAAATATATAGTAAATAAGAAGAAAAATAAATAAAAATTAATTGTAAGATATTGTATGGTAGAATGATGTGGAAGAGGGAGAAATATCGTGGGGTATGCTGAAAGATGAAATATGCACTGCTGCGTTAAGTGAGAATTTTTGCAGAATTATTGGGGATTATACTGATGTGACGCTTTTGGGAGATGAAATATCCCCACTGCTGCGTATGGTCTAAGAATAGAAAAGTAGTATGCTATGTCTGGACGAGGGCTCCTCCCAATGGTCTATTAGTAACGAGGCCGTGTAAAACGGTGTATTAATTACTTTGTAATTTTCTATTTTATTTAGTTTATTTATATTGTAAAACATTATTGTAATCGGTAAAACTTTATGGTACTGACCATGCGGTTTGATGTTTTAAATTTTGAAATAGTTTTTCAAAATGAAGGGTAAGCAAAAAAAAACTTATATATACAAAAAAGTAACAACAAATAAATGTACAAGTATTATGATGAAAAATTGTAAGATGTTTGTGCTAAAATTTTGCTATATTTATGTTATATTTGTGCTAAATTTACACGAACTTACAAAACATTGTGCTAAATTTGCACGGAAAATGGAAATACTATAACACATTAATCTATACCTAAAAACATGGTTTAAGCATCAATCTATATTAAACTATATGGTTTGAATATAAAAGCGTACTTAAATAAGTGATAATTACCTAATATACTTAATTGAATTATCAAATTATACCTAACTACATGGTTTTTGCAGCAAGTAGCAGTTAAACAAGTAGTAAAACAAAGCCCTAACACGAAACTTAAATATAGTTACAACTTTATAAAATAGGCTATTTTTAAAGTAAGTAAATGTATTTAGGATTGGATTTCAGTTTAATTTTTACTGGAATTTTCATTTTAAGAAATACAATAAGACCATGATGAACCCCAATTCTTCTTTCAAAGACCCAATTGCAGCATGCCATTTGGCATGCTGCAGTTGTACTTTTTTTTAGAAAAACGTGTGTTTAAAAGAAATGGTTGGTCAAAAAATTAAAAAAGTATACTATTGTTTTTTATTTTTCGATATGTACGAGTAGAGACTTGCTTTATTTGATTCCGTCACCGAAAGTTTTTGAGTTTTTATTTATTTAGTATTTTCAAAATGATT
Source organism: Limnanthes douglasii subsp. nivea (assembly GCA_036936605.1). Classification (NCBI taxonomy): domain Eukaryota; kingdom Viridiplantae; phylum Streptophyta; class Magnoliopsida; order Brassicales; family Limnanthaceae; genus Limnanthes; species Limnanthes douglasii. The sequence goes on along the minus strand of JAUPFV010000003.1, from coordinate 27,216,566 downwards.
TTTGGAACATTTTTGTAAGTTAAATAAATAAATAAATTATACCATGATTTATAATTTCATTACAAAACTTAAAAAATTAAAATTTATAATGTTATTGATATAGTTACATTTAATAAATTTTAACCAAACCAATTTTATTTTCAAAATTTGATTTTTAAATATAATATATATTATGTATTATATTTTTAATTATTTCAATTTTATAGTTTATATTTGTAAACAAAATATATTATGTTAATTTATGAAAATTATTTATTTTAATATATATAATTTTAATGTAAATATATAGTAAATAAGAAGAAAAATAAATAAAAATTAATTGTAAGATATTGTATGGTAGAATGATGTGGAAGAGGGAGAAATATCGTGGGGTATGCTGAAAGATGAAATATGCACTGCTGCGTTAAGTGAGAATTTTTGCAGAATTATTGGGGATTATACTGATGTGACGCTTTTGGGAGATGCAATATCCCCACTGCTGCGTATGGTCTAAGAATAGAAAAGTAGTATGCTATGTCTGGACGAGGGCTCCTCCCAATGGTCTATTAGTAACGAGGCCGTGTAAAACGGTGTATTAATTACTTTGTAATTTTCTATTTTATTTAGTTTATTTATATTGTAAAACATTATTGTAATCGGTAAAACTTTATGGTACTGACCATGCGGTTTGATGTTTTAAATTTTGAAATAGTTTTTCAAAATGAAGGGTAAGCAAAAAAAAACTTATATATACAAAAAAGTAACAACAAATAAATGTACAAGTATTATGATGAAAAATTGTAAGATGTTTGTGCTAAAGTTTTGCTATATTTATGTTATATTTGTGCTAAATTTACACGAACTTACAAAACATTGTGCTAAATTTGCACGGAAAATGGAAATACTATAACACATTAATCTATACCTAAAAACATGGTTTAAGCATCAATCTATATTAAACTATATGGTTTGAATATAAAAGCGTACTTAAATAAGTGATAATTACCTAATATACTTAATTGAATTATCAAATTATACCTAACTACATGGTTTTTGCAGCAAGTAGCAGTTAAACAAGTAGTAAAACAAAGCCCTAACACGAAACTTAAATATAGTTACAACTTTATAAAATAGGCTATTTTTAAAGTAAGTAAATGTATTTAGGATTGAATTTCAGTTTAATTTTTACTGGAATTTTCATTTTATGAAATACAGTAAGACCATGATGAACCCCAATTCTTCTTTCAAAGACCCAATTGCAGCATGCCATTTGGCATGCTGCAGTTGTACTTTTTTTTAGAAAAACGTGTGTTTAAAAGAAATGGTTGGTCAAAAAATTAAAAAAGTATACTATTGTTTTTTATTTTTCGATATATACGAGTAGAGACTTGCTTTATTTGATTCCGTCACCGAAAGTTTTTGAGTTTTTATTTATTTAGTATTTTCAAAATGATTTTTGGAACATTTTTGTAAGTTAAATAAATAAATAAATTATACCATGATTTATAATTTCATTACAACACTTAAAAAATTAAAATTTATAATGTTATTGATATAGTTACATTTAATAAATTTTAACCAAACCAATTTTATTTTCAAAATTTGATTTTTAAATATAATATATATTATGTATTATATTTTTAATTATTTCAATTTTATAGTTTATATTTGTAAACAAAATATATTATGTTAATTTATGAAAATTATTTATTTTAATATATATAATTTTAATGTAAATATATAGTAAATAAGAAGAAAAATAAATAAAAATTAATTGTAAGATATTGTATGGTAGAATGATGTGGAAGAGGGAGAAATATCGTGGGGTATGCTGAAAGATGAAATATGCACTGCTGCGTTAAGTGAGAATTTTTGCAGAATTATTGGGGATTATACTGATGTGACGCTTTTGGGAGATGAAATATCCCCACTGCTGCGTATGGTCTAAGAATAGAAAAGTAGTATGCTATGTCTCGACGAGGGCTCCTCCCAATGGTCTATTAGTAACGAGGCCGTGTAAAACGGTGTATTAATTACTTTGTAATTTTCTATTTTATTTAGTTTATTTATATTGTAAAACATTATTGTAATCGGTAAAACTTTATGGTACTGACCATGCGGTTTGATGTTTTAAATTTTGAAATAGTTTTTCAAAATGAAGGGTAAGCAAAAAAAAACTTATATATACAAAAAAGTAACAACAAATAAATGTACAAGTATTATGATGAAAAAATTGTAAGATGTTTGTGCTAAAGTTTTGCTATATTTATGTTATATTTGTGCTAAATTTACACGAACTTACAAAACATTGTGCTAAATTTGCACGGAAAATGGAAATACTATAACACATTAATCTATACCTAAAAACATGGTTTAAGCATCAATCTATATTAAACTATATGGTTTGAATATAAAAGCGTACTTAAATAAGTGATAATTACCTAATATACTTAATTGAATTATCAAATTATACCTAACTACATGGTTTTTGCAGCAAGTAGCAGTTAAACAAGTAGTAAAACAAAGCCCTAACACGAAACTTAAATATAGTTACAACTTTATAAAATAGGCTATTTTTAAAGTAAGTAAATGTATTTAGGATTGAATTTCAGTTTAATTTTTACTGGAATTTTCATTTTATGAAATACAGTAAGACCACGATGAACCCCAATTCTTCTTTCAAAGACCCAATTGCAGCATGCCATTTGGCATGCTGCAGTTGTACTTTTTTTTAGAAAAACGTTTGTTTAAAAGAAATGGTTGGTCAAAAAATTAAAAAAGTATACTATTGTTTTTTATTTTTCGATATGTACGAGTAGAGACTTGCTTTATTTGATTCCGTCACCGAAAGTTTTTGAGTTTTTATTTATTTAGTATTTTCAAAATGATTTTTGGAACATTTTTGTAAGTTAAAAAAATAAATAAATTATACCATGATTTATAATTTCATTACAAAACTTAAAAAATTAAAATTTATAATGTTATTGATATAGTTACATTTAAGAAATTTTAACCAAACCAATTTTATTTTCAAAATTTGATTTTTAAATATAATATATATTATGTATTATATTTTTAATTATTTCAATTTTATAGTTTATATTTGTAAACAAAATATATTATGTTAATTTATGAAAATTATTTATTTTAATATATATAATTTTAATGTAAATATATAGTAAATAAGAAGAAAAATAAATAAAAATTAATTGTAAGATATTGTATGGTAAAATGATGTGGAAGAGGGAGAATATCGTGGGGTATGCTGAAAGATGAAATATGCACTGCTGCGTTAAGTGAGAATTTTTGCAGAATTATTGGGGATTATACTGATGTGACGCTTTTAGGAGATGAAATATCCCCACTGCTGCGTATGGTCTAAGAATAGAAAAGTAGTATGCTATGTCTGGACGAGGGCTCCTCCCAATGGTCTATTAGTAACGAGGCCGTGTAAAACGGTGTATTAATTACTTTGTAATTTTCTATTTTATTTAGTTTATTTATATTGTAAAACATTATTGTAATCGGTAAAACTTTATGGTACTGACCATGCGGTTTGATGTTTTAAATTTTGAAATAGTTTTTCAAAATGAAGGGTAAGCAAAAAAAAACTTATATATACAAAAAAGTAACAACAAATAAATGTACAAGTATTATGATGAAAAATTGTAAGATGTTTGTGCTAAAATTTTGCTATATTTATGTTATATTTGTGCTAAATTTACACGAACTTACAAAACATTGTGCTAAATTTGCACGGAAAATGGAAATACTATAACACATTAATCTATACCTAAAAACATGGTTTAAGATTCAATCTATATTAAACTATATGGTTTGAATATAAAAGCGTACTTAAATAAGTGATAATTACCTAATATACTTAATTGAATTATCAAATTATACCTAACTACATGGTTTTTGCAGTAAGTAGGAGTTAAACAAGTAGTAAAACATTAACTAGTTTATTTTATTTTTTTCAATGATAAGATGAATATAACTCAAGAAGAATAATAATGATAAGATGAATATAACTCAAGAAGAATAATTGTGATATATCTTACACACCATATCATGTTAATCATGTGATTTGTCCTAAACTGTGATCATATAGTTGAACTTGTGTATTACATAGTTGAACTTGTGTATTACTTTTTATTTGAAACCAATAAAAAATCGTTTAATTTTTTTAATTCTATGATTTTAAAATATATTAAAATAATTTTAGAAACATAATATATCATAACTCATTTGTTGTTTGAATTTAATAACTAAATATACTAAATCAATTAAACAAATCAACCAAACAAATTCAAACAAATCATTTAAACACGTTCAAAACCATCAATTAAACAAATTCAAACAAATTAATTAAACAAATTCAAATAAATCAAACAAGTAAAATAAATAAAATTAAACAAATTCAAACAAAATCAAACAGATAAATTAAACAAATTCAAAAAATACAAACAAATCAATTAAAACAAACTAAAACAAATCAATTAAACTAATTCAAACAAATTAATTAAACTAATTCAAACAATACAAGTTAAAAAAATTAAATCAAATAATTTTTTTTTAAAGAAACACTAAACAAATTTAAACAAATTTAGTGGACAAATTAAATAAATCGATTAAACAAATTCAAACAAATCAATTAAACATTTTAAGACATATTAATAAAAAAACAAATCAATTAAATAAATTCAAACACTTTCTACAAATCAAACAAACCAAATAGATAAACTAAAAATATTAAATTTATTCAATCAAAACAAATAAGTTAATTGAACGAAATCAAATATAGAATTAAACAATTAAAGAAATTAACCGAAAACAATAAAATAAAATCAATTAAATATAATGAAACAAATTAATTTTAAAACCTATATTCTTTATATTTTAGGATTGTCCATGACATACATGACTACCTCTAAATCCGCCACTTTCTATGTTTTGAGAAAAGAAAAATGTATTTAGGATTGAATTTGAGTTTAATTCTTATTGGAATTTTCATTTTATGACCTATAGTAAGAATAGAAAAGTAGTGTGGTATCTCTGGAGGAGGCCTCCTCCCAATAGTCTATTAGTAACGAGGAAGTGTAAAAGGGTGTATTAAGTTTGAGTTTGAGTATGTAAGTTTTAATTACTTTGTAATTTTCTATTTTATTTAGTTTATTTATATTGTAAAACATTATTGTAATCGGAAAAACTTTATTGTACTGTCCATGTGGTTTGATGTTTTAAATTTTGAAATAGTTTTTCAAACTCTTAGTCCATAAATGTGTTTTATAACCACTATTCGGACATTTGTTGGAAACAAATTACATTACTTATATTTCATTAGTTCATAATCTCAAATAAATTTTATATTTTAATTATAAGTTTTTAAACTATCGTTTGAATTTGTCTTGAACATCTTAAGATTAAATTATTGTAACATCATGATTTTTTAGCTTAAATTTTTTATGTATTTACACATTAACAAAAATTAAATTCTATTTTAAAAAATTATTTTACAAAATTGATATGAAGAAAAATTAAAACCATAAAACAATTGATTATAATTTAAGATATAATATTTAAATTAGAATTTGACCGCAATTATGAAAATTTTATTTAAAATATGTAAATGGTGATAATTTTAAAAATACAAATTTAGTTTTTTTAATTCAAAACTTTTTATGTACAAGCTTCTAAATATAGTCGTTAAAAAAACAAATAGTTATCATTTTTTTTTTATAATTAGTATGATAATTTCTATATTGTCCTTTGCTATAAAGCAACAAACACTACATAAACTAGATATACGTATAACATTTACCGGTAAACAATATACATCAAAGTATAAAAACTGAAAAACCAATGTAACTTAAACTATAATTATCCATAACGCCCCCAAGGGGGTAGCAAAGTTGGTTGAGTAAGGCATGCTTGTGACCAAAGGTCATGAGAGTCTGTCACCTTGTCAGACCGAGGGTTTACCCTGTGTGCACTCATTGCACTCTAAGTAGCGGCTGCGGGTTCCCTCTGAAAAAAAATATCTGTAACGTTTTTTAGTGTAAGCAATACACATCCAAATATGGAAACTGAAGAACTACCATAACCTAAACTACAGACCTATAACTAGTTTAACCTTATAATTCGAAATAACCTTATAATTCGAAATATATTTTTAAAAACTTGAAAAAAATCTAAATGTAACATGGTACAAGTTCGATTTTCTTAAAACAGATATATTTATAATTTGGATCATTCAATCTATTTTCTTATTTTTGTTACAAGGACTTCAATTTGAGAGAATTTACTTTTAATTTAAGGTTCAGTTTGGCCTTTTAGAGATTAAGTTTTTGATTGAATACAAAATTTTAAATTTAAATCCAAAATATCATATAGATATATATACATTCATACGAATTAATAATTTTATTTTTGTTATTAATTATTCAAATAAACAATTTTGTTTTAGCGTATTCCAATTACTTAATTTCATTATTTTGAATTTATTTTTAATTCGAACAAATATTTTGTGTACATACCTATACATATATGTATGAATAAGTAATATTTTCATAAAACGAAGATGATTATAAAAAAACAGAAAATATTGACGTTTTATTATCGTTTGGGCGGCTTTGAACAGTAACTCGTCCCTGGACTATCGACTTTGGTGACAGGTAGTCCCTGGACTTTCAAAAGTCTGTTCGTAGTCCCCCGACTATCCATTTTGGTGACATATAGTCCTTGGACTTTCAAAAGTCCGTTGGTAGTCCCTGGACTATCCAGTTTGGATAAAGTTAGTCCCATACACATGTTTATTAAGGAGACTAACTTTATCAAAAGTAGAAAGTCAAATGACTAAATTTATCGAAAATGAATAGTTGAGGGACTATCTGTCAAAAAAATTGAAAGTCAACCCATGCAAGGGGATTAACTTTATCCAAACTGGATAGTCCAAGCTTTTGAAAGTCCAGGGACTATCTGTCACCAAAGTCGATAGTCCAGGGACGACTTAGTGTTCAAATCCTCTTTTGGGCCCTTGAAGTAGACTTGTTGGCACCAAATTAATAGAATTATTTCCGGACGCACAAACGAAATTCAATTGCAAGTTCTTTCTCTTCTCTTTCCGCTGCACCTTTTTTCTCATGTATTCACGTAATTCCGTGTATCTTCCTTTTATAAGCTTTGTGTTAGGGTTTTGTTTCGCTCTAGGTGGAGGAAGAAGTGTGTACGCCTATTTTAATATCTTGCCACATGCATACCAAACAATAAAAAAATAAAAGTCAACACATTTCAATTCTTACAAAAGTTACTTATCAATTATAATAAAAAAATATATCATAATTAACAAAGTTTTTCAAACTTTTTAAAGACTGGATCTATGGGAATCATTAAGAAGAGTTAATGATGAAGGGACTACTAAGTGGACCTTGTTGGAGATTTCAACACTGCTATAAACACAGAAGAGCAGTTATCATCTACTAGGGTTTATTTAAATAGTATGGATGACTTAAACAATATAATCCTTGACTGTAATCTATCTGATGGTGGCTGCTCTGACTCTAAATACACGTGGACTAACGGAAGGAAATGGAAGAGACTTGACAGAGTACTCTATAACTACTTTTGGATCCATTATTTTGACAACACTAAGGTGGTTCACCTTGCTAAAACATGCTCAAACCACTCACCTATTTGTGTCTCAATCTCATCTAACCTTGACATCATCTAGACCTCTTTCAATTTTTTAAGCATGTGGACCAAACATCTTAAGTTTTTTGAAACTGTGGAGGAAAGCTGGACCAAAAGTGCTAATGGGAACCCTCTGCAAATGTTTTGGTGGAAGTTGGAAAGGTTGAAAGAAGATTTGAAGCTTTGGAATATTAATGAATTTGGAAATATATTTGATGCTATAAAGTATATTGATGAGGAGATAGCTTTTTTGGAATCTAAGTACCAGACTACAAATGAAGTTTCTGATAAAGATTTGCTAAACAAGGCTAAGAAGCACCATTTAGAGTTATTGGCTACAGATGAATGCTTCTGGGAACAGAAGACTCATACCACTTGGCTGAAAGAAAGTGACAAGAACACCTCTTTCTTTCACAATCTTGTTAAAAAGAGGGCAAAAAATAATAAAATCTACAGAATGTGGGATGATTGTGAGTGGATGGAGGATCAGGAGGCTATTACAAACTCAGTTATCTCATACTTTCAGAATCTACTAAACGCTACTACAAACAATGCTGATTTTCTCAGGATGTTATCAATGTTATCCCTAATATTGTAACTGAAGAAGATAATGCTAAGTTTACTACTTTGGCCAATGATGATGAAATTTACAGGACTGATTGTGAGCTCAATCTAAACAAGGCTGCTGGGCCTGGTGGATTTAATGGTATGTTTTATATGAAGTGTTGGATAATAATATATGATGACTTATGTGCAGTTGTCAGGGATATTTTTTAAGGAAGCAGGATCCGTACTGGCATTCTAGCTTCTGTAATCTCCCTGATTCCTAAGGTCACATCTCCAAAGACTTGGAAGGAATACCGCCCCATAAGCTTAACTACCTTAAAGCTAAGGGCAACAACAACATGATACTAAAGATTGATATGGAGAAATCCTTTGACGGGCTTTTTCACAGGTTTCTATTTGAAATTCTAAAAGCTTTTGGGTTTAGTTCCTGTTTTATTGACCTTATTAAAAATAACATAGTGAACAATCTATTCTCTTTAATAATCAATGGGTCTATCAAAGGATTTTTCAGGAGTAATCAAGGGTTGAGGCAGAGGGACCCTCTGTCCCCCAGTTTGTTTATTTTGGCTGAAGAGTATTTGATTCGGGGTATGAAGAAGATAAATGATGAATATACAACTACAAGATATAAAGCAAGAGGCAATCAAACCATACCTTGCTTGGCTTTTGCAGATGACTTTACTATATTCTGCAACAGCTCTGATGCTTCAGCTTAAAAAATCACTGAATTCCTGTCACAATACCAAAAACCTATCTGGTCAGATCATCAATAGAGAAAAGTCCAAGCTTATAGTAGCTGAAAACATGTCTAATTAAATGATTAATGATGTTGAAAAGAACTGGGGAATAAAACATTTCTTCATGCCTTTTAAACATCTTAGGGTGATGATCAGCAATAAATGCAGGGTCAGCTATTTTGAAAATATTGTTTCAAGGATGAGAGAAAGGATAACAGATTGTGACAGTTGCACTTTGTCTTTTGGAGGTAGACTAATTTTAATTCAGTTTGTCCTCTCTGCAATTCCCTTATACCATGTGCATAATTCAATTCTACCTAAAGCAGTCATAAGAAAAATAAAGAACTTATTCAACAAGTTTTTATGGGGCAATAAGATGGAGACTAAAGCAATCAGTTGGTCATCATGGAATAAAATCTGCAAGCCTTATGCTGAAGGGGGTATAAATGTTAAGAAGATTGAAAATCTGCAGGAAACGTTTTCATACAACCTATGGTTCAATCTCGGAACAAATGGAAGCCTTTGGTCTAGACTTATGTTCTCAATCTACTGTAAGAAGTAACATCATATTGTTGTACTATGCCTTAAAAAAATCAAGAGTATGGGCCAGGATTATGGGTATCAGAGACAAGGCTGACAAATATATTTTTTGGTACTCCTAAGATTGGTGATATTGAATTCTATCTGGATAGATGGTGCTCTAAGAGAGCACTGATACATTTCAATAAAGGTAAAAACAGAAAAGTGCACATAAATGTCAAAGTTTCAAGATTTTGGGTCAATGAGAACTGGGACATGGAGAAATTAAATGTGATTGTTCCTAGTAGTGTGGTAAATCAAATCACTAAACTCAAGATCAACACTAACGCAGATAATATTTTGTGGGCTTTGTCTTTTGATGGAAGATTTAATACAAAGCAAACATGGGATGTCATAAGAATTCATGGAAACGAATCTAATTTCTTTAAGAAGAGTTGGAATGCAGTTATACCAAGGAAGTGCTCCTTTCTTCTATGAAGAGTGATGCAGAACTGAATTCATACTGATTCAAATTTGAAGAGAAGGAAGCTCCAACTGGCATCTAAATGTCAGTTCTGCGAGACAGAAGAAAACACAAACCATGTGATAATTCAATGTAAAGAGGTGTGGGCTATGTGGAGTTACTTCAGTGCAATTCTGGGAATTCACATATTTAGAAATATGACTACTCACAATATGATTAGAACTTGGTATTGGTCTTCTACAAAAATATGCAGCATCAGATCGATTATGCTAGCAATAATTGTTTGGGTTATTTGGAGAGCCAAGAATTTTAAAAAACATCAGAACATCCATATGTCGTCAACAAACATGATCAGTCATACAATCCATATCCTTACTGGCTTAAATTGCACAAATATGATAAAGAAAAAGTATTGGGGACCTGATTCAAATGTTGCTAATCAACTGGGATGCAATGTACGTACAACAAAACAGAGGATCTCAATTTCTCTAATGTGGATAGCTCCAAAGCTGAATCGGTACAAGCTTAACACGGACGGGTCTTCTTTTCTATCAGGCGAATTTAGCGGCAGAGGCGTGATTAGGAACCATGATGGAATTATAGTTAGGGTTATGGACGATTATATAGAATTTTTGTTGTTGTTATCGCTGAAGCTAGGGCTCTTATAGATGGTTTGGTGATTTGCAAAACCCTAAATATCATAAATGTTGATGTTGAAGTCGATTCAAGTATTATGACTGACTTGATTAGCAGGGGAAATCCGATTTGGTTTCTCGATCCATTGATTGGATATTGCAGAAAGCTGATACATACTTATATGTCGATAAAACACATTTTTCGTGAACAAAACAAGTTGGCTGATTGGGTAGCGAAGTACACTTTGATTTTGAGGAAAGATATAGATTTCAACAACATTTATGCCCCAAATGAGCTAAAAGTTGTTGCTTTACTTGAGAAAAGTGGTACTGGTTATTTGAGAAACAGAGAGAATGATTAGAAGATAGTCGATTCGAAATTGTCGAGTAAAGTTGAACCTGAAAAGACCCTGGTTTTCTCTCAAGGTTGAAGATGAAGTTCGTAATTATTTTAGTTGCGCTTTGTAATTGATACCCTTGTACTTTCAATTTTTTTAATAAAGTCCAAAAGTTAAAAAAAAACTTTTTATGTATATTATACTTGTTTTAATTATTTAGTTGTTTTAATTGTTACATTTATAAAAAATATTTTTACTATTCTAACAAAAACAATTACCATATAAATACGATAACTAAACATATTTATGATGGTTAATTTTTATTTTATTTTAAAATTAATTCTCTTTTAATTAATTAATAAAAAAATTCACGGAGCAAAATTGTAGTTTGTATTATCGTAGTATTAAAAATTAAATATCCAAAAACTATATTTTTCAATTTTTTTTAATATTCATTCTATTTTTTATCTACTTTTATCCATTTGATTACGGTTCCTCTTTTTTCGGTGAACTTTCTATCTTTATATTATTATTTGTTATTATTTTATTTTCATTTTTTCTTTAAAAAATATCCAAATATTTGTTTATTCATTTTTTAAAATTTATATTACGCGATAAAAGATATTAAGCATATAATTTATTTTAGTAATAACTAAATAATATTACTAATGCATTTTATATTTTTAAAAACAATTAAAAAAACATTGTGTTCGATATATAAAATGATTATTAAACAATAGAAATTCACAACTAAAATTTGACAATCTAATTTTTAATGAAGTTTGGACTTTAACATTCATTCCACTAGGTCATGTTCTAAGCATTTATTTTATTAGACACTATTTTGTTCGCTCCTAAATCAAATTTTCGTCGTCCATTTTTAAAGGTGCCTAAAAGAGAGGGGTCGACATTTCACGCTCAAATAAAAAGGAAAAGCACGACTAAAATGAGATCTAATTTTCTTATAGTGAGACTTCCGACCATAGTTGTTTTTTTTTAAAAACGTGAAATGACCAGACTACCCCCAACATATAAAAACTTAAATTTAGTCTTAAACTCATTTCTATCCAACAACTATCATATATCCACCATATACCACTAACCCTAAGCCCTAAATCCATTAAAATCACTCCAAATATCTTCCCTATTATGGATTTGAGTGACATTAATGATAATTTTAACTGCAATGTTGATTTTTTTGTTCGGATGAGGATGAGCCACTAACTGACCATCTACAAACATGAGTTGAGGTATATTTTTACATTTTTAACTTCCAGCATGTAATTCGTATGTTTTCGAGCGTCATGATGTGCATAATCACAGAAGAACACGCGTGAATTTACATAAATTACGGGCACTACTCTGCGCGATTTTACCAAATCAATGCATGATTTTATGCACAATATTTCCAATTCATAGAAATTTCATGCGTTATTTTACCCAAATCAATATAATTTTGTGTGTGGATTTGCAATATTTTTGTTAATTGAATGAATTAGGTAGGAACTTGTTGTTAATTGAATGAGTTACTTTGTTGTTATTTTACATAAAATAACTTGTTGTTAATTGAATTATGTAAGAACTTGTTGTTAATTGAATGAATTACTTTGTTGTTATTTCGCATAAAATAACTTGTTGTTATTTTGCATCATCCTCCAACTAATCTGTTGTTAATTGAATAAATTATGATATTCTAGTAACTTATTTTCATACATTATATAGGAACAAGAACAACTACCATGTTCCATGGCCGATTACACTATTCTTTTTACTAAGGAAATCGCTTACACCAAATCCAAAGTGTTGCATGGGTTGATAAGGAAATCATAAAACTAGGATTAATTAATTTGGTCGATAAAGATGACGATGGTTGTACAAACGGAAAAAATCAAAGTCTATATTATAAGTGCGAGAGGCACGATGTTTACCAACCGAGACCCAAATTGGGGTTTGTGAAGAAGCGTCGAGATTGTTCATCGAAAAAATGTGGTTGTCCGTTCATGTTAAGAGGAAATATGGTTTTAGAACTACCTGGTTATTGGAAATTGGTAGTGGTAAATGGGAAACACAACAACCAACTACTTTTACACTTTGATGGATATTCACGAGTCATTCGGCTAAAAGCAGACGAGCAAGAATTTGTTTGGAAACTCACAACAATCAGTTCTTGGACAAAAGATATATACTGTGGTTTAAAGATAAGAAAATCCGGAAAAGATATCTTGTATGTGTACAAACTACAACATATGTAAAAAACAACAATTGGTCGATAAAGCGGGGAAAACCCAAATGCATTAGTAAGTTATAAAAAACCCAGTACTACGTTTGGGAGCAAACAAACGAAGCAACATACGAGATCCACGAATTGTTTTTTGCCCATTCCACAAGCGTCGAATTATTGTGCATATGTCTTCAAATTCTTATAATAGATAGCACGTACAAAACTACAATGTATAAGATTCCCTTTCTAGAAATAGTTGGTCAAACATCGATGAAGAATAACTTTTGTATCGCTTTTATTTTTTTAGCTCCGAGAAGCTAGCTTACTACACGTGGGCATTGCGTGTTCTAATGTACGCGATGATGAATAACATGTGCGTGTTATCAAATATTATCGTCACCAATAGAGAGTTGGGATTAATGCATACAATCAAGGAGGTATTTCTGGATGCCACTCATATGTTATGAACTTGGTATATAAACAAGAACATTTGCTCGTACGCTAAGCAAGTTTTACCCCAAGCGGACATGGCCGATCAGTTTCTAGAATATTATGAAGTGGTTGCCCATTCGGCGATGCTTAAAGAGTATACTAAAAACCTTTCAGAGTCACAACACGTCCACGCCTTTTGTCCAATGGTTATCAATTATGTGATAAAACAATGAATAGACATTTATGGAGTAAAATTTATTAATATCCACATGACTAATTTTAAACATTTAGGCAATCTGACTAGCAACCAGTTTGTTATATTATCATTTTTATACTTTAGTTTTTAAGATTAAGTGTTGGACGTCTAATTAATTTAATCTTATGTAGGACAAAAATTTCTCGCTCGAGCCGTAAGGCATGGTTGTGTTATTGGGAAATCACATAATTTAACATGTGCATGCGAGTTAGCTATGATCGAGAAAGGGGGTAGGTCAATTCAAAAGGATGAATGTGATGTTTATTGGAGTACTATAAAGATCAAACCTAGGGATACCGTTGGTACCAAAGATGAGCTTAGAATAAAACTTTCCTTAATAGATACTACCATCCGCGCCTACGGTCCACACGTGCAAGATCATAGTATAAATAGGATAATGCAAATTCTAGATCTCGCTAGAAGTCATATATTGGAACCTAATGATTCAGCTGTAACTCAAGTTAGGAAAAAAGTCGGTCCGGACAAATCAACTAGGCGGAACCCATCTTTGTTCAAATATGATGGTAGTCAACGCAATAGCACATCCGGTACGATAGTTAGCACGACTACCTCGGTAGCTAAAACATTTTTAGTACCCAAAGCCAAACCCAAGTCGAAAGCCCAACCAAAAAAGAAAAAATGACTTGAGCAGAAAAATTGAATAAAGGCAAAGAACTTAGCATGTACGAGAGTTAGTTTCCCAACTACTTACACGACTACATAGCTAGCATCGAAGACGTTGCTCTTGATGGTAATTGTAGATTCTGGGTTATATCTTTATCAATATACCAAAAGATAGATTCATGGGAACAAGTTAGACGGGATTTGATGCACGAATTGCAAGGTCAATATGATCTCTGGGCAAAGAGTTTTTGATAGTGCACAACGTGTTGATAACCTATTACAAAGATTGGATTTTTTCAAAATGTACGTGAGCGGTAATAGGCACTGGATGGCGTTAACCGACTTTGGCTTGGTGATAGCCAATCATTATTAATGTATAGTGTACATCGTATCTCTCCAATTTTCATATACGTATCTTCATTTACATGGTGTGTCTCATCGATCGTGTCCTACACTAGAAGTTGGTATTGGTTTCGTGAATGGTAACCATTACGTGAAAGGAAGTAAATTAATCTATTGTATATATTTTTTGTTGTTATTTTGTTATTTCATTTTATTGAAATTTACAGGTTGTCTTGGATGGACCGTTGTCGGTTATATACCCTAGTTGGTTTCCATTACGCACTAACGATGAAATTACTAGTTAGGAAATTTGGTTAGACAAACCCTTCAAAAAAATATCCCCAAATCAAAGTAATCCAAACATTTACAGTACAAGATGAAGAAGAAGAATTCTACAATTTATCCGGAGATGCATAATTTGTTCGCTTTATTTATATGTCTTGTATTTACTATTTTTAAAAATTTTTGCTATGTGTGAGTTAGATGTTAAAATATATTTTAAGACTCAAGTTGGTATTAATTTTTCAATTCATTATACGGTTAACCTTTTTTTAAGAAAATTTAAATAACCAAGGCAAATTGGAATTTTTTTAAAATTACCAAAACACCATAACGTACCTAAGAACGTGCATTTGTGCAAATCCACGCAAAATTTTGCGTGAAAACGTGTATATCGGCACGCATCGACGTGCGTGGATTTTCATAATTGCACATTCAAAAGTGCGTTATAATGTTCTGGAAATTTAAAAAAAAACCCAGTTTTAACTAACGTGGTACATGTAAAGTGATACTTGAAGATAAGTAATCATTAAGTTATGTCATTACATAAACTTCACGTGGAAAAAAAATTAAAATTAAAATTTGTCTTCAAACAGGTGCAAACAACCTAAGATAATTAAATGAACACAACATAGGACTCAATAAAATGCATTAACAATATAATTTACGTGACTACTAATAAAATTCATCCATCTTGGCTTCCTTGAAATTTCTTATTATTAAACAACGTAGATCATCAAGTTATTCAACCGTTGACTGTCCGTCACAAAAAAGTTAAACATTTGAAATGCAACATGGTGTTCATCTTTGTTGAGGTTAAAAACCAAATGAACTCTTCGTTTGATTAAATCTGTCCATCTTTCTTTCAGCGCTTCTTAAAATGTATGATGGATCGACACCATCACTACTGTGTAAAAAGTATATTTGGCACACCATTGTCTCTCAGTATACTTCACCATGATCCTCGTTATATGTTTTTGCGACAAATGCATATGCTTTCTTTAAATATTCATCTTCTTTGCGAGTCTATCGAGACATTTTTTTTGTTTTTGTAATGTGATTTCTTGATGTGTTTATTGTGTGTTTACAAGAGCTATTTATTTCTATTTATTGTGTTTATAGGTAAGATAACGTAATCGTACTAGACACATCACCATTTGGCAAGTGTCAGGAATGGATAACGTAATCCAAATAACCAATTGGATTCGAACACATATCGGATAAGGCTAGTATGGTTACCTATATGTTAGGTTAAGCCCACGTTATGAAATGAATATATAAGTAATTTTAGTGAAAATGTAAGTATAGTTTTTGGAACCTACGTTGAACATCAAATAAACATCAAACATCAATAATAATAATAATAGTGGTAACTTACATATTTGTGAACATCGAGCATACTAATTTACTTAAACATCAAATGTAATAAAATAAATATGTAAAAATCAAACATAAAGTAAACATTTCGTGAAATACATAAACCATACGTCAACAATACTAAGTAGTCGAACACATATAATAAGTGGGCATTAGTAGCCTAACATGCAAGGTAGTCAATGATGGGTCTGAAACAAGTACCCATTACCTCATCACGAATGTGGGTTTGGTCTGCAAGATCCCATGTGCGATGAGTTTGGTACATAGCCTAGCACCGCATATGTACCATCTCTTGTGAAGAAAAAAACAATATGAAACTATTAAACATGCATATTTTACCAACATAAGTTTCCAATCAAAACCAATGCATTCAACCCTAACCAATAATTATAACACTAAAGATCATTTTATAAGCAACTATAAGCATTATAAGCATCAAGTATTAGCACAAAATTCTAATCTTAACCACTAAAATACTTATTAACTTACATCATTTTGGAAACGGTGTAGGCCTCGTGGTGCTTGTGGTTTTTCCTCATAACTTTTGATGTATTCCATATATATGCACCAAACTTGTTCCACCAAAGTTCAGTCTATTGTCTCAGCAAGCCCGTTATGTTGGAGAGTCTCATTCAAGGTTTGGTATCTAGCAATGCCAAGGTTTTCATAATGGCTAGTGAACTCTTTCTTCACATATTCTAATATCTTCCAATTCAAGAAGAAAGCAAAAAATTCCATCATTAGTTTTTAAAAGTATAACTCGTACTTTCCTGGAATAGTCATTTATCACTTATGGTTAGGGCTGTTGATGGTTCCTTAGAACCGGGAACCGGATCGGAACCGAACCGGTAATGACTAGACCGAGAACCGGACCGAACCTTAACGGTCTGGTTCAGGGTCTATTTTAAAAACCGAAACCGATAAGGAACCGAAATAGATAAACTGGTAAGGAACCGAACCAATAAACCGGGGGAACCGATATGGAACCGAACCAATAAAATCAATAATAAACCGATATATATTATATGTGTTACTTATCCATATCGTAAGAGATAAAAACAATCGCTACATATATGTTTATAAATAAATACTTAATTTATCTAAGAAAATATTGAAAATCGAAAGAAATCATCTATAAGAACAATGCATAACATTACACCTATGCTATCAAGTAGATCAAAGGAGCAGCTTCGATTTTCGGCTTCCCATCCTCCTCACACAAAAATGAAACAAATAAATAAGAAAAATCATATTCGATATGGAACAACTAACAACAATAACAACAAGGCCATGTTTAAAAAAGAAAGAGATTGAAACTCAGTCTGTTTTCATGTAAGAAAGTGTACCGAAAGATACTAATGTGGTTAAAATAAAACTTTTTAAGGTTTTATCTTCGAAATCGAATAAGAAACGATAGGGATTTAAAAAATACAAGAGAACTTAAAAAGGAAGACACCATTACTTGGTATCCCACATCATTTTAGTTCGAATGTATAACAAACGACTCATCCTATATAAGACACACAAACATGCACTAGTTACTTATCAAGATCGGTCGAAAGCCCATAAAATAATTATTATCCGCAGTTGTATAATAATTAGTTTATAATTTTATATGGTGTTTGTCGGTCCGCTAAACAGGACCTGACCGAACCAAACCGATTCTTATCTGTTTGGTTCGGTTCTGGTTTTTAGATTTGAAATCTTATCGGTTCGGACCCGTTCGAACCGACAAGTTTAGCGGTCCGGTTTTGTTTTGCAAAAAAAAACGGATCCATAACAACTTTACTCATGGTAGGTTCTCATCACGTACCCAAAAGTCCTAAATGAACATACTCAAAACTTTATTGGTTGCTCGGTTGTTTTACATAAACTTCACCATCTTGGTCTTATATAATACGTAAATTTCAGAAAAACTCAGCTTAAACTATGGTACTATCAAATAGCCCATGTTTGGTTAGTTCACCAAGTTCGTTCTTACTTAAATGTTTTAGTCGATGATGCCAAAACCTGGTAAAATATTTCACGACACTGGAAACTCCCCATATCACTATAGATACCTAAAAACTGACACCTCATTAGTCTTAGAGGCTTGCATAACAATAAGTGAGCCCTGAAAGACCACGAGGTTCTCGTCTCTACCTTTATATGTAAACCATTCATTATCCAACATCCATATAGATAAAATATTTTGTTTCACATCTTTTAACAATTTAACGTTGTTAATCACTCTCTCAATTCATGTAGACAACTTGAGCTACAGAATTTCAATCTCTTTAATGTCACATGATTTATCATTATTGAGGATGATCATTCCATTATAAAAAAATATCAGGTTTACAAACCAATGCGTATTGGAATCCACATACAATGATGCACATGAATCCATCACCCATTTATATTGTTACATGCAAGAATAAAAAGTCATTAATCCATCGGCATACTCATACTCATCAGAATCCATTCCACCATCTCTGAAATTGAGATTCTGATAGTTGCCTTTTGGATTTATTTGGGAAATTTCTAATGATATGAGTTTTCTTCTTGCTTGCCCAACATGTTACTTTAGAATCCGTTCCACCCCCTTTGGACTTTGAACTAAATTTCATATTATTTTACTTGGATATTTATTTCCAGGCCTTCCCTTCACATTTAGTATGTGCGCTTCGAAGTCACGTTTCAAAGCAATCTTACTTTGAAGATATTTGGAGCTCAATATGTTATTGAGTTCAACCATCGCAATGGAATTTTTTTAGTAGAGCATGGTCATCACGAAGTGTTTGTGCTTCTTCGGCAGAAATCTAAAAATGATAATCGTTTGATATTCTTCCTCCACCTTTACATCAATTACATTCAAGTCGAGTATCATTCTATTGTAATTGTCTACGTGTCTACGGATCTTTTTTCTATTAAACATATATAACGTGTAAATTTGTTTCTTTCGTACAATCTGTTCGTCAATGAAGTTTTCATGAAAATCACCTTCATCCAATTCTATATCTCTGTCACAATATACTTTTCAAATACCTCACTCAACACTTCATCTCCCAAGCTGAGTATTAGGGAACTATGAGCCTTAAAAAATACCACGACATCAACTAGTGTAAATTTATCATTGATAGCAACAATCGATCTCTTATGTACTAGGTAAGGATTAACCTTAATTCTTCAGAGGTTAAAGTCATTCGATCTATCAATGTTTTCTAGGCTAAGCTTCATGGAACTCATCTTTCTTCGGTTTCCAGTTTCCATGTGAGATCTCATCTCCAAACTTCAAATCATCGATCGATCTAATTTTGTGTTCGCTACTTCACGCTCACCGCACAACTTGTTTGAAAATTTGATCTTCTCAATACAAGAACCTAAACTGTCGATTTTTTCAGAAGGACTATTACCTTGTTCGAGATCATTAACGAATAAAAAAAGTGTAAAAGAAAACCAACTACACAAGATATATTCAACGTGGTTAGGATTGTGAAAACATTATACATTCACGAGCAATAAAGACTCTTTTTTATTAAATAAAGGGGTTATAAAAAGACTTATAAAACACAATAAGATCAATCAGTATTTATTATAAACTCACGGTTTAAAAAATGGTGTGACTCACATAACTTTATATTTAATGTTTATGTATCACCTCATTTCTCTCTCTTAAATACATAAATTTTCTCTCAGTATAAAGAATACAATATGTTACTCGTCATATCATAAATCCTAGCTTTGTGTTTTTTTATAAACATGGAAAAACTCTAAATTCTTTAATAAACGCTCTACATTAAATCTCATTAATGAACAAATTTAATGTCATAATCATAAAATAAGAAACCTCATGAATAACAAATTCAGGTTAAGAGAAAATCACACTATAGATAAAATCTGAGTTAATAGTAAATCTAATTATGTTGTGAATGAGTCGAATAGTGCCTTGACAGTGTACTGTGTCCGGCAGTTCGAATAGTGCCTTGACAGTGTACTGTGTCCGGCAGTTCGAATAGTGTCTTGACAGTGTACTGTGTCCGGCAGGACAGTGTGATAATGATATTGTCCAATCACTTCAAAAGAGCTAGTCTAGTGGTATGAGCCCATTAGGCCCATAGTCTAGTAAGTCTATTAATTCCCTATAAATAGATTACTAGGGCGACACAAAACACAATCTGAAATCTGTAACCTTTTCTATCATAGTGAAACTCTTTTCTCTGGCGGCGCCCGTGGACGTAGACAATTGTCGAACCACGTTAAATCCTGTGTTTCATTTAAATCTTTCATTCGCATATATTCTGTGCTTGAGCTATTTTGTGATAATTGCATAGTATTTTATAACAAAATTGGTATCAGAGCCACGTGGTGAAATTAGGGCTTTTGCAATTAGGGTTTCACAATGGCGTCTACAGCAACAAAATACATGATTGAAAAATTTGATGGGGGATCCAGCTTTGCGTTGTGGAAGATTAAACTGAAATCTTCATTGGTACTGCAAGGGCTGTGGAAGGCTGTGGAGAATAAGTTACCAGAAGAGATGAAAGAAGAGGAGAAACAAGATCTTCAAGAAAGGGCTTTGTGCTGGATTTTAATGAGTGTGAAAGACAATGTGCTTCGCGAGATTAGTGGTGAGAAGATTGCTGCCTGCGCATGGAGAAAGCTAGGAGATCTTTACTCAGAGAAATCAGTAGTAAACCGATTATATTTGAAGAAACGTTTGTATGATTTCAGATTGAAAGAAGGTATGTCCATAACAGAGCACCTAGATAATTTTAAATCAATTATAATGGACTTGGAGAACATAGATATCAATATTGAGGATGAAGATCAAGCTTTGTTTGTATTGAGATCGTTACCAGCTCCCTATGAAAACTTCGTAGATACCATTATGTATGGTAAGGATAAGTTATCGCTAGCAGATGTCAAAGGGGCACTGAAATCAAAAGAGATGAGACAGTTGCAGCCAGACAATCAAGCTGAAGGGGAAGGTCTTATGACTAGGGGAAGATCTAAAAGCAAAGCGAGTTCTTTAAGAAGGAAGAACTTGAGGTCCAAGTCAAGGGTGAAGCACTCAAACTGTTATGAATGCGGTGAGAAGGGTCATTATAGGAGAGATTGTCCGAAACTGAATGGTAAGAAGGGAAATCAAAAGGAAAATGCAGCAAACATTGTTGAAAGTGTGAACGATTCCGACGATAGTGAAAACAGTGGTAAAGGAGATGTATTGTCCGTGAGTTCAGACTTTGGGAAAAACTCTTGGGTACTTGATACTGGCGCTACATATCACATGTGTCAGTTCAAACAGTGGTTTGATACGTACAAGCCAATGCAGGGAACTGTCTATTTAGGGAACAATCATTCGTTGACTGTTGGTGGTATTGGTAACGTCAGAATCAGAATGTTTGACGGGGTTGTTAGAATCTTGACGTGCTGGCATGTTCCTGGGTTAAAAAGAAACCTGATTTCTCTTGGGACTTTAGACTCTCGGGGTTACAAGTACCATGCAGAAAATGGTGTAATCAAAGTGACAAAAGGCTCAATGGTATGCATGAAAGGTAGTTTGCAGAAGGGTCTTTACATTCTCCATGGGAGTGTTGTTATGGGCGATGCTGCAGTAGCATCATCAGGGAGTAATAGCCAAAGTAGGCAGGATCAAAATAAGTTGTGGCATTGGCGTCTTGGTCACATGAGTGACAGAGGATTAGCTGTTTTGGGAAAGAGAGATTTGTTGAAAGGGTATAAAGCAGAATCATTGGGATTTTGTGAGCACTGTGTGTTTGGTAAACAAACTAGAGTCAAATTCAGCAAATCGGCTGTAAGAAAGACTAAAGGCATAGTGGACTACATTCACTCAGATCTTTGGGGTCCAAACAGAATTCCATCCAAGAGCGGAGCCAGATACTACATGAGTTTGATTGATGATTATTCAAGGATGGTGTGGGTTTACTTTCTGAAAACGAAAGATGAGGCATATTCAACCTTTGTCAAATGGAAGACGATGATTGAGAAGCAAACAGGAAGAAAAATCATGGAGCTCTTGATTGGAGTGGATAGTGGAGCTAGAGCGTCCATGACTCATCAAGCGGTGGTACTTGATTGGAGTGGATAGTGGAGCTAAGGAACAAGCGCAGGATGTTCGAGTGAGTAGATAGATCCGCTGTAAAAGCTCTATTGCTCAGGTGGAGGAGCATTCTCTGATTAGAGTGAGCGGATGAAAGTCAATTGAGAGGAGGCTAAGTGGTACTTTGTTCGAGAGGAGGATTTGTTAGGGTGGCGACCAAAGTCCCACATCCCACATCGGTTAAACATGGGAAGGATCAGCGGTATATAAGTAAGAACATACCTCAACTAGTATGAGGCCTTTTGGTAGTGGACCAAATGCAAAACCGTGAGGGTCTTCGGGTGTCAAAGCGGACAATATTATACTAGTGTTGAGATCGGTTGTGTTCTTACTTATATACGTGTTGGGAATATGCGGGTCCGGCCGCATATTCCCAACAAATTAATATGGAAAAAATATAAAAGACTCAAATAAAATTAGAAACTCGATAATAGAAGGAAATTCAAATTCAATTCAGAACTTAAACCCAACACCACTTTAAGCATCAACTCAAGAAGCACTCGACAACTTCAGATCAAAGACATTGGCATCATGTCATCGGATAGAACATCGATACCATGCATCAAGCATTGACATCGGTTCGGATCATCGGCACATGCCATTAACTTAGTCTAGTTAGGTCTTTGGCCAATAGAAAACAACTTGTATGTGGTCGGTCAAAACTCACATTTAAATTCCTGTTAACGTTTTTGTCCCTCGGTCTTGGTCACAGCTCTGTTTTGAGAGAATCCAAAAATGTATATCTATATATATTTTTTTTACAGATCCATCTTTGTTCATATACTCTTCGACAATAAATCAATTTATAGCTACTTCTAGCATACCCCTAATACTAGTAAATGAGAGTATTAATAATAAAACATTATTTAGATTTAAATGATTGTTGTATATATTATTTATTTAAAATAATATATATATATATATATATATATATATATATATAGGATAATATATATGAATGTATATTTTTATAAAAATAATAATAAATAAAGCACATATGACTCCAAAATAGTATTTGGATATTATATTATATATTCGAACAACGGTAAAACATCCTACACACAACATATACAGAAAATCCTGGAAATACAAAATCTATTCTCTTCTTTGGTCACTAATCTCTCGATCTAAGTGAAATTCCTTTTTTTCAACCTTAAATTCCAGATAGTTAATCCTAATTCCGCTTGAAGACGATGAAGATCCGATAATGTCAAAATATGAGCACCAAAACAGGATTGGATATTGAAAATGGGCAAGGACCAAGAATCATGAACAATAAAGAAGACCGTTGTTTTTCTCTATCTTCTCTTATTTTTTCTCGTTATTCGTCCTTTTGCTCTTTTTTATTTTTTCCCCACTAATTTCTTCATCATTCCTTTTAATGAATTGAATCAAAACACCATTATCCATAAGTATTTGAATTTAACCATATAATTTCCAAAAATGAATGGTAGAGTGACCATGATAGGCACAAAATAATATGCGAGAACTATCATTACTTGAAGCTAGCATCGGATGCAGAGTTTGATATTTTGACATTCCCTTTATTTTATCAAAGATAGCTGCAATATCTTTTATTAACGCGTATTTTTTGAGTTGGATTATCATAATATGAAAACCTTTGCTTATTGATTGGTCCTCTCACGCCTTCATCACACTTGACATCTTTTATTTTGCTTTGATCAGGTACTAAAACTTTAGACTATTGGATCTTTGAAACAAAAGAAGCTTATCTCGTCGAGTCTTCAAGCTGGATGAATTGTTCCAATCTAGCCAATTGTTCCAAGGTATTTCGCTTATATGTCACGGACATGACGCTATATAGTAATACATCATAAGGATTAAATTGTATCATCGTACCTCTGAATTGTTCTAAATAATACTCGTGATACCCAGAACCATCATAAGTCGTCATCTTAAATAGATTAAAATTTCTTGGATTTTTTTTTCGAGAAATGTTTTGAAAAACATAGATTTTTGTAGTACATACTCTGCCGTTTTTTGCCTTTCTTTGTTATAATCCACATTTTTTTCTCTTTACCCTTTTTACTACCAAGTTATTTGACTGAGCTTCAAATTTCGAATATTTCTATTTTTGTTTCACAATGCTACTTTCTTCTAACTTCACAACACATTCCATTTTCTCTATTATAAAAGTCACCTCTTTTTCTTTTCTTTCTACAACATAACTTGTTTACTTTATTTGACATTTAACTTATTTTTTCCTTTGTTTTTTGACATAACACTTTTCGATAATAAATGTAACGCCTCTGTCAACCTTTTCATTCTATAATTGGCTTCACAATCTCTTTGAGCTTGTAACTGAATTGTTATAGCTTGCTCTCGCTTCAGTTATTCAGTCTGCAGCTTTAAGATCTGAATGCTAACTGAAGTACCTTATAAACCTTGACTAAGGAGGCTTTCATCTTAAACTTGTTTAAAATAATCAGGCATACGAATTGCAGCTCTAGTTGGTCGATTGTTCATAGTTACTATTGGAGTTCTTTGCTTTTGAACCACTAATATGCGCACACTAGCCGCCACGCCTTAGTGTCGAGTTTGTTCTGGGGTACCTCCATCAGCTAATCAACTTATCACAACGTTCGGAATGGTTACCAGAGTAGTTCAAATCGATCGAATCCGTGGAGTTTCTCTTTCGATATCTGATCTTATCATCATCATTGGTAAATTACTTGAAAACTTAAACTTTTAAAAAGAAAATTTCCCACAAACGGCACCAAATTTGATGATGAAATTTCTTATCAGGTATAATGCAAAGCAATGCTCAATGATAAGGAAATAATAGTCAATCGAATATAATCGTCTTTTTATGCATTAAGTGTGTAATCTTCAAATGAAGACTTAAGCCTTTATTTATACTGTTACAATTTTATTTTTTCCTATAAGTGCATTACATGTATTATAACATCTTGACAAATTATCTTGATGACTTATTAAATGATGACACATGTCTTTTATGTATAACTACTTGAACAGCTTTTCTCGCTCGCTCGTCTCGTCTCATATATTCCTCGCAGCCCTCATCTAAATAATTTGTGGGTTTAAATCTTCTAAACAAACATCGTCTAATAAGACTCTTATTAGGCTCATCCAAAATCGAACAACCCATGTTCCTCATCCGACTTCAGACCCGTTGCATGTTGCAATATTATTTACAAAGTCATCTCTAAGATCCTTACTAACATGATCAATGATTCCTCCATTCTCTTATTAACTTCTCTTAACTGATCCTTATCCTGGGCCATTGTATCTCCAACAATATCCTTCATACTCATGAGCTTCTTTATGATTATGATACCAATAAAAAGGCTCTCCATGTCGCCCTTAAGATTGGCCTGATTGAAGCCTTCGACAATATTTGTTAGCGCATTTTCATTAAGTTCCTTTATGTCATGGACTACCCTACTCATATGCTTAAATTTAAAGAGTTTTGGCTCTTTCGATGGTAAAAAAAGGTTGGTGACAAAGGGAACCTCTTTCCGTGTTTTTTTTAGTTCTCATTATGCATGTGATTTCAAGCATTCTCATAGAGAAAAGCAAACAACCTTATTTCAGCTTCTACTAGAAGTTCCATAAGCTCAGAATTATTAATACATGTGTTGATGATGAATTAATGATTTTTTTAAATACTAATCCTAGCTTTATTAACATTCTCAAAGATGTCATTAATGAATTCACTAATATTTTGAACCTCTACCTTAACCTTACCAAAAGTCACATTTACCTCTATGGGATATATGACTTGTAGAACTATCGTCTTTTACTTAGGATTTAAGAAAAACCCCTTCTAGTTTGTTTCTTTGGTATCCCTCTCATTACTTGTTGTCTCTCCTATAAAAAATATAGGCCTAGTTTCCTCAAAATAACTATTCGCATCAATTCGTCAACTTCCAAACATCTCTCATATGCTGACAGGTTACAGCTTATCAAACATGTCTTATTCGCCAGACATGTGTATTAGTCGTCTGTCTCCATCCTTCTTATGCGGGTCCCCAAGTAACTCTCTAAACGTTTTCGTAACTTCTTGTAGTTGGGGCCTGAGATGAAAATATTAGGCTCTAAAGTTGTTTGGACTAAGGTTACTTTGTCCTTGTCTGAGGGAGGCCTTTGGAATTCAAGACCTTAGGGCTTGGAATCAAGCGATTTTCGTCAAGCATTTCTGGTTCATTTTGAATGGGAACTTACTCCAATTTGGTGTAAATCTCACACAAAAGGTGAAAAATAAAATACTATAGAATCTTCTGATTAGTTCTTTCTTAAGTTGGAGTGGATGGAAATACTCAACCTAAGACCATTTACCGACAAGCTCTATCGGCAACGATACTTCAATCTCCCTCATGATCTCTGGCTCTTTCTTAATTATCTTGTTGAAAAATTTGATCCCAACATTATATGTTATGCTAGAATGTGCAACAATAATATAATCTCCGACACCATCAATAACGAATCTTGGAACTGACCCACTCAGGTCTACTATGGCAGAAGGTCTCACCAATCCCATCTACTTGAAATTGATAACCCGCTCCCTTTGGCAATGAGGATGTTAAGTTTTGGATCTTTAAACAGAACAGTAATGCTTTCACGATAAGAAATATATATCATTTTATTCGCCCTTTCGTACCGCAAGTACCTTACGCCGATCTCGTTTGAAACAAACACAAAATCTTCAGAAACTCTTTCATTTTATAATTCGTCATTCACGAGAAGCTCACCATGTGAAATAAACTCCTATCACGGTTTATACAATAACCCCATATCTTGTCTTATGTAACAACTTCTGTGAATCTACCTGCCACATCTTTAGTGGATTGCCTTTTCTCCCAACTAGTGTGAGGTGTTTGCTCAAGAAATCTCGAGTTTCCTAAGTTGTATGTGGTTTGGAGTTAGTGCTTAAATACCAACAATTATTGGACCTCATCTTTCTCTAACCTTGGTCATATTTGACGCGCCACTTTCTGTGTGGTTGTCTACCATATTTGACAATAGAGGAACTCTATGATTTTCTCAGACTCCTTTTTGTTGCGATCTACCATATCCCACCGCGTCCTCTCGCACCTCCGTTACAGATTTCATGGCACAAAAAATTCTTTAGTTGTGCTAAAAGATTACTAATTTATTATTATTTACCTTTATGTTATTTTTAAGTCTTTAATCTCTTGGTTTTCTGGCTGGTCGTGGGAAACGGTTTGGATAACAATGAAAGATTGAATGTTATTACATTAGTTATTATTTTTAAATGATATACATCATTTAGTTACTTAGTTTTACTATATTTTTAGACTTTATATTTTGTTTGTTGTTTTTTTAGGATATTCCAAAAATATATACGATCGTTATTTTAGAAAATATCATAATGTGTATGTAAATAATTTTTAGTTTTTAAACCAATTAAAAAAAACTTTAATTACATACAGTGCATGTTGTTATGTGAATTATAAAAATAAATCTTCCAAATATTAGAATTTTAAAACTTCTAATTGCAAATCTGTGTAATAAGTAGTATTTGTACTCGTATGTTGTTATATTACTTATTTTATTAATGGATATTTATTTATTAAAAGAAACTATATTATAAATTTTTAATTTAAACCGTTAGAATGTGATGTTTAAATTAAATATTATTATTTTTAAATAATTATATTATAGAACTCATGGTCTAATTAATTGATTGGAATATAACGTAAAATATTAATGACCATTCTGTTACACGTATGAGTGTAATACTAATAGGTAAAAGTGAAAGGACATTATTCATTCCCGTCGCAAAATCTGTGTAATAGAGCACGGGGTGAGTCAAATATGCTATTTCATTCATATTTAAGAAAAAAAAAATACTCCATGTTGTTTTTTCTATTAAAAAAATAATATATTTACCTTTTTTATTTTTAATCACAAATTTCGATTTTGATAGGTTTTACCGATAAAATCCTGATTCTGATGTGGTATATCGGAATTAATTATTTTTTCACAGAACAATTGATTCCGAGATACAACTTCAGAATCATTTGTTTTTGCACAGAACAACTCAGAGTGGTATCTCACAATTAGTTGTTCTATAAAAACAACTCATTCCGAGATACCACCTCGGAATCAGGTGTTTGTCGCTAAAACCTGCAAAAATCGGGATTTGCTCTAAAATGTTTTTTTAACATGGATTTTCAAGTTACGTGAGTGTGCAACTTAAAAACAAGATTAAATTACATTGTTGGTTGATTGTGTGATGTTTTTCGCTGTTAAATCTTTAGTTTGAGTGTCTTCCTCCTCTATAGATAATCTTTATGAAATTTAGGTTTTTGTTTTTATTTTTAAGATTTAATTTTATAAAGTAAAGCGTATATATGTTGGATTCAGTTGGGTTATATCTTGTGTTTGTTGATGTAAGTATTTGAGAATGGTTCACATAAAATTATAAATTATAAGATAAAGTGAGGACAAAATAGTAAAAGCAAGTGATGAATGTTTTTTAGAATTTGAATTATGGAGAAAATAAAAAATTTAATGGAGGAAATAGCTACACCCATATAGCACTCATTAAAGATTATTTTTAAATTGACATTTTATATTTTCTATGTTTTTATTTTATTTTAAAGATGTCTGATCTTTTTTTAAGGAGGGAACCCACAGTCGCTACTCAACGAGTGCGCATAGGGTAAATTCTCTTCTGACGCGATAGCCTGCAAACCAACGCGAGAAGGTAAACCACACAAGGTGACAGGCTCAGCGAAGAAAGCGTATGTAGAGGGACTCGAACTCATGACATTTGGTCACAAGCTGTTTTATTAATAAAAAAAAGAATATTATAGGTTATGATTTAATATATTTATTAATATATTATTTTGATTAATAAAAAAAGTATTTATCAATGGTACCATATTAAGGTTTGATTTTTAGATTGATTTTACTATGTATTATGCCTTGATTTTGAATTTCAAATTTAATTATTTTAATTGTTTTTATTTGGTTTTAGATTTTAGATTTTAATTTCGATTTCGATTTCGATTGCATAAATTGTTTTGATTTAATTTTGAATTTTCATTTCGATATTGGTTTTTATTTCAATTTTGATTAGGTATTTCTCGAATGTATGTTTGATTAAAGATGGTATTTGAATATGAATTTAAATTTTGGTTGGGTATTTCGTGATTTTATTACGATTTGGATTAAAAAATTGTTTTGATTTTATTTTTTAGATTTTCGAATTCAATTGTGGTTTTGGTTTAGATTTGAATTTATTTTCAATTTAAATTTGTGATTTCTTGATTGTCTGGTTATGTTTGATAAATTGATGAAGTAATTTCATAAATCATCCAAATCGTTGTTTTTTGCAGATTTCTTTAACTAATTGAAATAATGAGAGTGTTGTGTTTCAATTATCAATTTTTAGTTTTGTCAATTAAGTTAAATCGTTTGTTTTGTTTGAGATAAAGTTAAGGTTGAATTTGATTTTATTTGTGTTATAGTTTTTTTTTTCAGAAGCTGAGTAAGAACTGTTTAAACATATGGTTTTGTGATTGTAAGAAGTATATCGTGATTTGTAGGACTAAGGGTTAGAAATTTTGGTTGTTTTGCTATATTGGTGATTATAGTAAAAGCTTAACTTGCTACTTGAATTATGATAAAGATATATGTGGAATCATAAGACAATAAAGATAGAGGAAATTATAATTGTTGATCGATAAGTGTGTGATATCTGTTGGTAAAGTGAAAAAAATCTAAATTTGAAAATTATAAAGTAAAAATCGTGATTTGTAAGACTAACCATTAGAAATCTATGTTGTTTTTACTCTATTGGTGATCATGGTCAGAGATTAACTTGCTACTTAAATTATGACAAAGATATATAAGTTATAAATATGATTGTTGTATTTTTAAACAGCAGCCTCTATTGATATATGGAATCATGAGACAGTAAATATAATGAAAAATATAAATCGTTGATATAAAGGTGTGTGATGTCTATTAGAAAAGTGAAAAACTTAAGGTAATTGTCGTTAAAGGAACACTGCCATTAACATGAAAAAAACTCTAGTGGTGAACTCACCATTAATCCTAGGTTGACCTTGAAAAGAAGTGAAGCTAGATAATTATCAATAATTACATTTTATGTTAGTTTGAAGATGTTTAGATTACGTTTATATGTTTTTATGTGGCAGTTCTTAGTTGTTACTACAAGGTGTACTAGTGCATTTAACAAAACATTTAACCTTTATTTATTTACAAAATAATCATTGCAGTAATTGACTCGATTAAAGACAATTATTAAGAACGAATATTTATCATCCGATTTTGAGACAACAAATGAAATTATTATGATAAAACCAGTCGACTACTCTTCTTGGTTTGAATTTATGTACTTCCCTAGATACAACTGCGGTTATTTCAATGAGGATTTGGAGTTTAATGTATGCCTTAAATACGTAAAGGAGAAGCATGAAGAACCTCAAAGAAGATTCCAATGGCTTTTCGAAAGTTTTATGGTCACTATCTTGAAGTATAATATATATTTTTTAGTGAAATGATATAGTGAATTGGCTATTGTTTGCTTCAATGAGTTTTTCATGAAAAATATTGTCGGGAAGTTATTTGTTTAGCAAAATATTTTCTTGTGAACTTGTTACGCAAATATTTTTGTCAGAATTTTATTTCGTCGACAAATCGTGTTCATTTGTCAATATTGATTCGTCGGTAAATATATTTGAAAAACACAATCACGAAATAACTATATCTAAATTTATTAATAATAAAAATTCAAGGCCATTGTTTTTCTCAAGTTATATCCCCCATATTTAGAAGTTCTCATATTAATTTTATGATTTCAAATGCCTAGTTTTTTGGTACTTTTGTACAACTTAAATTACCTTTACTTTAAGTTATAGAATATTAATTAGTTATATGTTAAGATATGATATTGGATCGTCCTTTATAATGTTCCATCGATACTTTTATTTGATTGAAATTCTACATTTGACGAAGGAAGGAAAATAAACAAGAGAGACAAAATGTTAGGTTTTGGGCGACGGAGAACAATGTGCCATATTATTTATTTACATACTAATTAAGTGTTAGATGACAAAAAAAAAATATAATAGGTTATTTATAAAATATAAAGTATAGTTTACGACTATCATAAATATATTGTTTGTTTCATTTATAAATTAAAAACTTGAAATAGTATTTGTAGAGATTCAAAGTAAAGACTTAATTGCTATAAGACTAAAACATTTGTTAAAGCATAGTGTTTCAAATACTGCACCATCAAAATTTTGATGTATGTTAAAGCATCCAAAATATTCAAAATATAAATGTGATGACAGACCACAAATTTATTGTACATGACACATACAAAGTTGACGTCAACAATCGAATATTTCATAGTTTTGGCAACAACATATTATAAAACAATAATATTTTCAATAATTAATTAATTAATTACATCATCAAATTTTCACCACAAAAAACAATAGATCACAGTTGTTCGATATATAATGATGATGATCACTTGTGATATTTTATGCTAAAACTTCTTCAATACGTATTAAAATGAGAGGTATTTATCATAATGAAATCTAATTGTCATGACATATTAGTTAACATTCATACATCTAAGTAAAATCCATCATCATACATATATTTAAGATTAATTTATCATTACATTGACATAAATTTAAAGATTTATATTATTTTCATACATGTTTTAAATTAAAATTTTACGTCAACAAAACAAAGGTAATGCAATAAGCCCTAAAAAGGAAAAAATGACTTATATATTTATGTCATTAATTATTAGTCAATGAATAAATACTTTGAATTTTATTCAAAGATTGGGAGGAACGTATGGGTTAGACGATGGTTATACGGTTAATTTTCATAAGTGATGGTCTGAAAGTTTTATGGTAGTTTAATAAACAATGATCGGAAAGGTTTCAAATGGTTTATAAGCTAACAGTTATTAAAGAAAGTCTCAAACTGATGGTATATGCAAAGTTTCTCTAATTGAAGGTTAACTGTTAATGAAGAAAAAAAAATCTGACATGAGTTAGAAAATTATAACACAATTATAACTAACAAAAGACCATGGCTTCAAGCCAAGCCCATATGAAAAATGTAAATGGTTACACGTCATATTAAAGCAAATATAGTTCTAAGATAAGACTAGATGAAAATCCTAATAGGCCACGACCTTTAGTTGTGATCATGGTTATAAACCAAGCTTAGTCATTCAAGAATAAATAGCCATGCACCTCAGTCAAAGCAAACATGATTATAAGTCAAACCTATAAAAAATAATAAGAGGTCATAATACTTTTCTAATGTTTCTAATATCCAGAGTGACGGTTACCGATGTTTTTAAAGTAAAGCGACGTTACATATGTTATCCATATTCTATACAGATGATGGTTGTAAAATAATGACTACTGTATATCCTCAAAAAGATGATTTCCATATGATTCTTCAGGAAATGGATATAAAATGGTAAGAATTTGTGTCACTAAGGTAAGTGCATTTACTAAATATATCCTTAAAGTATTGGCTAGATGGAGATTCAAAATAGAAGGTAAAAAGAAAGCATCGACAAAGTAAATAAGTGAAGGCATTGGCAAAAGAAAGAAACAAAAGGAATCA
The DNA here is from genome assembly GCA_036936605.1 of Limnanthes douglasii subsp. nivea. Classification (NCBI taxonomy): domain Eukaryota; kingdom Viridiplantae; phylum Streptophyta; class Magnoliopsida; order Brassicales; family Limnanthaceae; genus Limnanthes; species Limnanthes douglasii. Next base: position 27,183,337 of record JAUPFV010000003.1, on the reverse strand, counting down.
ACAAAAGTAATGATTTGATGACAATATGAGGGATATTTAACTTGACAAGTGTGTATTGCATACAGTAAAATAACATGAAGAACAAGGAACTTAAATATTACCGACAGGCATGCAAATTGGCATGAAGCATAAAAGAAATAGAATTTGAAGATTACACTATCTGAATAAACTTAAATACTTATAGTTTTTAAGTTATATTTGATATTCCAACTCAAGGATTTGGGGGAGGCCCTGGCGAGGATAGAATATTCGGATAATGGTAGATATATAAGGGAAATTATGTAATTAATGTATAAAGGTATTTTATTTTGTATTAAGAGTTAATATTCTCATAACTCAGGATATATTAGTTATTTATACCAATATACCTACAAATGAGGGTGTATTGGTTTTTCAAACATGTATACTGGGTATTTGTTATATATAGAGGAGAAATACTCTAAGAGGGGGATTTACCTTATTTATCATAATTTTACTATTTTAATTACTTTGTCGCTCTAAAAATCTCTCCCTTCTTTCTAACAGAGTCTTTGTTATCTTTTCTAAATCTAAAATTTTCGGCATGCTTGATGAAGGTTTTGAGCTTTATCACTATTTGAGATATGTTCTTACTTATATATCATTAATCATTCATATGTTTAAACGATGTGGAGTTTTATCGCACCTAAGAAGTCCTCATTTCAAAAAAAAATCAACTTAGCTTCCTCGCAATTGACTTTTATCTGCTCATTCTAATTAGGTTGGGTGAATGTTCACAACCTAAGATATAGAGCTTTATAAAAAATCTATTTGCTCACTTTAATAAGACCATATTTCATGCCTCATAGAGTTTTACAATATATTTTTTAATCTTGAGCATGACTAGCCTCATCTGAATTGGCTTTCATACATCTAATTGGATATGGTTGTACATCACCTAATCAATATAGGCGCTATAAATATATATTCTCACTCTTTAAACATGGATGATGTATCATGTTCGTCACGAGAGGATTTCATCGATATGGTTCTATGTATTTGCTTGAAACTTCGATATGGTTCTATGTATTTGCTTGAAACTCTAATAGCGTTTGTTGCGAATATGGAAATCGATGTTGAGAATATGGGTGTCACATATTTTTCTTCTGCATATAAGTGTTAACAACCTAATATTTGCACTAGTATGATATTGTCCGCTCTGATCCTAAAGACCTGCACGAATTTTCTTTCGGCCAATTTCAAAAACACCTTATACTAATTTAAATATGTTCTTACTTATATACCATTGATCATTTCCATGTCTAACTGATTTGGGACTTTGGCTGTACCTAATAAATATTAATCTCGTACAAATTTCCACTTTAGCTGTCTTTTAATTATCTTATATTCGCTCACTCTAATTAAGTTGTGCCAATGTTCACCACCTAATTCATAGATATTTACAACATATCTCTATATTCTTACTCTAATAAGACCATCATGTCTCAGTTATAGAGATTTACAATAGATCTTTCACCTTGAGCATGGCTAACCTCTTATCAATTTACTCTCAATTGTTCACTCTATTCAGGTTATGCATCACTTGAGCCATAACAGTAATATAAATTTATCTGCTCACTTTAATCAGACCACACCGAGTAAGCCTGAAGTATAGAACTTTACAACATATCTTTCACATTGAGCATGAATGGCCTATTATGTATGATATAATTTTTTGGGAATAATATAAAGCTATGATATTTTGTTTTTTGGAAATATGGATGTCATATATCTTCCTCCATATATAAGTATGAATAACATGATCTCTACAATAGGTATAATATTTTCCATATTAGGTTTGAAAATCGTACAAATTTGTACTCATCCACGTCCAAAAGGCCTCACAGAACTTGAAATTGATCTTACTTGCATATTATTAATACTTCATAAGTATAACTGACATAAGACTTCGGTCATAACCATAGTTATCAGTGACGTGCGGTGGTCCATGGCGAAGAGGGCTAAAAAATCCACTACGACGAGTCGAGCGGCGAGGCGATGACCACATGATATGCAACGATCCATTACATGAATAAATTTTTATAGTACATAACTGTAATTTAAATAATACTATCTAGACATTTAAACTAACAATAACAACTTAAACATTCAATTACATAATTCTTAGAACATCTGACTCAAATGATAAACACATAGACTAAAAGATCCAATTATAAAACATCTAATCACATAATTTTTAAAATATCCGAGTCAAATGACAAACGTAGACTAAAATACATCATCATCTGAGACAACATCTTCACACATCTAATCTCCACCATGTTCTCCATTTATATCCCATAATTGAGTATTTTCTTCTTCAGAGTCTTCGTCAATAAGCATCTGGTCTCTTATGCTTGTTGAAGATGATAAATTTTTAGACCGAATATTGCATTCTACTTCATCCACCTCAACGACTCCAATATCAACTCCTTCCAAAACATATTTATCTTTCCAAAACTTATTTTTAGGTTTTTAATTGTTTAGTTCAAAAAAATTATTAAGCTTAGCGTCTCGCCACGACCGCCACAACGAGCGCTACAATTGCCACGACGAGCGCCTTGTTAAGGGTCTCGCCACGCTTCACCCTGAGGTGATATTGCCTCGCCACAACCGCCACTTCCGCCACGTGACAGCTATGGTTACAACAAATAATGGATTTATTGGAGAGGAGACTCGAACCAAATCTTAGGTTGACAAATGCTCAAAAGTGACTAATATTCATATTGTGTTTGATGTTCCATAATGACCCATTACTTTAAATCAACCTAGATGATCACCAAATGTAGACTTTAATTAAGGTAACTTATGTAAATATAATAATCATAGGAAGTTTTATTGCCCATTATTAAAAGAAAAACAACATCTACCTCTTCAGTTGTGATCTCTTCAATAATGAATTTTTTAGCAATATTGTATCAACAACATAAACGCCATCCTCAATAATTTTATCCTCTATTTCATCTTTTATAATTTACTATTGTTGCTCTATAATTAGGAAATATTGATAGCACCACATAACCCTCTACATTAGACCTTCATAATTCTGAATCTTTTAGATAGTATATTACTTATAATCCTACGACCATATTTATATTAATGTCTCTCTCGAACGTATCATTATCTTCTACTTTAGGTATTTCTTCATCCTTATTTATTTTAAATTCGGGTGCATCTCGTCCCGTGTCACCTTACTTGTCATACTTTATTTTAGTGCTTCATATTTCACCCATATTTGTTTTGTCAACTAGTGCTAAATCAATATCAATAAAGACTGTTCAATATATTACTACCACCATATATCGTTCACTCACGTTTACTACGTTTTTAATCTTTATTTGGATTTTGTTTTGGAAAATTAATTGTGTAAATATAGTCACTGACTCTTCTTCTTTGACTCTATTTGTATTATATAGGTTTCCAAGTACTCAGAAGGTGATTGGGATAGGTCACAAATAGAGATAAAATTGTGTTTTGGAGGAACTCAAATAAATTAATTAGAATGTCTCTAGTGTTGATTTGTCTTTGTTTCATATGAGATATTTATCGTCTGAATATATCTTTAGCATTCTTATTTTGGACATGTATATGCGTCATATTTATATTTTTTAGTATCTGTAAGTGTTTTAGGTAATTTGAACAACTATAATATCTCTGATTATAATGGATGTAAACCGGCATAATGTTTTACTTTAACATTAAATAAAAGTCACTATTGTTATGTTACTCATTTTGATATTATCCATCCGAATGTTTGGGTTCATATCATATTTTTATAAGTGTGGTTCAATATATTATATTTCTTTTATTAGTTATTATACTTGGTGTACGTGGGTTTATCTGATAAACGAATGTGATTTTCATAAAATGTTTAGAAATGTTAGAGCACTTGTGAAGACTCAACATTCTATTGTGATAAAGTGTTGCAGGTGTGACTTAAGGGGTGAATATACCTCAAATCATTTATCTCAATTACTTGCATCTGATGGTACCATACATCAGTTATCTCGTAGTGACATCCCTCACCAGAAAAGTATTACAGAAAGTAGAAATCTTCATCATGTTGAGACTGCTCATTCTTTGCTTTTAACAGCTAAAGTTCATAGTATCTTTTTAGGAGAAATAATTATACATGTTATACATAGGATATGTCATAGATTGGGAGAAATATGTGTTTTAGAGAAACTCAAATAGATTAATATTGATGCCTCTAGTGTTGATTTGTCTTTGCTTCATTTGAGTCTTTTATCATCTTAATTTTATCTTTGGCATTCTTTTTTGAGACATGTATATGCGTCACGTATAAAATTTTAGTATGCAAAAGTGTTTTGGATCATTTTAACACTTGCAATATCTCTTATTGTAGTAGTTGTAATTTCTTTAAATTTTATACTTTACCATTTAATAAAAAATTCCTTTTGTTATTTTGCTCATTTTGGTATTCATTTGATGTTTTGGTTCATCTCATATTTTCATAGCATGTGGTTTGGTATATCATATATTTTTTATTAATGATTATACTTGGTATACATGAACTTATCTTATGAAAGATTTTCTTGAAATTTATAGAAACTTTAGTAAACTTGTTAAGACTAAACATTTTGTCATGATAAAATTATTCACGTGCGACTTAAAAGCTAAATATACCTCAACTACTTTTACTCAGTTACTTCCATCTGATGTACCATACATTAGTCATCTTGTACTAGCATCCCTTGCCAGAATAGTATTGTAGAAATAAAAAAATTCACCTTGTTGGACTGCTCGTTCTTTGCTTTTAATTAATGAAGTTTTTTTGTATCTTTTAGGAAAAAATAATTTTCAATATTATACAAGTGATTAATCGAATTATTATTGCACATAATTCAGGGATGTTTCTTTTTCAGAAATTACATTAAAAACCTCTAAATTATTTATCTTTACGAGTGTTTAGATGTATATATTTTTTATTCATCCTTATATCGAATGAAACAAGTTGTGTCTTGAAACAACTATATGTTTTTTTACTAAGTTATGACATTTGAGAAAAAATGATATAATTATTTTGATCCCACAAGGCATAAGCCATATGTATCATGATATGTCCCATATTTTGGAAATATTATGGCTTATTCTATTCCCATAAAATCACATGACATAGCAAAAATAAAACTTCAAGTTATTGATTCATTTGGAAATGATAGTGATACATTCAATTTTCATGATTTAACAGTTGATGAGACATCTACATGAGATGATACTATTTAAGTTCCATCAATTGTTCGAGTATGATTTTTTTATAGTGAAACAAAATATTTTTCCACCTATTAGGATATTTACTCGTATAATTAAGTCTACCAAAGTGTCATACTTTGCTTATTATTTTTACTAATATTCGTTTACTTTTTTCTTAGTAAACATGCATGATTTATATTAACTCTAGTATAATAAATAATATATTTCTGAAACCTCCACTTTGTAAGAATACAATTGGTTATCGTTGAGTTTTTTTAAAATAAAATAAAATATGATGGATATGTTCAGAGGTATAAGGCTCTTCTTGTAACATAAGTGTACATGTAGAAGTATGGTGTGGATTACGAGAATATGTCTGCCCCAAGAAAAGAAATAACGACAATTCATACTCTTATTATTATTGAATATGTTCGAAAGTGGAAGATATTTAAACTATATGTCAAAATTACTTGTTTACATGGTGATCTTAATGAGGGTATTTACATGACTCTTTCTTTGAGGGTTGCTTACCAGTCAGGTAATTTTTTCGGCTTAATAAATCTATATATGGTCTCAAACAAGTTCTTCATGTTTGGTTTGAGAAATTATATATACTTATTATTTCACTTGATTTTCTTTCAAGTAATCACAATTCAATTTTATTTATCATATATACAAGTGAATGATGGATTATTTTATCTCTATATGTAGATAAATATGATTATTATAGGTTGTGATTTTTACGAAATTGAGGCACTAAAGCATAATTTGGCTCATAAATTTGATATGAAAGACTTAGGCTTGTTATTTTTTTAGGTATTGAGGTGGCTAACTCAGAAATGATATATTATTTCTCAAACAAATATATATGATATACATGAGTGATCACAGTTGTTTGATAACACAATGATATACACTCGTCATGAAACTAATACTCGGTATTCTTCTACTGATAGTGTTCCTCTACTAGACCCAAATATGTGTCGTATTTTTATAGAGATCTTGGTTTATCTTACAGTTACTTGATAGAATATAGCTTATGTTGTTCATGTGGTAAGTCACTTTGTTACTGCGCTTATATATATATATCAGTTAATGATTTGTAATTCGTATCCTGAGATATCTTCATGACACTTGTTTATAAGACCTCTTATTTCTTTCAATATTTTCACTAAAACTGCATGCTTATAGTGATGCTAATTTGATTAACATTATCTTCAATCCACCTATGGTTTTATATATATTTTGAAGATTCATTAATCTCGTAAAAAAGAAAGGAATCTAATATGGTTTCTAGATCTTTTACCGATGTTGAGTACCGTGATACAACATTGATTACATATGAGATTATTTGGTTACGGTGACTTCTTGCAAATATAAGGATTAACAATACTTAGTCCACTTCTTTACATTGTGATAATAAAAGTGTCATGCATATTGTAAATAATTGTATTTTAATGAGATGACTAAGCATATTGAAATTGATTGTCACTTCACTCTTCTTTATTGTTTAAGGTCATCGATTAGAATCATGGTTTATGGTTATTTTCCCATGTCGCAGGGTACTAGGAATAATCCATCCCATGAGATATTTTTGATAATCTCATTCTAATAAAATTGAAGACAGAATCTTTCCAATTTCATACAGTATGAGGAGTGCATCTTCTTTCTCCATTGTCCATGGTTCTATGTACCTGACCGTGTTCATTGTCGAGGATTATCCATGCTCCGATCCCAAATCTTATCTATCGACTCATTAGATTAGATGATCTTAACATATGACTCGAATGAATTCTAGTTTTCTGCATGTTGCTTATGAGTTTCTTAGATGATTTTTCCTAAGCGAATTGAAGATGATCGAAATATAAACTCCAAAAAAAAGTGTTTCTTTTTATCTAAGGTTTTAGCAGCCTATCTTGTTTGTAGTCCGTTTCAACCCTAAAACTAAGAATACATGTGTTTGACCTTTCGACCCGTGTTTTTCCTTGAACTCGTACTTATTCCTACTTAATCATTGTATAGATCATATCCTATCAATAATGATTCCGTATAAATTCACGAAAATTTAGTAGCTCAACATTAATTACTAAAGTTGTTAATGCTACCACCCATTGAATATTTGATCCAATTATAATTAATAAAATTTTAATATTTTATTATTATTTTGTTCTACAACTATAATTAAAATATTATCCTTTAAAATAATTAATTTTCAGACATTATAGTTAATAATAATATTCAAGAACCAAAAAGGTCTAAACCCACTGAATAAAGTAAATAAAAAATAACTAATAAAATCAAACAAATCTAGAAATGAAATATAAATTATAATAGTTTATAAAATGTATTCTATACTAACATATATGAGGATTTTTTTCATATTATAAAAAATAAAAAAATTGTCAAATTAGTTGCAACTGTCAAAGATAAATAAATAAACTAATAAACAACTCAAATTTATATTAAATTAAGACCATAAACAAGTTTACTTTTTTGAAAGTATAGTATTCGTAGTAGAATATGTACCTGCGTTAGATTTATCTTAATTATAAATTTTTATTTTCTTTAAATGATAAATTTTGCCAATTTTCCATTTTTATAATAAAATAATTTTTTAAAGTTTTTATAAAATTTGTTTTCGCTAAAGTGAGTTGGAAATTTAAATCTATTTTATTTAAAATATATTTAAATTTTTGTATTGGATTTGGAAAATAAATCTTAAATTTAAAAAACTATATAATTCAATTTTATATTTTCAAAATTGAAATAATATTTAAATTTTAAATGGTATTCTTACTTGCCGTCAAACGAAAACAATGGGTGGTCAGTGGTGACTTGTGTGGTTGGTAGGGATGTTAAACGGTTTGAACCGCGAACCATCGGAACCGTTTAAATCAGAACCACGGTTTGCGGTGTTATATATTATCCGAAATCCCATCAGATAATATATAACAAATCGCGGAAAAAATAATAAAACCCTTTTTGTTAGATTCATCTATAGAAGAAACAAAAAAAAAATCAAGAATACTTACGGGTTTGCCTGCTGCTATCCATCTAGTATTCTCTAGCGTTCTTTTGCGTTCTTTAGCGATTCCACGTTCTCCGGCGATTCCGTTTATGAAACTAAGGGACCTGCAGAATCAGATTAGAGAAGAAGGAAAAGGTTTCCAGACACTAAGGAAGCGGCCGTATTTCTGATTAGGGTTTAGAGTGATGAAATACCTAAACCTAGCCCCTTATTTATAGATTTTACAATGTGAAGCCCAACATTGTAAAGCCCATCCTATGTTACTTCCTTGTGTCCGGGACCATAACCCAATAAATTGATAATTCAATTTATATCCCTGATTTATTAATTCAGGCTTAAGTGTTGAGATTTGGGCCCTCTTCATCACAGTGCCCAAATTCAACCCGGTTACCACACTTGAGCCCATAACGCCTTTTTACCCATAGGTCCAATTTAGTTAATTAAATAATTAACTCGACTACTTTTAATTTGGACTTCCTTAAGACAATAACCGAATATGTTTATTTAGCATATCGGTCCAAATTATTATTAGTCTATAAATATATTAAATAAATATATTCCAACAATCTCCCACTTGGACCGTCATATGCTACTCAAGAATACATATTCAACTTTAATGGGATCCCTATATTCATTGTCAATGGGCAAACGGTACAACCCCGTACATGATTGATAATAATAAAGGACTAAAGACCTCTTTCTCGTAATGTGAACAATAGGATGCAACAGTAATCACATTACCATAATCAATCAATTACTTGGGCCAATTATAGAGGGTGGTCTAAGAGTAATATGGCTTGTAATCGTACATATCTACTCTTAAATGGTTCCTACTTTTGGAGATCCAATACAGTACAAATATCAATAAATATTTCCAAGCATATATATATTGCAATAAACTTTAATGTGCACAATACTGCAAAATATAACATCAGATCCTATTACAAACTCTCCCACTGAAACTAACAATCCTCTAAATCAACTACACCCATACTGATGGTGTGTCCCTGGAAAACCTTAGGCAAAACCGCCTTTGTTAGGGGATCTGCTATCATGGAGTTTGTACCAATGTGCTCTATACTTATCTGACCCATCTGTACTCTTTCTTTAACAGACAGAAACTTTATGTCTATGTGTTTGGATTTAGACGCGCTCCTGTTACTGTTAGAGTACTGCACTGCGGAATTGTTATCGCAATATAACCTCATAGGGCCTTCTATCCCTTGTACAATGCGTAATCCAGTAACAAAATTCCGCAGTCATAGTGCCTGGTTTGATGCCTCAAAGCATGCAACAAATTCTGCTGCCATGGTGGACGATGCAATAAGTGTTTGCTTTACACTTTTCCAGGATATTGCACCTCCAGCCAATAAGAATATGTTGCCTGACGTGCTTTTTAATGTGTCTGCGCATCCACCAAAATCCGAGTCGGAATACCCGATGATCTCCAGTTTTTCCGACTTCCTATATGTCAACATGTGCCCCTTTGTTCCTTGCAGATATCGGAGTACTCTTTTAACTGCTTTCCAGTGATCCATTCCTGGGTTACTAACATATCTCCCCAACATGTTTACAGCAAAGGCAATGTCCGGCCTAGTACAAACTTGAGCATACATTAAACTCCCAACTGCAGAAGCATAAGGGACCGTTTTCATTTCCTCAATCTCAAGTTTTGTCTTAGGACATTGACTCAGACTAAGTCTGTCACCCTTTGCTATAGGGGTACTTAGGGGTTTGCAATCTGCCAATCCGTAACGTTGTAACACACTTTTAATGTATGCTTTTTGTGATAATCCAAGAATACCACGAGAACGATCTCGATGTATCTGGATTCCTAACACAAAACTGGCATCACCAAGATCCTTCATATCAAACTTGTCTGATAGAAATCTTTTTGTAGTGTGTAACAATTCCTTATTGTTCGAGGCAAGCAATATGTCATCCACATATAATATAAGAAATATGAAATTACTCCCACTGAACTTGTGATAAACACAATCCTCAACCGAGTTGATCTCAAAGTCATAACCGACTATCACCTCAAGGAATTTGTGATACCATTGACGAGAAGCTTGTTTAAGCCCATAAATGGATTTCTTAAGTCTGCAAACCAGATCTTTTGAGTTACTTTCTACAAAGTGTTCTGGTTGCATCATGTAGATCGTTTCCTCAATATTACCATTGAGAAAAGCGGTCTTAACATCCATCTGATGAAGCTCAAGGTCAAAATGTGCAACTAATGCCATGATTGTTCTAAAGGAATCCTTCGTCGATACTGGAGCGAAAGTTTCTTTAAAATCAATCCCTTCACGCTGAGTATAACCTTTCGCTACAAGACGTGCTTTATGTCTTTCCACATTACCCAGGGAATCGCGTTTGGTTTTGTAAACCCATTTACAACCAATTGCCTTTTTCCCTTCAGGTAATGGGACAAGATCCCATACCGCATTATCCTGCATTGATTTATACTCTTCTTTCATAGCGTCAATCCACTTTTGAGATTCAGAGCTTGCCATGGCCTGTTTGTAGGATGAGGGATCATCTACAGTTCCAGCACATAACTCATCATGCTCCTGAAGATATACTATAAATTCTGGACGTATAGTACTCTTCCTTTCTCTAGTGGACCTTCTTAATGGCATTATTTCCTCTTGTTGCACTTCTTGAGGAGGTAGAGTTTGATCATTATGAACGATGTCATTTTGATTCCCTTGTGGAAGATTATCTTGAGGTTCCTCTTGTTCTACCTGAATCTCTGTATCCTGGTTAGAACCCTCAAGTGGAGCATCAGTGTTAATCTGAGGATTACCTTGTTCTAATGGGATCGAAATGATTGGCATTACCGCCCAATCTTCAGATATCTCAATATCCCTATTAAAACCTTCATGAATCTTTATGGATTCTTCCTCAAAATCAACATATGTTCCCTTATTCTTCCCCCCAAACTCAACATCCTCTAGAAACTTGGCCGTTCCTGTCTCAAATATTGTACCAGTGAGAGAATCATAAAACTTAAACCCTCTAGAATGTTCAGAATAACCTATGAAGAAACAACTAACTGTTTTTGGGTCCAGTTTCTTTTCTTGAGGTTTGTAAGGCCTCGCCTCAGCTGGACAACCCCACACATGCAGATGCTTTAAATTAGGTTTACGCCCGTTCCAAAGCTCATATGGAGTCCTAACAGTAGCCTTTGTGGGTACTCGATTGAGTATATAAGCGGCACATTTGATGGCTTCCCCCCAGAGAGATAATGGTAGAGATGAGTGACTTATCATGCTTCTAACCATATCTTTTAGTGTTCGGTTCCGTCTCTCAGATACACCGTTCATGCGAGGTGAACCGGGCATAGTGTATTGAGGGACTATTCCATACTTCTCTAGGTACTGTGCAAAGGGTCCTGGACGTTGTTCACCCGATCTGTCATATCTACCATAGTATTCACCACCACGGTCAGATCTAACGGTCTTAATGCTTTTACCAAGTTGTTTCTCAACCTCGGTCTTAAAAGTTATGAACTTGTCAAAGGCCTCAGACTTTTCATGAAGAAGATACAGGTAACCAAAACGAGAGTAGTCGTCGATGAATGATATAAAGTACCGCTGCCCGTTCCACGATTCCTGTGGAAACGGTCCACAGATGTCGGTATGTATCAACTCTAAGACTTCTTTCGCTCTATATGCTCCTTTCCTTTTAACTTTGGTTTGTTTCCCTTTGATACACTCGACACATATACCGAAGTCAGTGTAATCAAGGGGGCCTAATAAACCTTCAGCAACAAGCTTGTCCATCCTAACTTTGGATATATGACCTAACCGCTTGTGCCACAGTTTAGAAGATCTTTCAGATTTAGTAATATTGTTTGGTGTACGTTGTGTATTCATAGAAATATTGTGATTATTAATAGTATTCAACAAATACAAATTATCCTCTTTAATCAAATTTCCATTTCCAACAATCATATTATTTAGAGAGAGTGTAAAACAATTGTTTCCCATCAGACAAGAGTAACCTTGCAAGTCTAAAACTGGAAAAGAAATTAAGTTCCTTCGAAAAGTGGGAACATACATTACATCCTCTAAAAATAATACATGTCCAGTGGAAAGTTTTAAAGAAAAATCACAAATAGCTAAAACATCACATGAGCTCCCGTTTGCTGTGAAAATGGATCTTTCATCATCACTTAGCATCCTGCTCTTTGACGTACCCTGCAAAGAAACACAAACATGAGTTGTTGCAGCCGAATCAACCCACCAAGTATTCCTTTTCACAGAAACTATATTACTTTCTGAAACAACCAAAGATGTGGGAGTACCTTTGCTTATCATGTAAGCCCGGCGTTTCTCACAATCCTTCTTCAGATGTCCTTTCTCTTTGCAGAAAAAGCATCGACCTACAGTCGATTCCTCAGGCTTTTTCTTCTTTACCGGACCTTGACCTGGTCCTTTGCCATCTGCTTTCCGCTTAGGTCCTGCCTTATTAGGTGATGTAATCACATTAGCCTCAGGCGCTGTGCCTTTAAGTCTTTCCTCCTCAGGCGCTGTGCCTTTTCCTTCTGGCAGCGAATGAAATGTGAATCCCACTATGCATTCCTCAGGTAAGTCTAAACCGATTGCCTTTAACTTTTGACCAATCATCGACATTCCCAGAATGTGCTCCCGGATTTTACCTTTGCCATTATACTTTTTGGTAGCTAGCTCGATGAGCAAACGCTGCATCTCTACCTTTTCATTTTTGGCAAAGGCTTTCTCAATCTCCGTGAGAAAGACCGAGGCAGTGGTAACACCTTTAGGGACAGCCCCACGCAATGCTACTGGTATACCCTGTAACATGAGCGTCATGCATAACTTATTTGACCTTTCCCACTTTTCATCAGCCTTAGTTTCATCCGGTGTACTTTCCGGACTAAGGGGAGATGGTTTGGGAGTTATCAGTGCATAGTCGTAATCATGTACAGATAAAAACAGCAACATTTCTTCCTTCCACAATTGGAAGTCCGAACAATCCAACGTCGGTGGACGATTCCCCAAAAAATTATAACCCATGGATACTATAATAAGAACAATCAACACAAAACACATTTAGCATATTGACATATTTCTGAAAACATATGCATGAATATGACAAATACATGTAAAACATAAAATTCATTGATAATAGATACCGGAGGGCAAATCATACTAACATGCAATTTTATGAGTTTGAGAAAAAAAAATAGCATGATTATTATTTTAATTTTCTAAGTACCAATGAGACCTTCCGGAGGGCCGATGTCATTTACTTTAAAATTAAAATCATCACAACAACTATTTTCTTTTATTTTCTCCCGTTCATGATTAATTTAAACCCAAACGTGAACCTTCCGGAGGGCCGATAATATTTGAATTTAAATTAATCCCCGAACATTTCGAAGCCTAGGATCCTTAAGAAAATTAATTTTAACCTTCCGGAGGGCCGATTAAATTAATTTCTTAATTTCACCTACCGGTTACGAAACTTTAGTCATGCATCGTCATTTAATCATTCACACACATACAATTTAATTCACAAATACACATAAAAAAAATATCAAAGTATCATTTTTGTGAAATATATTGTTCAAATATTTTCAAATTAATAACTTTTTTTTTTTTTTTAAAAAAAAAAAAAAATTTATTATTTAACTTAATATTTGCAGCAGCCTGCACGTGCAGCAGGCTGCTGCAAATATTAAGCCCTGCTGCAATTTGCAGCAGGCGCAGCAGTCTACCGCTGCTGCAATTTGCAGTAGGCTGCAGGTCCTAAACGGGCCCACCAATTGTTTTGGGTGGGTCCAGCCTGTATTCATATGCTGTTATTATCGTTTGGGTATTTTTTTGTTGTCCCTATTCTTTTGGGGCTACTGTGTTTATCGCCGGACAGCCTTCGGTCAGCATTAACATCAGGGGTTAAGCTGTCGATGAGCCACTGTCCCAATAATTTTGATTTTATTCGTTATTTAGGGTTGATTTGATGCTAATTTTGGGATAAAAATTCCAGACATCAATAAACCCTAATTTTACCCGAAATAAAAAAAAAATCCCCAAACTATAAAAATTGCAATTTCCTGATAATAAAACATGTGTTTCAATACAATAAATCACATAACATGCTTTTCATACAATCCCTAAATCCATGCCCTACCAATTCAATTAACACATAATCCCAATGACATGGATTCTTTACGATTAAGAAAAATATGCATCTTTGTCTATCAATACTCAATTTGATTATTCTACTGAATCCAAAAAGGGTTTATTTGGCTCTGATACCAATTGTTATATATTATCCGAAATCCCATCAGATAATATATAACAAATCGCGGAAAAAATAATAAAACCCTTTTTGTTAGATTCATCTATAGAAGAAACAAAAAAAAATCAAGAATACTTACGGGTTTGCCTGCTGCTATCCATCTAGTATTCTCTAGCGTTCTTTTGCGTTCTTTAGCGATTCCACGTTCTCCGGCGATTCCGTTTATGAAACTAAGGGACCTGCAGAATCAGATTAGAGAAGAAGGAAAAGGTTTCCAGACACTAAGGAAGCGGCCGTATTTCTGATTAGGGTTTAGAGTGATGAAATACCTAAACCTAGCCCCTTATTTATAGATTTTACAATGTGAAGCCCAACATTGTAAAGCCCATCCTATGTTACTTCCTTGTGTCCGGGACCATAACCCAATAAATTGATAATTCAATTTATATCCCTGATTTATTAATTCAGGCTTAAGTGTTGAGATTTGGGCCCTCTTCATCACAGTGCCCAAATTCAACCCGGTTACCACACTTGAGCCCATAACGCTTTTTTACCCATAGGTCCAATTTAGTTAATTAAATAATTAACTCGACTACTTTTAATTTGGACTTCCTTAAGACAATAACCGAATATGTTTATTTAGCATATCGGTCCAAATTATTATTAGTCTATAAATATATTAAATAAATATATTCCAACATGCGGTCCTGTCGGTTTGCGGTCCTGGCGGGTTGCGGTCTAGTCGGTTTGCGGTTCTGGCGGATTGCGGTCCTGTCGGTTTGCTCTTTATGCGGTCCTGCCGGTTTGCGGTCATGCCGGCTTTCAATTTTAATGAGTCAGTTTCGCAGTTAAACCGTCAGTTCAAACCACCAGACAAACCATTTAGGAACAGTTTATCAAAATATTTTATAATGTTATTTAAAATTAATTTGTAAGTGTTAATTGAATCTAATTTTAATAATTGAGATAAGTACCATACAAACGAGTTAATTATTCTATTTCATGTATTTTAATTTAAATATGTTATCATTTTAATCGAAATTTTATAATAAAGCAATTACATTCTAAAAAAATAATTGTAATTTGATTTTGATATGTTTGATTATATTTATGTATTTAAGATATTTTATTTAATATTAGGTAGATATTAAATAAAATATATACATCTAATTGTATTTTGATTACAACTTTCAATATTTGTAAAAATATAAAAATAAAAATTTGATTGTCTTCAACAAGATATCGTAAAAAATATAATTGTAAAATGATTTGTATATTGTTTGAACATACTAGATATTTAAGATGTTATATTTCATATTATGTAGATATTAAAATAATATATACCTATTAGACATATAATTGTATTCTAATTTTAAATTATTAGATGATTCTTTAAATTCTTTCAAGCTTGAAGTGTTTATGGTTAGATGAATTATATAGTTTATTGTATTTTCGAACTATTCAATATTAGAAGTTTAAATTTTAAATTTTTAGAATTGTATAATTATATGCATAAACATAAATTACTTGTAAATAACAAAATAAAAATTGAAAGCGAGAGTGATTTAAATAACATTTAATAAAAAATAGAAGCAAAACAAACAATTAATTAAAAATAAAAACCAAACAAGTAAATAGTTGTTCAATCAAATAAACAAGAAAAACATTACAACGATAATGACAATCAAATGCAAAAAACTAAGGAGCTTCATCGTTGTTGTTGTTGTTAGGTGGTGGACCTTGCAAATGCATGTTCTCCATCATCTGTCGCATATACTCCGACTGTTCGGCTTGAGAGTTTGCAAATCGCTCATTCCATTGATCTTGTCCATGATGCCACTGCTCGTATTGACCATGCCACTGCTCATATTGACCATGCCACTGCTGGAGGTGACCAAGTTGATCATTCACCCCTACTTGCCATTGCTGTATCTGGCTAAGCTGGTCATTTACCCCCCCCCCCCTACCAATTTTGAAATTCACTTTGCCATTTTGTAAAATCATCATGCCATTCCTTTTGTTGAGTATGCGCAAATTGCATATAATCCATATGCTGGTGATGCAAAAACTCAGCAAATTCGCGATCGGTTCGTCTTTCTTGTGGCGGTACTCCAGAAGAACCACCAATAGCATTTGGATCGAAAGGCGACTGAGCCTGAACTCGATACTGAGTAGGTGGATTTGGCGGTTATGTAAGACCGTTCGCAGTCCATATCTGATTCAACTCGGTTCTATGGTGGTTCCATGCCTCCAATTTCGACATCAATTCTCCATCCCAAGAGTATATTTCCTGCAAACGCAAAGAGTTTCTACCTATAACACTAGTCGGCCTCACCTTCATCGGAGTGTACATACTCACTTCATCTCCTTTCGAAACAAGCAAGTAACTCACTATCATCCCATAAGGTAGTTTACCCGTACCACACCTCGTAGCCATATTTTGAATCATCAAGCTAGGTAAACTAATTATTCCCTGATTTCGGACGATAAAAGCAGTAACAAATGTTTGAATATATGAAAGCTGCGAATCATTGTTACTAGGGGGGAGAAATATACTATTTACCAATTTCAAAGCTAATTTCCCATTAGCATCCAAATTACCCCGCATGGCTCGAAATTTACCGCTAATTTTCGGAGCATCCGCACCAGGACAAGTAAGAAGCTCTACTGCTTCTTCGTAAGACATAGGCCAATCAGCACCCCATCCCGAAGGGCGATAACTAATGGAAGGCAATTTATTAACGGTATATATATCATGGGTTGGAATGAAAAAAAGATCTTTGAAATCAGTTTCAAAAAAACTATAGTGTTTACCATCAACCAAATAATTCATTCCTAAACCTCTACCGTTTGGATCATTATCAATTAATTGCGCGGTGGCATAAAACTTGCGTACTAGTTCTAGATACCAATCACATTTGAATCTAGCTAGTGTCATCCAACTTAGGCCATTAGTAGGTTCAATAAGTTTGAATTTTTTTTTGCATACCCTCTACTTGGATCAGTTCATCGTAGTCCAAATACATACCCGACCAAATTTTGGTTACACCTCGTCTTCCTTCCGGATTACGGATGCGAAGCTCCCCTTTGCCGCGATGTTCGATAGTCACGCTCTCTGTTACCTCCATCTCTTCATATAGCAAATCTTCGATCTCTCTCATTCGTCTCAAGGTTGATTCAACTCCTCCACCTTGACGGGCTTGCTTTGATCTTTTCGAAGACATTTAGCGAAACCTGATATTTAAAATAGTGTTTGAAAATTATACAAATAATTTAGAGAAGTATAGTGGAGAAGAGATAGATTTGTAGTAGAGAAGGGATAGGTTAGTAGCGGGGAAGAGATAGATTTGTAGTGGATAAGAGATGAATTTTTAGTGGAGAAGAGAAATATTTGTAGTGGAGAAGAGATAGATTTGTAGTCGAGAAGAGATAGATTTGAGGTTGTGTGAAAAATAGAATAGGAAATAGGTAGTATTTATGGGATTTTTTTTCCAAATAGCTGTTAGATGACGTCATGGATGACGTCATCGTGCAGACCATCCGGACATTGGTCCGGATGGTCCGGATTATTTTTTTGGGTCTCCCCTATAAATAGAGGAGACCCCAACTCAATACTCACACCTCTCAAACAACTCTCTACTTCTCTCTAAATCTATCTGCTTGTTCGAAAAATTCTAGAAAACTATAATTACTTATTTTACATATTCTATTTCTACTTTCGAAATTGTTTGATTTTTGTTTTTCCGCAAATTGTTTCTTAGTTGTTATTAGTCTAAATTTAGTTGTTCTTAGTTGTTGTTAGTCTAAATTTAGATTTTATTATTTGCAATATTAATTAGTTCCCATTAGTATTTTATTGCATATTTAAAAAAAATGTTATTAGTTTTAAAATGAATTCAAAACGTAGAAATACTGGGGTAAACCCACCCTCTAATGTGGATCTCAATACCATAGATGAATTTCTACAGACTTCCCTCACGTTGACACACTTTCCTCCCACGAAAGTGGTGGTGGAAGTACTAGTGGTGGGTCGAGATCTCGTAAGAAAACATCTTGGATTTGGAAACACTATACTCCATCAGAAGATGGTTATTCTAGTATTTGTAACGTGTCCAAAAAATGTTATCTTCACGTAAGTGGAAATAGAAATATGGACACTAGCACTATGGTAAAACATTTATTGAAACATCAAGTATATGATCCTACAAAACCTAACCCAAATAATGTTTGCATGAACCCTCAAACAAGTCTTCCTTTTGAGTTTAACCACGATAGGTATAGGGAAGAAACAATGATTTATGCAGTCGGTAGTTTACAACCATTTAGTTTTGGGGATTCTTGGAGATACGAAAATTGGATGCAAGCTGGGGTAAACCCACAGGCAAAACGCATTCCACGTAGCTCTTTGCAATCGCTAGCCTTTAAATATTATTTAAAAAGAAAAAGGCATTATTCAAACCATGCTGACTTTGTCATGGAATGTTTCGATTACTAGTGAGATAACTACTTTTACTGATTTTGATATGGTATGTGTTACCCTTCATTGGATGGATGCCGAATGGGTCCTCCAAAGGAGAATTATACGGTTTGAATCAATTGGGAAGCATAACGCACAATTAATTAGGGAGAGTATGATTGAATGCATGAATGTTTATGGCATTAAGAACAAGATTATGTCTATTTCGTTGGATAATGCATCTTCTAATATTAATGCTATAAAATTGCTTATACAAGATTGCAATCCCCCTTTTCCAAAATTGTTTCACATCAAATGTTTATGCCACGTACTTCAATTAATTGCGAAAGACGGAATACGTAAGGTTATAGGTGATTGCATTGCCCCTATAAAAAATGGGATCCTATTTTGCTCGACATCCGCTGCTAAAAAAGAGCTTTTAAAACACTCGTTACTTCAAATGGGAAAAAATATAAGAAACTTATATTAGATGTCGAAACTAGATGAAATTCTACTTACACAATGCTTGCACGTGCGCATGTTTTTAAAGAAGAGATTATGACGCTTTATAATACATCTTATCCTGAAACACCAATTGACAACAAACATTGGAAATATTGTGCACACATGTTAAGATTTTTAAAACTTTTTAAAGATAACACTCTAATCTTTTCTTCACAAAATCAACCTAATGCTCATTTAGCCCTTTTCACGATTACTAATCTTGTCATGCATATGAATGAATTTAGATCAAATTTTGTATGCGTAGACATGGTGCCCGAAATGGAATATAAGTTCACAAAGTATTTTCATCCAACCCCTGATAGTTATTCATTTACTTGCCTTTTAGATCCTTTTTCACGAAAAGATAAATTTGAATGGCTAGTTAAATGGTTTTATAAATCTATACACTTTTCTACAACTAAACCACCGAAAGAACCAATTGACCCTGAAGGGTATATTACCAGTATATATGAATGTTTGTATAATATCTATGATAGGTATGCTGCAAGATATAGAACAAATACATCTACAAATGTAAGGAGTAGTAACAATAGGGGTAAAGGGAGATGTTCTACTAACTATGTTCAAATGGCAATGTTACGAAGCAATGAATTTACAGAAACCCCTCAATCTGATAATGAGTTGTCTAGATATTTGAGCACTAGGTTTGATTTTACGAATTTTCCAAACAAAGGTATTGAAGATATCATAAGATGGTGGGGTACCAAAATTGAAGAGTTTCCTATTCTTTGCAGGATTGTTAAAGAGATTTATGTAATACCTATGTCTACAGTTGCAAGTGAGTGTGCTTTCAGCCAAGCGAGGTTGCAATACACGACTAAGAGAACAAGATTGATGGACAAAGCACTTGGAGTGCTTGTGGCAGTCAAGGATTGGACAGCGGCGGATAAAAGGATGCAAGACAGAGAGTTTAGAGACGAAGTGAACATAGACGACATCTTCGAAGATTATTCGGATGATTACGAAGATACACTTGAACAAGAAATTGCGGAAGAAAACGAAGCTGAAGGTGAATCAAGTGAGGACGAAGATTTTACTTACGAAGACGACGAAGCTGGAGATTAATGATGTTTGTAATAATTATTTACTATTTTGTATTGTAATTTGAAAACATTTGTACAACTCCTGGCCCGCAAGAGTATAAACTGTGAACGGCTAAATTATCCAAAAAAAACTTTACCTTTTATTATAATAACAACAACTTTACCTAATCACAATAATAAAATTCAAAATGCCATATTGAAATTATAACAATATAACTTAAAAATAGTAAATAACACTTTTAATATTTAAAACCAAATCACAATAATAAAATTCAAAATGTAATATTAAAATTATAACAATATAGTAATATTTTTGCATGATAAAATATGATTTTGGTTTAAAAAATAATAAATAACACTTGTAATATTTAAAACCAAATCACAATAATAAAATTCAAAATGTAATATTAAAATTATAACCATAGAATTTGTAATATTTTAACATGATAAGAAATAGTTTTGGTTTGTAATATTAAAATCAACACTACTAATATTAGATCTAAAAACATAATAACAATATTCAAAATGTGATAATAACATAAGTAATATTTAAAATTTTGGACTATATAATAATTAAAACACTTAAAATATTAATAACCAAAACAAATTAATACTAACCAAAATGTAATAATAATATAGTTTTGGTTTGTAATATTAAAATCAACACTACTAATATTAGATCTAAAAACATAATAATAATAATATTCAAAATGTGATAATAACATAAGTAATATTTAAAATTTTGGACTATATAATAATTACAACACTTAAAATATGAATAACCAAAACAAATTAATACTAACCAAAATGTAATAATAATTTTATAATAATATGCAATATCTCAATATTTTTTAAATATTACATTTTGGTTATAAAATAATTAAAACATTTATAATATTTACAAATAAACCGCGGTCTTTTACAAATAAACTGTGGTTTCGCAGTCCTGGCGGTTTGCGGTCCTGCCGGTTTACTCCTTACGTGGTCCTGCCGATTTGCGGTCTTAATAGGTCAGTTTCGCTGTTAAACCGCGAGTTCATAAACAGATTGCCAGCTTTGAACCGCAGTTCCTGAACCATTTGCCACCCCTAATCACCGATAACAAAATTTTGTATATAGGGTAGTCTTTTCATCTCAAGAAATCTAAAAAAAATATTCACCGTCCATGAGCAATATATAAACTCCAACACCTTAGTTATGATTAATTTTTGTGATTCATAGATCTTGCCTGATATGGTTTTCACTGTCGTTTAAAATGCAAGATTTAATTATATATTATAAATTTTATTTATTTTATTTATTCTATTTTAATTACAGTTTTAGGGAGGGGTATGGTAACTAGAAATAATTTAAAATTTTAGTATTATAATTACTTTTATATATAGGTATTTGGAGTGTATTGTTCTCTTATTTTTTTTTATTTAAAAAATAATACTAATACAATTAATAAGATAATTCTTTTTATACAAAACTATTTTATTAACGTACGTGAACTATACACGATAATTCTTTGTTCCGTTAAACTTCTAGTATTTACACTTTAGTCCCTGAACTTCTATTTTCTTATCACTATACACGATTGTATTTGGCATTCAATTCATTGTATTGCAGATTTGTAATTTTTTTTATCTTGCACCGGCCATTACCATATCTAGTGTTTACTTTAATACTATCTATATTAAACCACATCATATAAAACTCGAATTCAAAATTTCATTTTTAAACTTTTATTGTTCCTCTTTACATGGTCATTCACTTTCGCACTAACAAACTTTAGTTTTTCAAACATAATTATTAACTTGACATTTAATTGAAGGTGAAATTATCCCAACTTGCACAACCTGATCTGGATATAATATGACTTATTTGCAATAATATGACTTATTTGCGTAACCATAAATTCTTAACCATAAATTCTTATTTAGCAGTTAAATCTGGATATAATATGACTTATTTGCGTAACCTTTTGATCTTTTAACATTAGGCTTGGTTTTTTAACCAGAATCACTTATTTGAAAATCAAGTTATGGCATAATATAACATATTTGCGTACATTCTGGTTATTGAACCTGAATAGCTTATTTGACAATGAAGTTATGGCACGGTATGGCCTATTTGCGTAAACTTTATGTCTTTTAACCTTAGGTTTGGTTATTTAACCATAATCGTTTATTTCATAATCAAGTCAAGACATAATATGGCCTATTTACATAACGTTTTTTTGTCTTTTAACCTTAGGTCTAGTTATTTAACCAATTTATTAAAATATAATTGTTATTTTATTGATAAAGAACACTTTACAATAGTCTTATCCTCATGTCCAATTTTATAAGAAAAAAATTATACAAATTCAAATTCTAAATATTCTAACTTATGCTTTAGCATGTTTCTATTTAAATTTTGTAATATATACGCCCTATGACACTCTTTAGAAACTAATTTATAGGAAACTTTCTATGTTGGAGCTAATTTTCCATAAGTTCTATCTTTTGCTCTTTTAAAATGTTTCTTCATAACCAAATCACCATCATTAAAATTCATTGGCCTCAACTTGTCATCAAATCTAATTTTCATAAACACTTATAATGATGAACTCTGACTTTTGCTTGGTCACGATTATCTTTTATCCTATTTAATGAAATATGTTTCCCTTTAATATTTTCTTCCTCAAAATAATATTGGATCATATGACTAGGAATAATCACATCTGCTGGAACCACAACATCCATTTTGTATACTCACGAGAAAGACGTTTCCCTAAATGAACCTTCTGGAGTTGTTATATACGCCCACAATACTTGCGAAAATTTATCTGGCAATTTGGCTTTTGCTTATTCAATTGTTTTTATTCCATCAACAATTATTATATTTGTTGCCCCCACCCGCCCATTATCTTGTGGATAACAAAATGTTGAAATATATTACTCAATTTCATATGTTTTGCAAAATGCTACCATTATTTTATTTTGAAATTCTGGGCCATTATATGTCATCAATATTCTTGGAATCCTAAACCGCAATAAAAGATGACACTTCAAAAATTTACATTTTTCAGCTCGTATTTTTTATTAATCATCTAACTCAACCCATTTGGTAAAATAATAAACTTCTACAACCAAAAACTGTCTTTTACTTGTGGTCATCGGCAATGGACCCACCAAATCAATCTTTCAATTACAATAAAGACAAGGTAGTGGGACCACACTCATAGGCTCACTTGGAAAATGGCTCATTCGAGCATACACTTGATAATTATTGCATCATTGCACCATAGTCTCTACATCAGCTGCCAATTTTAACCAATCAAATCCTTCTTACAAAAATTATCTAACTAAACTTTTAAAACCACAATGGGCCCCGACAACCCCTCGTGCAAATCTCGTAATGCAGACGGAGCTTCTTTTGGACTCAAACCACACAATAAAGGTCTCGTATAACTTCTTCGATAACAATACAACCCTCTTTCTGTTTTAAACATTGTATGTTCTTCATCATCCAAATGAATTTGAACTTGATTATACCTCGAATACGCATCTATAAATGATAAAAATCAAAACCACGTTTCGCTTTGACCATTTGATCAATTTTAGGCCAATGGAACGTATCTTTATGACATGCTTTATTAAGGTCTGTAAAATCTATTCACCTTTTCATTGGTCATTCTTTTTTTACCAGCATTAGATTAACCACCCATGTAGGATACTTAGATTTGTGTATAAGATCTAACCTCAGTAACTTTTTAACTTCATTGACAATAATTTTCACTTTCTCATGAGAAAAAAAAAACTCTTCTCTTTTGATGAATTAGTCTCAATCTTCAATCGGTAGCCAACTCATGAGAAATAATAAAAGAACTCATTCCAGTATCATCATTAGCAACCCAATCCAAAAAATATTTATTCTCACTTAACGACCTTATTAACCTATCTTTAAAATAGTTACTAAAATGAGATCCAACTTTAACTATTTTCCCATTTGTAACTTCCACCTCGTCTAGTTTATCAAGATTATTATCATCTTGAGTTTCATCTCTAGTGTTGCCAACCTTTTTTTCACTATAATCTACTTCATTCGATTGATAACCCTTTAATTGCTAGGATAAAGACTTAGAAAAATCTAAAACAATTTCCTAGAAATCCCGTGTTGTTATTTGTAATTAATCTAACATAATTTCCAACACGATACTTAAGGCACTAACAATACATTGATGTTGCGGCTTCCATATGGTGTAACAATGAACGACCTATATTAGCATTACAAGGACTTAAAATATCATTAATCATGAACATAGTCTTCACATATCTTGAGGGTAAGTAAAGATAGAATCATTGGCTCATCTTTGACTCCTCTTCGACCATTTCCTATGCGATATCATATCACATGTTTTCTAAACTCAGATCCAGGTTCTTTGGAAACAAGATTGTATGATCTACGCAATCTTTTTAATCTCTAACTTTAGTTTGTTAGTTGTTTTTATGTATACAGTTTACAATCAATTCTCTCTTGCTGGTTTGTTGTTTATGCTCATATGTTTTCCGACTACGTTGTCTTTATCGCGTCGACATTGCACTTTCACGTATTTTTTATCGTTACAGTTAAAGCCTATTTATTTTTGTATACTTCTTTTTAACGATTTATGAAGCCAATCTTCGTGATATATTCCATGTATATTTAAAATTTGAATTTGAGTAGTTGTAAATAAAAATGGTATATTTTATATACTAATAAAATATTAGTTTTATCCAATTGAAAATTTATTAACTTTTATATTATATTATGTATTAAATTTTTAAAACTATGATTTTTTATGTTTACTAAAGGTGTTAGTATTATCCACAGGGTGAAGCTATTTCCCTATCAGAATTTATATTTCCTCTATAATTTAAAATCTAAAAAACACTCATCACTTGCTTTTACTATTTTGCCCTCACTTTTTTTTAATTTATAAGTTTATGACATTAACCATTCTCAAACACTTGTATCAACAAACACAATATTTAACCAAACTGAATCCAATATATATGCTCTACCTTGTAAAATTAAACCCTAAAAACAAAAAACCTAAATCTGATAAAGATTATCCATGGAGGAGGAAGACACCAAAACCAAAGATTTAACACCAGAGGACATCACACAATTAACCAACAAAGTAATTTAATATTTTTTTTAAGTTGTACATTCATGTAACTTGAAAATCCGTATTAAACAAAACCTTTTCTAAAACAAATCCCAATTTCTGCAGGTTTTAGCGACAAACACCTAATTTTGAAGTGGTATCTCAGAATCAGTTATATTTTCACAAAACAACTAATTCCGAGATACCACCTCAGAATCAGGTGTTTGTCATTAAAACCTGCATACATTAGGATTTGTGAACAACTAATTCTGAGATACCATCTCATAATCAGTTATTCTGTGCAAAAACCTGCAGAAATTAAGATTTGTGACTAAAAATAAAAAAAAGGTAAATATATTATTCCTTTTATGGAGGAAATAAAAATATGACGTTTTTTCTCAAATATGAAGGAAATAGCATTTTTATAGGATAAATAGCTTCACCCTTACCCATAAACAAAATGAAAAATAAAATAAAAAACTTACCTAAATATAATATGAAATCCGATGATAAATGTTGCCTGCCAAAAATACAGATTATGGTTTACCTCCATAAAATGTTGTACAAAAATTTTGCGTTACCAATTATCATAACTTTCCAATATACGATAGACTAAGCGGCCGACAATCCCACATAAAATACTGTTTAAGTATCTAGTAGACTATTACATTTTTCAATTATTTTCACTCGTCTTTCGACACTAGCATTTTTAATATGTTCTTTAGTTTATATTGATTTTTTTAAAATTTTACGAGATTTAAATCTAACCTTTTTATATATGTTTTATATGACCTCAGTACATCATTTTCTCTATTTTTTTAGTAGTTGCATGAAAAGAAAAAATTTAGAAAAATTAAATTCGATAATTTATTGATCAACTATCACCTATCGCATGGAGGGAAATTAAAGTCATCAAGAAAGGCATGAAGAAACCATCACTAAGAGTGTCCAAGGTTCCTTAAGATCATCCTCCATCCATATATTGATCAACTATCACCTTTTTTATATGCTTCCAATCCACCATTTAGGGCAGCTACTAGTCCTTTCAACTGAGATATATGATCTAACCTATTGAGTAATGACGAACCAGTAAAAATGAAACTAATACATCAATATTATTTATTTTGTCAATCATTCGGGTTCAAGTAACATAAACTCATAAGAAATAAATTTCGCTTAACGAATTAAAAGTTTTAATTGAATAATGATCTAATATCATTTTACATTTTAAAGTCCATTGGGTCGGCCAATAAATTTTCTGATTTTGGACTCTATAGATGTATTTAATGGTCATAGAAGGATATATATAATATTTCAACAACAATTTATAATGGGATTAAAAAAACCATGGGGCAACACCTTTAGACAATATATCAATCAAGAGACTAGAATAAGATTATACGTCAACATTTATAAGATTCTTTTGATTAGAAATAATTTAACCATTTAACAAAGCCAAAATTTCAACAACTAAATGATTGACTTTGACATAAATTCTACCACATGAATTAAACATATTTCTATTCGAGTCTCAAAATAAACTATGACCACTTGATTCACCATTTATGTTACAAGAGCCATCAAATTTAACTTAATTCTATTTTCAGTTGGAGATTCTTATTTTAAATTGTGAATTTTGTTCTTCATTTCAGAGTTAAAGTATACACCTAAAATATTGGATATATTATAGTCAGCATACCATAAATATTTCTTATATGAATTAGTTTTATTGAAATATGAAATAGTATAATTGATCTTACTAATGATGTTATCAGTATTGAACTTCAGGTCATCATACTTTTTCTTACGAACGACTTTTTTAGTAATACATTTTTCAGCAACAACCATATCAACAACATAGATGTCCTATTGAGAATTTTGTATCATTTATTTGATCTTTTATAATTTACTACTATTTAAAAATCATTATAGTATACTAATAGCATCAAATGACCCTCTACATTGGACCTATATATTTCATAGTCCGTTAGATAATATATTGTTTCTAATTATATTGTCATGTCGACATATATGTCTCGCTTAGGTCTATCATCGTCTTATACTTCAAATATTCTTTCATCCTTATGGATTTTGTATTCTGGTATGGCTCGTTATATATCATTTTATATGTCGTACTTTGTTATCTTATCTATTATTTCACCCATACGTAGTTTATTTACTAAGGTTACATCGATTTCAGTAGTGGATGTTAACTCTCTTTCTACACCTCATATATAGTTCATTGATATTTACTATATTCTCACCCTTGTTTTGAATATTATTTCGGTTAGTTAATTGTGTAAATATTGTCATTATGTGTTCTTTTCTGATTCTGATTGTGTTATACATGATTAACATAATCGAATGTAGAATGTGATAGGTTGTAGATTGAAAGAAATATATATATTTTCGAGGAACTCAAAGTGAGTAATACGCGTACCTTTGGTGTTGATTTGTCTTTATTTTGTTTGAGTCATTTATCATTTGAATTTTTTCTTTAGTATTCCTGTTTGGGATATGTATTTGCGTTACGTTTAAAGCTTTTATTCTCTACATATATTTTGTAAAATTTATACACTTGTAAAATCTTTGATTATAGTGGTTGTAAATTGGAATTTTTTTTATGTTTTACTGTTTAATAAAATTTATTACTATTTTGTTACTCATTTTGATATTAACTATAATGATATCACTCTATATCTTGCTTTCATAAATGATGGTTTGACTTATCATATATCTTTTATTGATAATTATACTCGGTATATGTGGGTTTATCTTATGAAACGAAAGTATGATTTTCTTAGAATTTATAGAAACTTTAGAGCACTTGTTAAGAATTAACATTATTCATTAATAAAGCTCTTCATTTGTGACTTAAGGGATGCATATACAACCAATAATTTCATTTAGTTACTCGCATTTGATGGTACCATACAACAATCATCTTGTATTGATGCCCCTCAGCACAATGGTGCTGCAGAAAAGTAAACATCATCATCTTGTTGAGACTGCTCGTCATTTTATTTTATATATGGAAGTTTCAGTATCTTTCATTGAGAAACAATATTAATTGTTGTACTTTTAACTGATCAAATTTTGACTGCAAAAAATTTAGGGTTGTTTTGTTTTCATAAGTTACATGAACAACCTCTATATTATTCTTATTTACAAAATTTTAGCTATATGTGTTTTGTCCACCATCATCGTATCGAACAAAACAAGGTGTCTTCTTAAAGAACTATATATATATAGGTTATGGTATTGGTAATAAATGATATAATTGGTTTATCCTACAAGTTATAAATTATATATATCTCGACGTGCAATATCTCTTAAATATGTCTTATTTATTTAATTTTAAAATAATCATATGATGTAATGAAGACATAACCTCAAGTCATTGACCCTTTGGTGTCAACAATGATACATCCATTGTTCATGATGTACTAGTTTATGAAACATCTACATGAGCTGATACTACTTATATTTCATCAATGTTTGAGTGTGTTTCTTTCTCTCGTGAAACTACAAATTCTCCACCTCTCATGAGATTTACTTGTACAAATATATCTACAAAACTGTCAAATTTTGTTTATTCAACTCAATTTGCTTCTTTCATAGCAAATGTAAGTGATCTATATGAGCCTCAGTCGTATAAGAAAAAGTTGTTTCTAATCATCGTTAGAAATATGCTATGGTCGAAGAGTTGTTACTCTTTATAAGACACATATATGAGATATGGTTGAACCTCCATTTGGAATAAATATAATAGATTTGGTTAGGTTTTTAAAATAAAAACAACATCTCATGAGTTTGTTGAGAGGAAAATTATTATTTCTAAATATATATTTCCTTATTGGAACAAATTATTTAGATATAATCATATATTCACAAAATCTTATAATATGACATGTATTATTTAAAATCTCACATATCAAACATATAAATCTTTTAAAATCTCACATTACCATACTTAACCTATAACATGTCTTAGATATAAATCTGAAACTAATTAATGATTTTTTTTGTTTAATATAGAGTTAAAATTTTGTTTGCTTTAGGAATAAATAATTTTTAATAAAATATTTTATTAACAAAAAGTTTAACCTTCCACTTATTTAATAATTTAAACGGTAAAAAGTCAATAATCTAATTTAAAAACTCGCCGCACTATATCTTTATTTAGATTATACCTATACTATACTATACTATACTATACTATATATATATATAAAAACAAATTCAATATCAATTTAATTTATAAAAAAACAAAAAGAATTATACGTGATTTAATTTGAACAAAAATATATAACAGAAAAAACGAGGGTTAATGGGGAAGCTAAAGTCTATAGGGAGCAGGACCAGGTAGAAATTATGAGTTACAATCATGTCAAACTATTAAGTATTGGGGTGGATTAGTAGTGTAGTAGGAAAGTGACAAGTGACTGAACATACATAGGAGTGATTGATTACTCTAATCCAATTCGTGACACCATTATTAAATGTCTTTGAGTAAAGCAAGACTTTATACTCCACTTGGAGTAAAAGACTTCCATTATTACAAATTTACGACATGGGTTGAATTAAACCCTACTTGGACTAAATCGAATCACCGTATCTGTAGCTCACGCATCGGCTAAACCAAAACAAAAAAATTGGTCAATTTTATTTATAACACTAGCGAAGTAGTAGAATATTTTCTACGTTATTGAACCGAAATTCAAAATATTAACGCTCGTAATAAACCAATCGATTATTGGAAGATTTGCATGAGATGGTTCCAAGAATCGCCTCTTTTCTAAGAAAGCTCTGAGTGTTCTTTACTCTTTTGATCCTTTTCCTCCGCATGATTCTTTATCATGGACTTCAACAGCAACAACGCGGGCACAAGAGAAGAATTCCCTGCTCTTCTCTCGACAAGATCTTCTGAGAATCAGCCCAAAAACCTTCTGTACAAATTATTTGCTAACGTTGTTGAGCCAAGAAACAAAGAATTTGAGGTAGTGATCAAACCTGAGTTCTGCAAGGAAAATAATGATCATAATACTGTCCACTATTGTAAAGAAGTCAATGATCTGTTAGTTTATCAGTCAAAAATTACTTTGGTGGGCCAGTTCAGTAAATGAATCCCTAAAAGATCTATTATGAATGATTTATTATAAGTTAAAGTTTAAGGGTATTTACAGTTTTGAAATGATGGATGCCCACCATCTTCTTCTGGAGTTCTGTGTGAAAGAGGAAATCTGTCTTCTTTGGTCCAAGATAATTTGGAATGTCAATGGAGAGACTATGCGGCTTTTTCGATGGAGTCCGGGGTTTAATAAGAAATATGAGAATCCTAATGCTTTGATCTGGACTCGTTTCGAAAGAATTCCAGAGTTCTTATTTAATCGCTCTGTCATAACGGATATGGCTGCTACTTTGGGTACTCCCTTCAATGCCATTATTCCTGAAACAAACATAACATTCAGTAAAGCTTGTTATGCGCAAATAGAGATTGACATTTCTATGAAATTAAAGCACAAAATCTGGGTGGGATTTTGATCCAATGATGGATGTTGGATCCCAATTAGTTACAAAAACGTACCTGCCTACTGTAACACTTCTTTCCATCTTGGACACATTGATTCTGTTTGCAAAAAAATCTTAAAAGATCAGGATAAAGTTGAAGAAAGAAATGACGATTATAGCAAGAACAAATATCAACAAAAATATGATAAAGTGGTCGAGTTACCTAAAGATGTGAGTCACGGTAACAAGATTCAAGCTGGGGGAAGCAAAAAAGAGTGTCAAATTCAAAATGAAAGGAATTCTAGTCAACAAATACAAAGTTCCAGTAAAGTTTATAGAAGAAAGATCAAGTCTATTGTTGTAGGAAATGACAATAGGATTTACTCCAATGGTGACCAACTTAGTTAGTCTCATGAAACTCGAGATATGACTGATATTCAAAGAAATTTTACTAGTAAAAAGAGAGAGACAACTTGAAGATAATAGATGCTTTGAAAAAGCTGGATAATTACACTCACTCAAGTCCTATTGATGAAGATGTATCCTCTCCTGTTTGTGAAAATATTGGTAGCAGTAATGTCACACCTACAGAAAGTCGAGCCCAACATGATCAAGATTTTAACACTATAATAAGCAAGAAAATCAAATCAGCCAAGAAAGACAGAAGACACAACAAACTGGTCATTAATTCTCTAAAAAGAGTGGGAATAAGTAACAACAAAGATCTCTATCTGAATGATTAGAATTATAAGTTGGAACATTAGAGGTATTAATAATAAGCCCTCTTTGAGAAGACTCAATTCTATGATCCATATTGAGAAAATCAAGATCTTGGCTATTTAAGAGCCTATGTCCAATTCTGTAAACATTTCTAACATTGCTAATAGTTTGGGGTTTCAAAACTTTTCTTTCAAAGTGTCTAATAAAATTTGGGCCTTCTGGTCTACTGATGTTTCCATTGAGATTATTGATGACTTTGACCAGCTTATTCATACGAAAGTGCAGTATCCTAGGATCAAGGATAGTTTTCTTTTTTACTTTTATTTATGCTAACAATCAGAGACAAAAAAGGAATGCTCTTTAGGAGAGGATGAAAGTTATGTCTACTTATGGCAAGGCCTGGATTACTGCGGGGGACTATAATGCTATCACTACTACTGAAAATAGGATGCACTACTAATGATCAAATCAGTAAAGACAATTTCATTGACATGATTAGATGTTGTAACCTAGAGGATGCTGGGTTTTGGGCTCTAGATTTACTTGGAATAGAGGTTTTTGTTGGAAAAGATTGGACAGAGCTATGGTGAATGAGAAATGGTTCACTGATTTTGGGATCCAGGTTAAGCACATGGTCAGAACAAGTTTTGACCATGCCCCTCTTCTTATCACCTCTCCTATAAACTCTATTAATTATGGCAAGAAAAGTTTTAAGTTCCTTAATGTTTGGACTAATGATAGTTCTTTCTTAAGTATTGTTTAGCTTGACTGGAGTTTGAAAATCAATGGGGATAGAAATGATATCTTTGGGTACAATCTTAGAAGACTTAAGGGTTGTCTTAAGGGTTGGAACAAGAGCCACTTTGGAAATATTTTTAACAAAGTTAAAGCTATAGCTGATGAGGTTGTCAAGATGGAGACTATTCACTCTAGGGATAACAATCAAAAGTCTAAGGAGGCTCTTTATAAAGCTAACAATTTACACCTTAAAGCTCTTAGAGATGAGGAGGTTTACTGGAAGCAGAAAACTTATAACTTTTGGCTCAAATATGAGGATGGTAATACTAAGTTATTCCATGCTTATGCTAACAAAAAGAAGAGAAGGAATACAATAAGTAGCAAAAAGGATGGAAATACACGGCTCTACAATCCTGAAGACATTGGTAAATCTGCAGAAAAGTTTTTAAAAAACAACCTTAATTATGATTCTCTTCTTAGTGAAGAAGATGAAAGTAAATGTATGCATGATCCTATATTTAATAGCATCCCCATGTAGATTTCTAAAAATGATAATGATGCTAATATGAATCCCACTAATAAGGAGGAAATCTGGAGCATCATTAACAATATGAACAATGACAGCGCAATTGGCATTGATGGTTTTAATTTCCATTTTTTTTAAATCTGTTAGGATATCATTAATGAAGATCTATGTAATGCTTTTAACTCTTATCTCCAGGGAAACAACAGTCCCTCAGGAATTTTCGCTACTGGGATATGCCTGGTTCCTAAAATTTCTAATCCTACTGGTTGGTCTAACTACATGCCCATTAGTCTTTGCTCTTTATTTAATACAATTTTATCTAATCTTATTAATACGAGATTGGCTAAGATTTTGCCTAAGATCATCTGTAGCTATTAAGAAGCTTTTGTGAAAGGTAGACTTATTCACAAAAACATCTTGATAGCTAAAGAGATAATCCATGATATGAATAGAAAACCCAAACATGGAAATTTCATTATCCAACTGGATATGTCCAAAGCATTCGATAGAATGGCTCACTCATTTATCCTAAAAGTTTTGTCTAAATTTGGATTTTCTGTTGATTTCATTAATCTCGTCAACAAGCCAATATCTTGTGTTAATATCTCTATCCTAATTAATGAGACTTTTATGGGTTACTTCCATCAGAAGAAGGGTTTGAGGCAAGGAGATTCTTTATCTCATAGCCTTTTCATTCTTGCTGAGGAAGTGTTAATTAGAGGTTTATATAATCTCCTTAAAGACAACAACAATATGTTATATGCTTCTAGAACTAACCTGATTGTTCCCTGCTTAGTTTTTGCTGATGATATTCTTGTTTTGATAATAGTCAGAGCTCTCCAATTGACATGTTAAGCAAGCACCTGGAGATCCATTAATCGGTTTCTGGTCAAGTTATAAATAAAGACAAAACTAAACTTATTACCTCTCACAGAATGAACTCTGCTAGGGTGAATAGCTTGAAGCTCAAGACTGGCTTCTCTATTAACAATCTTCCTTCTAGTTATTTGGGGATTACTCCCTGCAATAACAATAGAAAGGAAAACTTTAGTCCTATTCTTGATAAAAATCAGTGACAAAATTAATGACAGAGATTCTAAGCACATCTCCTTTGGTGGGAGGTTGACCTTAATTTCCTCTGTGTTGCTTCCAATAACATATTATTGGATGCAAAAAATTAGGATTCCTAAATCTATTATCAATAGCTTGGAGACTACCTTTAACAGATTTTTGTGGAGATCGAATTTCAATGAAAAGACCATTCATTCGTCAAATTGGAATCATGTTTGTAAGCCTTTTGAGGAAGGTGGTTTGAATATCAAAGCACTGAAGGACATTCAGACTGACTTCTCTCAAAAGCTTTGGTTTATTTTTAGACTAGATACTTGTCTCTGGTAAAAAAAATTACATAATATTTATTGTACTAACAGTCACCCTCTTAAAGCTAAATGTAAAGGAAAATACTCTCTAATATGGAAAAGACTTACTGATGTTAGAGACCTTGTTGAGTGCAACATCAGGTGGCTTCTGGGGAAGGGCAATGCGGACTTCTGGCTTGATGACTGGCATAATGGACCTCCTTTAGCTACTGACAGAAGCTGGTTCATTGAGGCTCCAGTTAGGACATTTTGGAAAGGCAACTCATGGGACTACGCCTGTCTCAACACCTTTTTACCCTGCGAAAACGTTAATCAGATTAGCAACTTAAACATCAACACTGAAAATGAGGATGAGATCATTTGGAAATATTATGAAAACAACGGATTCAATACTAAATTAACCATGGAAATCAAAAGAGAAAATAACAACAAATCTAGCATTTTTCAGAAAATTTGGAACCACAAAATTCCCAGGAAGTTCTCTTTTTTCTGTTGAAAACTTATATCTAACTTTATTTCTATTGATGATGTCTTAAGGAACAGACACTTAGTCATTGTGTCTAAGTTTCATTTTTGCAACAACTATGAAAAGAGAAAAAACATCTCTTTGTTAGCTGTTGCTTTGTTTGGAAAATTTGGAACTACTTTAGTTCCTTATTCAATATCAAAATCGGTCGCTATAGGTCGACTACCCATATTATTAGAATGTGGTTATGGCACTCTAATAATAAATTTCATATCACTTATATTGTTCCTCAAGTCATCTGTTGGTACATTTGGAAGAATAGAAACACTTCCAAATTTAAAGGTATTCATGATATTGTCATTAAAACTATTGAAAAAATCGTTAGAGTTATAAGAGGTATTGATTTCTCTAATTATCTGACCAGTAAACACTGGTCTAATTCCTTTAATGCAGGAATCGCTTTGGGATGTAAATCGGTTTAGTCTAGAAACAAAAGAATAACTTACTTCAAATGACAGCCTCCTAAGAAAGATAGGCTCAAGTTGAATGTCGATGGTGCTTGTTCCCACACTGAAGAATCTACTAGTGACGTTATTGTCAGGAATTGGGAAAGCGACGTTGTGGCTGGGTCAGGTTTTATATTTAAGAAGTTGAATCCCTTGCTCGCTAAAGCAAGGGCCCTGATTGAAGGCCTTCTGATTTGTAGACAAAAAGGATGGTTGAATATTGACGTCGAGACTGACAGCTTCCTCCTCGTCAATATGATTGCTAAAGGATCTGATCACTGGTTCACTGAGTATCTTATAACTATATGTAGAAAGCTTCTTCATCCGAATATGTCACTCAGACATATCTCTCGCATCCAGAATCATACATCAGATTGGATCGCAAAATGGATGCTTTTATGTAAGAAAAATCAGGAATTCACCCATTTTTCTGCTCCTAACGAGTTGCTTTTGATTGTTTTTCTCGAAAGTCTTGGCTTGAGGTATATTATAGCTGATTAAGAGTGTGAGATTGGATTTAGTTTGGGTTGAAGCGGAATTGAATTGGCTTTGAATCTTGTTGGGCACTAGGATTTATTCAATTGAGGCCTTTCTATTTTGAGGATTGATTTTCTTTAATCGATGCTAATTCTTCCGAGATGGGTCGATGGTTTGATCCATGCTTTGAGGATTGAAGGTGGAGGCTAGGATTACTGCTTATGGAGCTTGATCGAGCTCTTGGAGTCGAGACGAGTGTTTAGTTTGCTCACTGAATTTTCGTTTAATTCGTTTAAGCCATTGTATTAGTTCTAGAGTCTTAATCGGCTCCTCCAACTCTTGTATTCTTCTGAATTCAGTAATAAAAGTTTTATTTGCTTTAAAAAAACCCAATCAATTATTCGTTAATTGTTTATTATCAAATTTATCTAAAGGGTAAAGGAAAAAAGAATAAAATTTCATATGACTATAAAATAGAATTTATGGTTTAATATATTATCAAATAACCATTATATGTTATTTTATCCAACAAAACTATTTTCTCATCTAATATATTTTAAAAAATATGATCGGTATTTTATTTATAAAAGAGAAAGGGTTTTCAATACTAACAGTTAACTATTATCTAAATAAAATTAGACTAATTATAAAGCATAATATGGAGATCGCATGACTCAAGTCGTTCTCAATTGGTGTACCAAATCATTAAAACTAAATTGAACAAAAACACATGTGATAAAATACTCATATTGAACATGTAATTATTTAGCTAAAATATATAGCTACCTAAACTCAAGGTAATATCGTTTCTTTTTAAGAGTTTTTGGGCTAGAAAAAAAAACTATAAGAAGCAAAACATTTTCTCCAAATTTGCATGGTATTCTCTACAAAAGGTTATAAAATCTATAACAAAATAAGTCGAATAATCATTCCAAACAAATATATAGATCATATTCAATGGTTTTTTTAACTTTGTACAATAACAGTCTCTAACTCAATATCATCTATCATGTTTTTCTCTATGCACAATATAGTTAAACCATTACATTTTTCTCGAGACATAGTAGATATTATATATTTTTTCAAAAGTTTCAAGTTTGAGAAGCTTCTCTCGGTATTAAAGTATTTTTATATTTATTATAAAGTAACCGTGGAATAAAAGTAGATGAATGATTGCACTAATTTAGACATGAATGTAGTAAGATTGACTCGACTAGTTATAGTCATAATTAGGGTTGATTGTATTGATTATAGTCATATAATTAGCATGACTCTATCCTTTATATCATTTATAGTCATAATTAGCTATATTCGTATATATATGAATAATATTATTATTGAAATAAATATATCATTTTTTTTATCACTTTTCAACATAATATCAGAGCAAATTTCCTAATTCTCTTGATTATTACCATAATAATTCTTATAAAAAAAATCATGACACAACAATAAAAAAAATCATGACACAATAATCACCGGCTAGTGTGGCTGACTCGAAGCTTGGAGTCTGAATTTCATGTTCAAGTTTATTTTCTATTATTTTATTAAAAAGAATTTTAAAACGATGTAATTTTCAAAAGAAGATAAATGAACAATGGGGGCAAAAAAATAGTTATTCCCTCGAAGAGCTAGAGAAGAAACTAAACAAGTATAAAATTTACTTTTACAGTTTGAAATCAATTTATTTTCACAATTTGAAAAAAAAAATCAAAAAATGTGTAAAACAATATTCAATCTTTCTCAAACTATAGGTCGTTTTTCAATATAATAAAAAAATAGATTTTTGTTAAAAAACTTTTATATTTTAAATTTATCATAATTTAATAAATATATAAATACCTATTATTGAGACTAAAAGTGGATAAAGTTGGTATCTTAGATTTAAAGTTTGATGTGACTAAAGGATAAATAGTAGATAGAGAAAGTAAAAAGAGAAAGTGTATTGCTCTTTCTCTCCCTTTTTGTTTGAAGTCATAGCTTTTCGCACATCAATTAACAAAACTCATGATTGTTTTTGGAATTGTAAAAAGTATTTTTACTTTCCATAAACAACCCTTTCATTTAATACAAATTGAGAACAAAATGAAGTAAATAACTAAATACCAAATTATATAATGGTAAACTAACAATTAATAACACCTTGAAATTTGAAAACATCTTATAAATCGGGACAAATATGTTTTGCTAGAACGACTTATATTTTGGGACGGATGGAGTATTTAATACTAACCAACCCATAAAAAGGGGAATTCCCTTATATATTGGGTGAGGTGGTCCCCCTCCCCCCCCCCCCCTTATTTCTTTGTGGTCCTTTGACTTTCAATATTCACTTTTATATTTTAGCCCTTCACTTTCATTCTATTAGATATTTGGGGTTATATTTTCCTCCAATTATTGTTATAAATTAACAGCTAGTTAAATACATTTATTTTATTTATTCACTGTCGTCCCAATACTCGAGTCCGGTGGTTTATTGCCTCATCAGTAGCCCCTTAGTCTTCACGAGCGCGGGAATGAGAACTGTTATAGCTTGGCTCGAGTTGCCTCTGATTTGTTGCCGCGTCCGGTCTGGCCTAGTATGGGGTAATGCTTCGGGTTTGTTTGTGCTACATAAGTAGGTTCTGGTTCCACACTCTCGCGGCTATATGCCCGCACAGGTGTTGGATCTCCGTGAGACCCTATCGCTTTACTCATGGTGTTTGAGCAAAATGTCAGACCTATTTCTACTTTGTCATCAATCTTTCTGGTTTGTCATAAATCTTTCTAATTTATCTCTGTTTTTTATATGATTTATTAGTGCTCCTTATACTAACCTGACATCAAGATTTTCTTGATATCAACCAAAATTTCCATTGCTCAAATTGCAGGTACTCAAAGAAGAACTTGCAAGAAATCAAAGATGAAATCCCAAGATTGAATTGAATGTGTCTTGAATGATTGGAGCTTAAAGGATAAGCAATATCTGCTTCCAGTATCCAGGATCTCATCCAGTTTCTTCTTATATAGACGTTGTTCATCTGGTTCAACTCCAATTCCTTTGCTATTCTCAAACTGAAATTTGTCATAGAAGGAAGTGTTCATCTCTCTTGTTTGATTAATGATGAAGGGAAATGAAATTAAAATTTAGAATTGGCACCGCTTCTGATAAGGGGAGAAAAATATAGGTAATCACTAGGTTAATTATGCCAAGTAAAAGGCCTAGGTCTGTATATTTAATGATTGAGGACCAAAGTGAAGCAAACATAAAAATTAGAGGGGTTAAACGATATACCCCAAGAACTTATCTGTAAATAGTAAAAGAGTGGGGTGAGAAATCCACCTTAATGGTGGTAATTATGTAATTTTACTACCAACTTCATATACTATATAAAGGCATTCCCTTTTTGGGAAGAGGACCAATGATTAGTCAATTATTGCTACATTTATTTCTTTTGTCATTTTCTCTCTCTATAAAGCACTGATTTAATTGTTATTGTCATTTTATACAAACATTTCTTAATTAGACCCTCTCCAACGAACATTTCTAC
The DNA here is from genome assembly GCA_036936605.1 of Limnanthes douglasii subsp. nivea. NCBI lineage: Eukaryota > Viridiplantae > Streptophyta > Magnoliopsida > Brassicales > Limnanthaceae > Limnanthes > Limnanthes douglasii. The sequence continues at coordinate 27,143,814 of JAUPFV010000003.1, read as the reverse complement.
TTCCGGACTTACCTAAGGATTTTCTGAGTTCATCAGTGGCGTCGTCTATGGGAAACCGAGTGCTACCCGGAATTACCATTCCAAAACCTTGAAAACAATATTAAAAAAATAGAAATAGAAGTTTGTTGAGAAACTGAGATGAATCCGACCAGAAATCTGATTGGTGCTGAATCTGGTGACCCACTGATGGAAGAACAAGTTACAAACGAAGAAAACGGTCCAAACCGATATGTAGAAGAACTTTTAGAAAAGTCAGTCTTGGTTTTCGGGCATAAAGAATTGTTGAAGGACATCGAAAGACTAAATGCGGAGAAAAGAAGTGATAATAAGCTATAGGAAAGTCAGATATGAAATCCGACTAGAGAGAGTCGTGGCTGATCAGATTCAAGATGTCATTCAACCTGAAGAAAGACAGCGGAGGAGAAGTCATCGATCTTCCAAAAGACGAGCTAGATGAGAACAAAGATATGAGTTGTCGGAATCTAATGAGTATACTTCTCTGAGCTCAGATTAATTGTCATATTCGGATACCGATGCCAAGTACAAAGCATATCAGAGACAAAGAGATTCAAAGATGTGTAAGCACTCTCATCGGACCAGTCAGAGAAAGAAGGTCAAGTAAGAAAGATGATCATGAGAAAAGAAATCTGTATTCCGAGGAGCACGACAAAGCAGGAATGTTTGAGTGGAACATGTCACTCATCGGAGGGAGCCTCAATTCAACAGCTATAATCAAGATTACCGAGTTAGTAATCAATTTACTTTTCTGACCGAGGAAAGACTCTATATGACAACCAATGAAGGTCCGGGGAGAGTGCTTACAAAGTCAGACATAATTGGAGGTCATCTCCACTCTCTCCATAAATCTTGTTCGGACATCTGCCCAAGTGGTTCAATATTTCTAAGTTAGAAATGTTTGACAGGACTGAAGATCGAGATAATCACATTGAGCAGTTCAAGAACTTTATGATCAATTATTATGAGGACGACAAGCTATTGTGCATGTCATTCTCCCAAACCTTCAAGAACGCTGCATCCAAATGGTATAATCGATAACCTCAAGGGTGTATTAAAAACTTTGATATGTTTTGGAGTATGTTTCGATAACATTTAGTTGGAAGCAAGAAATTCTGTGCAAATGAGGATACCATCATCTACTGCAGACCGAAAGTTGGAGAAAGCTTAAAAGAGTACACACATTTAGTACAACAACGGTAAATATCCGACCACAAGTTTCAGAAACAACTACAACCGTTTAACCCCGAGCACCAGTTTGAAGCAACAAGTCAAACCCATCAACGGGTAGTACACAATCAATAATATGCACCTGCAGGACAAGGGTCTCAGTAGTACGTTCAACCCATATCCAACAGATGGGTCAGACCTGCTCATTATGTCGAGTTAACTAAGTGTGTATCAACCATTTTCGAGAAATGATGTGCAAATATACATTTTCGCAAGCTTTTCCCGTTGGAGACACTAATGGAGCATATGAAGAATAAATATTGTCAATTTCATGAAGATATCGGGCACGATACGAAAGATTGTGTGACATTGAAGAAAGAAGTCCAGTATTTGATAGAGAATGGAAAGTTAATCAATTTTGTGAAAAATAAATCCACGGTCGTATCGAATCAAGAAGTTGCTCCTAAAAATAGGGTACTGTGATGATATCTGAAGCGGTCAATGAAGAATTTGTTATGCATTTGATATCACTACATAGTATCTATATCCAAATCCGGGAAGAAACAGTGTGAACATGGTTGAAGAACCAATTTCTAGAGGAAAGGTTAGTGAATTATATGCATTCTTTGAATCACTAACCATTTTTGGTGGGGACATAGTGGCAGGAATATCAAACTATTCATGGAAGAGACACATTGTTAGTCTGGCGACACAATTGGAAGCACGAGCCTCATCACACATGTACAGAGTCCTATCCTTGATTCTTTGTTTCGAAGATGATGACATGAGAGACGTAGCTGGTCCATATGAGGATGCAATGGTAATCAGAGCAGAGATAGCGGAAAATGAGATAAGAATTTTTTTGATTGATACAGGGAGCTCAGCTAACATAATGTTTATATCAACCTATAGCCAGATAAAGTTCCATCAACAATCTTTCAATCTGACCGGATGATATTTAGATTTACTAGAGCAACTGCTGATGTAGTCGGAGAGTTTGAAGGAATGGCAGAGTTGGGCTGAGGGTCATTCAAGAATGAAGATTATAACAATTTTATTTTTGTTTTTATACATCTTGTTTGGGATTTCAAATTTTGAAAAAAAAATGAAATATTTTTTAAAAAGAATTTTTATGTGCCCAAGTCAATTTGTGCCAAATGTTTGGATTTTATTAATAGAAATATTACTCCAACTCAAAAATTATACAACTGATTTAACCTTAACAATTTCTTGCTTTGAATAATATTAAGTGTCGAAAAGATAACTTTTTCTTCTACGTTGTTGTGGATAAATCTGTAAAGGTTTTAGATGACCATCCTACTTCCAATATAGCTATTTCTTGTTCCTGAACATATTGTTGAACATAATGTTTGGCAAAATATCTTTTGGATGGAAGGTTCTCTATTTGAAAATAAAATATTAAAAAGATTCATATTAAAATAAAGTTGAAGAAATATATGGTTTCCAACCTAGTTAGGGTTAAAAAATCTCATACAAAAAAGTTTTCTCTTAAGCATACTCCTGAAAGAAGGCCTATACCTATTGAATTTGAAGATAACGTGGCTGAAGGTTCTAGACAGAGAAGTAAAAAGAGCATGACTCCTCGTCCATGAGGATAAGTCATGGTTAAGTTTCACAAATATCTTATGTTTTTCAAAAGAAACGTGATAGTTCTGGTGTCAAAGGTATTGTTGGTAATATTATTGATGGTTCGGAGGATAATACTACTAAAAGTAAAGAGTAACCTGAGCCCTCTTCTGAATTTTTGGAATTGAAAATGAACGTGTGCCTCTTGCTCAAGTAATTCCTTTACCCCTCATATTCTAAAAAATGATATTGACACTTTTATTAATGATACATATGATAAACTATGTTAAGTTTGTTATACTTGGGGAGGATCTTGTTGAAAAATATATCAAAAGGAAAGCTATTATTTCAACACATTCTTCTATTGAAAAATTAATAATTATTGAAGATGACAATCGACTTGCTCTGAAAGTCTTTTTATTGGCTAAGAAAATAAAAATCCCCTAGCACATCTTCTGCATATAGTTAAATATTTCGAAACAAAAATCATAACTAATTGTCTTTTAAGATCCAAATCAGAGAGTTATAGGCAAATCTCAAATAAAAATGAAAATGTATTGTTCGACTTACTCTCATGAATCTAAAAATTTCAAAAATTAAAGCGATGTTCAAATTTCTATGGATAATATACCTTTATTTTCTTTATTTATGAATTATTTTTCCGAGGTTATTGAATCTCTTGAAAAATTGACTGATCCTATGGAACAAACAATGATAACTAAAATGGACACGAGTGCTGTTACTTTTGAGAATGCTCATGCCAAACATTGTTGATGATATAAGTTTTTTATGGCGAGGTTGTCAATACAACTAATTGTTGTGATATTGTATGGTGATCTCATAGATATTATCGACCACGTTCCTTTATAAACTTGTGCATGTACTAATTTTGCTTATGTCATTCATCTTGTTGATGTTAGAGATTCAAGTTTTTTCTTTGACCATGTTTATTTTTTACTTAATCATTTTTATGTCGTACCAAAAAAAGTACTTATCCATTTATCTAATTTGGATTTAGTGAGTAAAAAATGAACTTGGGTTTGAAGGTAATTTATTTTTAGTTTTTTGTTAATAATATTTGTTTGCATCTTTTATGTATTGATCTTAAAATATTTTGAGTGTGTAGACTATTGACAATGGTTTATATCTTCGTTGTCAATGTATTGACCAGAAAACCACTTTAAAGCCCTTACTTAGAATTATTTTAAGGTCATTTGATGATGGTTTGAAAATAAAATCTTTGTTGGATTTTGAGGTTGAAATATAGAGAAAGGTGGTATGAGTTACACGAAAACATTATTGTGAAAACAAGTGGAAATTGGAGTGGGAGGGTGAAATTGTTTCCAAATGTCAGCTTGAAACCATATTACAAGTCGAAGAGATGACCAATAATTATATTAGAGATGAGCTTCTTTACAAATATTTATATGTGGCTTAAGAGAAGTATGAAAACCTTACTTTAGCAGAAATTTTATATGCTTTCTGGCAAGAGTTGAAGGACGCTCTCAAATGGAAGGAAGAACACATTATTTGGCCAACCTAACAATCAAGTCATTATAAGGAAATACTTGAAACATTATATGAGCAAGATATTTTATGTTGATACTTTGAAGCCTATTTAGAATATAATATAAATGTATAGACGACGCTCGAAAGTGAGAGATCTACCTGGAATGAGTCTGCAATAATTTTTCAGACATAAATGATTTTTAATGCTTATGATATTATATGAAACGTTGAGTCTGATTTAGTTCTTGAATTTTATGCAATGCATCTTGACATTCTCTTGGATAAATTTATGAACATCTACAATAGATTTGGATAAACCCATATTCAAAATTATGTTTAAATGTTGAGGATGAGCCTCATTCTCTCTTATTTATTATAAACCTCACAAACTTTCCAGCTCGTACAACAAATGAACACTTGAGAAGATTTAAAATTTAAATTGTATTCCCAAATATTATTAAAAGTTTTTTTATCATTTTAATATATTGTTATCTTTGTAATTACTCTTTAAAATCATATTATTAATACATGCGTTCATATTTTCTCTAATTTCTTTGCAAATACATGACTGGCGAGTCTCTCATATGTTGACCCAATATTTTTTTAAACCCAAACAAAATTATTTGATAAAAACATAAACTTCTCTGAGTTATACACGCTATAATCTTCGTTTTGATAAAATATTTTAAATACTTATGTTTTACTAATTATTTATTTGAAGTTTTGTTACCTTTGTCATGCCACCATTGAGGACAAATTCCTCTCATCAAATATTTTATACCAAAGCACGACACTTACCTTAACATGAAAAATATTACTTCATATGAAGAAGATAGGTTACCAACCTTGGCCAATCCAACCGTGTATGAAATAGAATTTAAACCAACATATATACATGTCAATACAAACATAACTAACCATTTATTACTACAAAAATAATTTTTGAATCCGATCATGTAGCCTACATGATGAGGTTCCACTAAGGCTGATGGTCGAGGTTCGTTATGTCATTTAAAAGAAAATAAAAACCCAAAAATATATTTTTTATATAATCATTGATTGTCGTGTATTATTCTTAATAATAATGTACATAATTGATAATATCTTCAAAAAACTCATATGCTTAGAGAAATTGAATATAACTTATCATATCTAAGAAGCAAATAATTGTGATGCATTTATTATTGATGCATTCTAACATCATTTATATAACTCATTATAAACAATTTCTTGATATAATGTCCAAAATTACACCATATAAGAATACAAAATACACTACATTAATAAATAATGTAAGATAAAAAAAGAAAAACATGGAATAACAGGTTTACAATAAATACACAATGCGAAACAATTCTAAGATAGTTATGAAATATGTAACATTGGTTAATGCAAAATATAAAATGCAAACCGCAACTAAATAAGAAATACAAATATACATAATATGTGATATTCTGTAAAGAATGAAATATTCATTGAAATCAAACTCTTTATTTACTTAAATTCTCACTTATTTGAAACACCTTGGGATCTAACCTCATTTGATTGTTCTTGTCCGATTTTTTGTGTGTTCCATAATAAATATATGCATATAAATTTTATAATAATGATTATATATACTGGATTTTTCTTGAGATGTTTATACTTATTTCTACCTACATAAATATGAAATTCAAACTCATGTAACAAGCCAATGGTCTGAAAGGACAATCATTGACATCCCATATTTAGAGGGTTATTTACTCCTCCATTTAGAACAAAATGGAGTTATGATGATGGGCCCTTAGGATGAGACATACAGTATTTTAGTTAGTAAATTAACACCTCATGTCGCAAGAAAATCATCGTATGTTTCTTGAAGATAGATTATTACAGGTCATACTTGACTTTCAAGTATCTACTTTGAACGAAATTTGTCTAAAATTATATATATATGCTAGAGGTTTATTTATTAATGTGAGATCGGGCCCCAATTTTGCGTGTTACATAATAAATATATGCATGCAAAGTTTATAAGAATTATTATATATACTTATTATTTTTATAATTTTAACAAAATAACAAGATACTCACCACCAATATAGCAACACATCTAATAGTGTATACTTTCGTAGAAATAATTATCAAACTCATAAGCTTCTCCCTAATTTCTCTAGCCCATTCGTATTTATTTTCATGTCTTCAGCATAGAATACCATCATCGAAGCAAACACATCACTTGATATTAAGAATAAAAATGTTGAACATGCTAACAAAATCAACAATATAACTACATCAATTACTCATTGATCTCTATCAGGTTTATGAGCTTTTTTATTCCATTATAAGATAGTGTAACATCTAGTATATGGAATAAGAAATGTTAAATATTAATCAAATGAACTGAGAAATTCGAAACTATTAGTAAATAGACTGCCAAATGTAAAATTTGAAATGTTAGTTAAAACAAATACAAAATGTGATACAAGTGGAAACTAATTGCAAAAAGACAAAAAAGTAGAAACTAAATAAAAAATGCGAAACAAGTAATAACATGTTGCAAAACACCAAATACATACCTTGATATTCTAATTCATAATTTTATGCGGTTGTTTGTTACCTTGTCTTCCTTCAAGCGTGTCTGATACATATGTTCTTATTATTCTTGATTCAAATTCCTTTTCCACATATCTAGGTTGGAAGATTTTGGAGGTAAATGATATTTTCTCTTCTTTTTTATTCAACCAAAAAAATAGTATTTACATATTTGGTTGTAAGTTGTACAAATTTTTATCCCTATTTGAAAGCACATGTTTCAATTTCGTAGGTCTTGATTATTTTGACTCTAAAGTCCCACTATTATTAAGTGGTGGTTTATCATTCCGCAAATTATATATATATATATATATATATATATATATATATATATATTGGTTTGGTTTATTTTGGGCTGAGGGTAATTTTGTAAAGTATTTTGCAAAACATTTTGAGTATTAAGGGTTTTGGTATAAGGTTGTGAGAGATTTGAGCAGCCTGGTTGTATTAAATATTCATTACCTTCATTAATGATAGTTGGGGTATTTATACCCTTAATTAAGGACCCATGGGCTTTCGGGTCAAGTTATAGAACCGGGTCAAGTTTAAGGACTCATTAATCTATTAAGCTGATTAGCGCATAGCTTAGTCAAAAGGTGTTTAGGTGTTTCTTTACTTTTTCCCGTCTGGATAGTCCAGTGATATATTTATGTCCGGATTGTCCCTGTCCGGATAACAGAGTGAGTTGTGACTAAACAATCCGAACTCATCAGTAGCCCATTTTTTAGGCATTGTCAAATATCTTTGGCAGAGCTAAAAAATTTACTTAGCCAGTAACGATTTTGTCCGACCTGCCTGTGCATTTAGTTCGGAGTCTGTCCGAACTGACTTCTTTTTCCAGAATTCTAAGAGTTTTCTTTTTGGATCGTGGGACACGTAGCACAATATGGTTCGACCTACCAGTTGTTTTTCTTCCTAGATCAGCGCTCCCACTAAGCCTAGAAAGTGACCTAGGCATTTAATCCTTCACACGTCTGCGCTGTCTTTAATCATTGCCAAACCTCTTCAACTCCTCCTAGGTAAGAGTTCATTTTTTCTACTGTTATATAAATCATTTTTCACTATTCCATTGTCTTCAACACTCAAAAAATTTCTAGAGAGATTTTTATTATTGTCTTCAAACTCGTTCTCGAAGAGTTTTATGTTCACAGCCAGAAACACACTTGTGAAAGGAGGCTGGTTAAACTTGTCAGAGCTAGTAAAGATGAGAAAATTTGAAAGGGAGAATCGCATTGCTGCTGGTCTCTCAGTTCCCCAAGCGAAAAGTCTGGTGAACCAGCTCAAGAAGCTGACCAAGGGTTATCCTCATCCAAAAATCCAAAACCCAAACAGTTATTCAAACCAAGTCTCTCTCCTCTCCCCTCAGGTTTTTCTGTTTAGGAGTCTCAACCTTCTACTTCTAGGGAAAAAACGGTTTTGAGTGTCAAAAAATCCTCCTATTTCTTAGCCATGGGTTCAGACATTGAGAAATCCCTAGAAAAATCAACTCCACGCCGGACGACTCATCTGGTTAAATCCTAAACAACTACTTCACTGCCAAAGCCCTCCAGATCGGAGGATTCTAAGACAACATCAAAGGATAAGACCTCCGGATCGGAGGTATCTAAAATTGCACCAAGAGATAAACCCTCCGGATCGGAGGCATCTAAAATAGCCCCAAGGGCGAAGTCCTTTGGATCCCAACCTCAACCGGACACTAGGCCTTCGGAAACAACAAGCGCTCATTCATCTGAACAACCTTTGGTGCCAGAACCTGACCCCCCCCCCCCCCCCCCATCCACATCACTTGATAAACCTTCTACATTGAGGGAAGAAGTGATGGAAGACAATATCGAAGAGGCCCCCTTCGAAACTGAAGCATCAGGTCAAACCGGGGATGCTGCTTCTAACAGGAAGGGTAAAGGCAGATTCATGGTCTGCTTGACTCATCCGGATCTTCTGGCGTGCCTAGAGGGCAAGGTAGGCCTTTGCTTAAAAAACGCCACTGTTAAATATTTGTTGGCCCTATAGAATATAAACTATGTCTACACCCATACTGCTGAGTTGGGCCGGGTCCAGACAAAATGGGGTATCCCAGAGTCAGTGAAGGTAATGATATCTCTCACTCCGGAGACTCCGATGGATTGTAAACTCAATGAGGTGGTTATCTTCACCGAAGTGCTACATTGTGGACTTCGGTTCTTATTGGACCCAGAAATCGTCACGTATTTTCACCTGGTGAAGCTCTGCCCAAGCCAGCTAAGTCCAAACGCATAGTATTCTCTCATTGCTTGCATAATGGCATCAAGGCTATCCAAAATTCCTCTCCCAATGAAGCAATTTGCCGTTGTGGAAAGTTTATGCAAGAATCACCACATCCCATTCTACCATCATAACATGGGGAACAATTTCAAGGTGGTAGACGACTTACTGGAGTCAGAGAAGAATTGGAGGACATAGATCTTGTTCATTAGTGGGTCATGGGAGAATGGGAGAAAGATCAAAGCCAACACCAACCCTATTATGCTAACCAGCAGATGGAAGAGTACTGGTAAGCTTTTTATCTTTTATTTTTCATATTCTTCTTTTTAGCTCAAAAGTATTCCTCTCCTGAATTATCTGTTAGATTTTTTTCAGTGCTGCCAAAGGAGTTCATCGGACACTTGAAGGAGGGGCAAACAACCTATGCCAAACTTAATGCATGGGCTACAGAGCGTTGGGGGAACGCCTTCCATAACTGCTCCACCTCAGGCAACTTGGTGAGGTCCCACATGTGGAACACCACAGGTCGGAGGGATCTCACATGAGAAGAACTAACAACACCGCCTGCACCTGGTTGATCCTTAAGCGAATGGAGGCCAAAGATGGTAAATTGGCCTTACCTTCTAGGGCCAAAGCTCCCAGCAAGATGAAAGGGAAAAAGAAGAAAGTTGCAGCAGAGCCGGTCCATACTTCCACATAAGGGACTGGTTCGGGGAACCCAGGGGGAATCAACGCTGCCTTACTCAAAGTAGTAGAGGTTGAGACTGTTAGGGAGGCAGGAGAATCACAAAACCCACCCAAGCCTCCCAAAAAGGACCGGAAGAGAAGAGCAAGAAGTGACGAAAAGGCTGCCAAAAATAAGAAGGTCACCTTAGGAGAAGAAATAATTCTTCGTCATTCGGAGCTTCTACCTCCACCAGCCCCTGTCGATCCCACTCTTCAAGAGAAGATCCCTACATGACTGCAATCGGGAGAGGGTACTAGGGGAGGAATTGATGGAGTGGACATTAGTGCCCTTCTAGACATTGATTTATACTTCAATGACTCTGAGAAGTATGATTTTGTTGGTCCATTCCGCTCTTCAAGCTCTGCTAACATGGTGACCTATAACAGTAAGTCTTTCTCTGTTTTCGGAGAACAAGATGTTGTGTCTCATTCCCTTTTTGGTCATATTCAGCCAGTGCTTAACCTGGATAGACAAGTGAAAAGTCAGACCACACTCATCAACACCCTCACCACTGACAAAGAATCTCTGTCAACCAATCTTATCAATGGCAATCAGAGCATAAAAGATCTGAAGAAAGAGATAGAAGCACTGAGGAAGGACAAGTAAAGATGAGAAAATTTGAAAGGGAGAATCGCATTGCTGCTGGTCTCTCAGTTCCCCAAGCGAAAAGTCTGGTGAACCAGCTCAAGAAGCTGACCAAGGGTTATCCTCATCCAAAAATCCAAAACCCAAACAGTTATTCAAACCAAGTCTCTCTCCTCTCCCCTCAGGTTTTTCTGTTTAGGAGTCTCAACCTTCTACTTCTAGGGAAAAAACGGTTTTGAGTGTCAAAAAATCCTCCTATTTCTTAGCCATGGGTTCAGACATTGAGAAATCCCTAGAAAAATCAACTCCACGCCGGACGACTCATCTGGTTAAATCCTAAACAACTACTTCACTGCCAAAGCCCTCCAGATCGGAGGATTCTAAGACAACATCAAAGGATAAGACCTCCGGATCGGAGGTATCTAAAATTGCACCAAGAGATAAACTCTCCGGATCGGAGGCATCTAAAATAGCCCCAAGGGCGAAGTCCTTTGGATCCCAACCTCAACCGGACACTAGGCCTTCGGAAACAACAAGCGCTCATTCATCTGAACAACCTTTGGTGCCAGAACCTGACCCCCCCCCCCCCCCCCCCCATCCACATCACTTGATAAACCTTCTACATTGAGGGAAGAAGTGATGGAAGACAATATCGAAGAGGCCCCCTTCGAAACTGAAGCATCAGGTCAAACCGGGGATGCTGCTTCTAACAGGAAGGGTAAAGGCAGATTCATGGTCTGCTTGACTCATCCGGATCTTCTGGCGTGCCTAGAGGGCAAGGTAGGCCTTTGCTTAAAAAACGCCACTGTTAAATATTTGTTGGCCCTATAGAATATAAACTATGTCTACACCCATACTGCTGAGTTGGGCCGGGTCCAGACAAAATGGGGTATCCCAGAGTCAGTGAAGGTAATGATATCTCTCACTCCGGAGACTCCGATGGATTGTAAACTCAATGAGGTGGTTATCTTCACCGAAGTGCTACATTGTGGACTTCGGTTCTTATTGGACCCAGAAATCGTCACGTATTTTCACCTGGTGAAGCTCTGCCCAAGCCAGCTAAGTCCAAACGCATAGTATTCTCTCATTGCTTGCATAATGGCATCAAGGCTATCCAAAATTCCTCTCCCAATGAAGCAATTTGCCGTTGTGGAAAGTTTATGCAAGAATCACCACATCCCATTCTACCATCATAACATGGGGAACAATTTCAAGGTGGTAGACGACTTACTGGAGTCATAGAAGAATTGGAGGACATAGATCTTGTTCATTAGTGGGTCATGGGAGAATGGGAGAAAGATCAAAGCCAACACCAACCCTATTATGCTAACCAGCAGATGGAAGAGTACTGGTAAGCTTTTTATCTTTTATTTTTCATATTCTTCTTTTTAGCTCAAAAGTATTCCTCTCCTGAATTATCTGTTAGATTTTTTTCAGTGCTGCCAAAGGAGTTCATCGGACACTTGAAGGAGGGGCAAACAACCTATGCCAAACTTAATGCATGGGCTACAGAGCGTTGGGGGAACGCCTTCCATAACTGCTCCACCTCAGGCAACTTGGTGAGGTCCCACATGTGGAACACCACAGGTCGGAGGGATCTCACATGGGAAGAACTAACAACACCGCCTGCACCTGGTTGATCCTTAAGCGAATGGAGGCCAAAGATGGTAAATTGGCCTTACCTTCTAGGGCCAAAGCTCCCAGCAAGATGAAAGGGAAAAAGAAGAAAGTTGCAGCAGAGCCGGTCCATACTTCCACATAAGGGACTGGTTCGGGGAACCCAGGGGGAATCAACGCTGCCTTACTCAAAGTAGTAGAGGTTGAGACTGTTAGGGAGGCAGGAGAATCACAAAACCCACCCAAGCCTCCCAAAAAGGACCGGAAGAGAAGAGCAAGAAGTGACGAAAAGGCTGCCAAAAATAAGAAGGTCACCTTAGGAGAAGAAATAATTCTTCGTCATTCGGAGCTTCTACCTCCACCAGCCCCTGTCGATCCCACTCTTCAAGAGAAGATCCCTACATGACTGCAATCGGGAGAGGGTACTAGGGGAGGAATTGATGGAGTGGACATTAGTGCCCTTCTAGACATTGATTTATACTTCAATGACTCTGAGAAGTATGATTTTGTTGGTCCATTCCGCTCTTCAAGCTCTGCTAACATGGTGACCTATAACAGTAAGTCTTTCTCTGTTTTCGGAGAACAAGATGTTGTGTCTCATTCCCTTTTTGGTCATATTCAGCCAGTGCTTAACCTGGATAGACAAGTGAAAAGTCAGACCACACTCATCAACACCCTCACCACTGACAAAGAATCTCTGTCAACCAATCTTATCAATGGCAATCAGAGCATAAAAGATCTGAAGAAAGAGATAGAAGCACTGAGGAAGGACAAGTAAAGATGAGAAAATTTGAAAGGGAGAATCGCATTGCTGCTGGTCTCTCAGTTCCCCAAGCGAAAAGTCTGGTGAACCAGCTCAAGAAGCTGACCAAGGGTTATCCTCATCCAAAAATCCAAAACCCAAACAGTTATTCAAACCAAGTCTCTCTCCTCTCCCCTCAGGTTTTTCTGTTTAGGAGTCTCAACCTTCTACTTCTAGGGAAAAAACGGTTTTGAGTGTCAAAAAATCCTCCTATTTCTTAGCCATGGGTTCAGACATTGAGAAATCCCTAGAAAAATCAACTCCACGCCGGACGACTCATCTGGTTAAATCCTAAACAACTACTTCACTGCCAAAGCCCTCCAGATCGGAGGATTCTAAGACAACATCAAAGGATAAGACCTCCGGATCGGAGGTATCTAAAATTGCACCAAGAGATAAACTCTCCGGATCGGAGGCATCTAAAATAGCCCCAAGGGCGAAGTCCTTTGGATCCCAACCTCAACCGGACACTAGGCCTTCGGAAACAACAAGCGCTCATTCATCTGAACAACCTTTGGTGCCAGAACCTGACCCCCCCCCCCATCCACATCACTTGATAAACCTTCTACATTGAGGGAAGAAGTGATGGAAGACAATATCGAAGAGGCCCCCTTCGAAACTGAAGCATCAGGTCAAACCGGGGATGCTGCTTCTAACAGGAAGGGTAAAGGCAGATTCATGGTCTGCTTGACTCATCCGGATCTTCTGGCGTGCCTAGAGGGCAAGGTAGGCCTTTGCTTAAAAAACGCCACTGTTAAATATTTGTTGGCCCTATAGAATATAAACTATGTCTACACCCATACTGCTGAGTTGGGCCGGGTCCAGACAAAATGGGGTATCCCAGAGTCAGTGAAGGTAATGATATCTCTCACTCCGGAGACTCCGATGGATTGTAAACTCAATGAGGTGGTTATCTTCACCGAAGTGCTACATTGTGGACTTCGGTTCTTATTGGACCCAGAAATCGTCACGTATTTTCACCTGGTGAAGCTCTGCCCAAGCCAGCTAAGTCCAAACGCATAGTATTCTCTCATTGCTTGCATAATGGCATCAAGGCTATCCAAAATTCCTCTCCCAATGAAGCAATTTGCCGTTGTGGAAAGTTTATGCAAGAATCACCACATCCCATTCTACCATCATAACATGGGGAACAATTTCAAGGTGGTAGACGACTTACTGGAGTCAGAGAAGAATTGGAGGACATAGATCTTGTTCATTAGTGGGTCATGGGAGAATGGGAGAAAGATCAAAGCCAACACCAACCCTATTATGCTAACCAGCAGATGGAAGAGTACTGGTAAGCTTTTTATCTTTTATTTTTCATATTCTTCTTTTTAGCTCAAAAGTATTCCTCTCCTGAATTATCTGTTAGATTTTTTTCAGTGCTGCCAAAGGAGTTCATCGGACACTTGAAGGAGGGGCAAACAACCTATGCCAAACTTAATGCATGGGCTACAGAGCGTTGGGGGAACGCCTTCCATAACTGCTCCACCTCAGGCAACTTGGTGAGGTCCCACATGTGGAACACCACAGGTCGGAGGGATCTCACATGGGAAGAACTAACAACACCGCCTGCACCTGGTTGATCCTTAAGCGAATGGAGGCCAAAGATGGTAAATTGGCCTTACCTTCTAGGGCCAAAGCTCCCAGCAAGATGAAAGGGAAAAAGAAGAAAGTTGCAGCAGAGCCGGTCCATACTTCCACATAAGGGACTGGTTCGGGGAACCCAGGGGGAATCAACGCTGCCTTACTCAAAGTAGTAGAGGTTGAGACTGTTAGGGAGGCAGGAGAATCACAAAACCCACCCAAGCCTCCCAAAAAGGACCGGAAGAGAAGAGCAAGAAGTGACGAAAAGGCTGCCAAAAATAAGAAGGTCACCTTAGGAGAAGAAATAATTCTTCGTCATTCGGAGCTTCTACCTCCACCAGCCCCTGTCGATCCCACTCTTCAAGAGAAGATCCCTACATGACTGCAATCGGGAGAGGGTACTAGGGGAGGAATTGATGGAGTGGACATTAGTGCCCTTCTAGACATTGATTTATACTTCAATGACTCTAAGAAGTATGATTTTGTTGGTCCATTCCGCTCTTCAAGCTCTGCTAACATGGTGACCTATAACAGTAAGTCTTTCTCTGTTTTCGGAGAACAAGATGTTGTGTCTCATTCCCTTTTTGGTCATATTCAGCCAGTGCTTAACCTGGATAGACAAGTGAAAAGTCAGACCACACTCATCAACACCCTCACCACTGACAAAGAATCTCTGTCAACCAATCTTATCAATGGCAATCAGAGCATAAAAGATCTGAAGAAAGAGATAGAAGCACTGAGGAAGGACAAGGAAAATCTATCTACCAAGTTGGCCTCTCTGGAGACTGCCAATACTGAACTTCAAACTAAATGATTAGGTTTGAAAAATGATCTCTCAACATTAAGGGAGGACTTAAAGACCAAAGATGGTGTCATCAAACTTTGTTTGGTGAGAAGACTTCCCTAGAAGGTGCTGTGTCTAAGGTGACCAATGAGAAATAAGACTTGGTGAAGCAGCAAGAATAAACTATGCAAGCCATTATTGATAAGTATACCAACGAAGTGATAGATTCTCTCGAGAAAATATATAATGAAGTCAGGTATGACATGGTGCTGCTCTTCCATGAAACCTTTTTCAAGATGACCCTTGGTCCCCTATGGAAGTATGTGGAATACGAAGACCTTCCTCGTCATACCATGGCAACTGGTGATAAGTACAACTACTCCAGTGGAATTGATTCCACTACAGATGATGAAGAGGGAACCGATGAGGGTTCAAGTGCTGAACTCAAAAGTCCCAAGAAAGGCGGTGGTGGTAAGACATCCGAATAGAACAAGCCCTGCGATTTTAATTATATTTTTTTATCTTTTCTGAATAGTTAAAGTCTTTGGATGGCCAAGGCATATATTGTAATTTTATCTGGTCAGAGTCCGGATTGGTTTTTATGAAATACTAA
Organism: Limnanthes douglasii subsp. nivea; assembly: GCA_036936605.1. NCBI lineage: Eukaryota > Viridiplantae > Streptophyta > Magnoliopsida > Brassicales > Limnanthaceae > Limnanthes > Limnanthes douglasii. The sequence goes on along the minus strand of JAUPFV010000003.1, from coordinate 27,128,003 downwards.
AAATCCTTGGATGGCTAAGGCATATGTTGTTTTTCCTGTTCGGTTGAAGTCCGAACAAGTTTATTTATCAAATCTTTCTTTATTTAACATTCTCATTCCCTTTAATTTTAATGGCTAATGTTTAAATAGCCCCAACTATTTCAGAAGTATTATAGTGAGAGTGTTCAATATCTTCGATGACATATGTTTAATGGCCATCATCCAACCAGGCTTATTCGATCTATAAAAGATCCAAAGTGTTGAACCGACGATTTATACTTGAATTGAATTATAGTTAAACCACACCGAATTTTTAAATAAGTCATCACATTTTATGGAATGAAAAAACTGGACACCTCATTAAAACCTCCCCGCGCCACTAGGGTAGGAAAGAGTATGCCCCATAATATTTACATTGATATCTAACAAGTAAATATTTACACAACTTTTATTCTAGATATAACTTGAGATGCTCAATATTCCATGGGTGCTTCAAAACCATTCTTTCTTTGTCCTGAAGCCTATATGTCCCAAGCTTAAGCTTTTCGGAGACCTCATAGAGGCCTTCCCAGTTAGGAGCCAACTTACCGAACTGCTTCTCTTTGGTGTGTAGAAAAACTTTCCTCAAAACTTTATCTCCCAGTTAAAAATCTCTTCTCTTGACCATGGAAGCAAACCTGATCCTCATCAAACCTTGGTAGTGGGTTGTTCTCAAATGAGCTTTAACCCTTCTCTCTTCTATTAAGTCCAACTGATTCCTAATTGCTATCTCATTAGCCTGTTTGGAATAGTTATGGACCCTGTATGATGGTAGGGTAGCTTCAATGGGGGTAATGGCATCCATCCTATACACCAAGGCAAAAGGAGATTCTCGTGTAGCAGCCGAATGAGTAGTTCGGTATGCCCACAATACTTCTTGCAGATAACTTGGCCATTTCCCTGTTGCCCCCTCCAAGTTCTTTTTTAACCCGGACATAATAGTCATGTTGGCAACTTCAACCTATTTGTTCACTTGTGGATGGAAGGGAGAAGAGAAACAGTTTTGAATGCCCCTAGAGGCACACAAACTCTCCATATCCTTGTTATCAAATTGGGGCCCGTTATCTGTGGTAATCTTCTGAGGAATCCCAAATCTGCAACATATATTGCATAAGATGAATATTATAATAGCTTTAGAAGTGGTTCCTGCCAAAAGAGCTGCCTCTATCCACTTTGAGAAGTAATCAATAGCAATAATAATAGTCTTACACCCTCCGGACGCCATTGGTAGAGGCCTAACTAAATCCAATCCCCATCAAGGAACATGTATTGGCTCAGAAATTGACTTCATAAGTACTGTTGGCTCATGAATTTCGTTGCCATACCTTTGACATAAATCACACATTTTCACCATTTCTTTAGAATCTTCCATTATGGATGGCCAATAGTACCCAGCTAACAATAATCTCCGGGTTAGTGCCCTATAGCCACAATGGGCTGACCCTTCACCATCGTATTATTCAGATAGAACAATTGAGATTCTTCAACCCCCAAACAACGCAGGAAAGGTCTACTGAAAGATTTTTTATAGAGCACCTCCCTCATGATAAAAAATCCACGAGCCCTATGTTTAATTTTTCTTGCTACAACTTTATCCGGAGGAAAAACTCCATCAGAAATGTATTGAAGAAAGGGAAATCTCCAATCTCTAGGTTGGACTACTTATATACTCAATCTCTCCTCATCTTTCTTGTTCTGGCTTGACTGCATGGATTGGCATTCTTGCACATGAATCCAAAGGTAGGAATCAGAATATGCTATGGTTTCCAAGGAATCTGCCAATGTATTTTCTGATCTAGGAATATGCTCATAGCAAACACTTTTAAAATTGGTTGCCACCTCTTTAAGGACAAGTAAGTATTTGATCAGATGTTCCTTTTTAGCCTAATATTGACCTTGAACATGATGAATAAGAAGCTGGGAATCACTCATCAACCTAACTCTTTTAGCCCCACACAAGAAAGCTAATTTAAGACCAGTTATAGCTGCTTCATACTCAGACTCATTGTTAGAGGCCCTGAATCCAAAGCATACAGCTTGGTATATTTTATCACCATACAAAGAGGTTAGGAAAATTCCAGCTCCACAACCCATTGTGCTTGATCCACCATCAGTCCGGACTACCCATTCTTTGTTAGCTTATCCTTCTGAAACTTGTTTAAAACTCCCATCCATATGGAATTCTACTAGGAAATCAGCAATAGACTCAGCCTTGGTTGTAGTTCGTGGGGCGAAATCAATGTCATAATCACCCAACTCTACTGACCACTTGGTCATCCTGCTTGATATGTCTGCTTTCTGAAGAACATTCTTTAATGGGAAAGACGTTCGGACAATGGTGGAATGAGACTGAAAATACGGCCTCATTTTTCTTGCAGTAATCATTAGTGCTAGTGCCAACTTTTCAAGCTTCAAGTACCTCTTCTCAGCATCTATCAGGCTTTTGCTGATGTAGGACACCAGACGAGGGTAATTATCCACTTCTCTTACCAACACTGCACTTATAGCACATTCTGACACAACCAAGTATACATACAGTGTTTCTCTTTGTAGGGGCTTGAAAAGGGTCTTGGGTGAAGACAAGTGCTTATTTATTTCATCAAAATCTTAGATGCAATGTGGAGACCAATTAAAGTCTTTAGCACTCTTCAAGGTTTGGAAAAACGGAGCACACTTATTGGAAGATCTTGAAATAAAACAATTCAAAGCAGCCAACCTTCCAGTAAGCCTCTGGACTTCTTTAATATTCCGAGGAGGTTCCATTTCTAATAGGGCATTCAACTGATCCGGATGGGTTTCAACTTCTTCCACCGATATTATACCACTAGGGGCCTCTCTGGGGTCATCAATTTCACCCTCCACCTCCGAAGGCCCCAGTAACTGCTAATCTTCATTGATTCGAACTGCTCCTAACGTTTTAGGAGCGAGTGTAGTTGCATAGCACTTCCTTGCTATCTTCTGACTAATTCAGACAACACCCACATGTCCTTGAACTGCATACTTCAAACACTGATGGACCGTTGAGGCCACATCATGCATTCTAGAGAGCCAAGACCTCCCAAAGATTACATTGTAACATGTGGGTCAGTCTACCACAACGAATAACACTCTAACCAGCTTTTTAAAATGACCTTTGCCCAATAGCACCTCTTTCTCAAACTCCCCGAATACATCCGCAGAGCTCCATGTGAAGCCCACAATGGTTATGTTTGACCGTTAAATAACGGCCGGATTTTTCATCTGCTTGATAGAACTTAAAAAGAGGATGTTTGCCAAACTTCCCGTGTTTATCAGATTTGTCTGATATCATTGCCCCCAATAGATGTGCCTATCACCACAACATCCTTATGAGGCTCAACAATATTTCTCAAATCATCCTCGTCAAAAACTATAAATGGAAATGGGGTTTGGGACTGATAAGAAGAAATGCCCCCCTCCAACTGAGTAGCTAGAAAGTGAACATGCTTCTTCCTTGATGAAGAAGTTGGCACTGTCATGGTATCCCCTCCGAATATAGTAAGTGACTCAAAGAAACTAATGAGTCCAGACACCGTCTTAGTTTGTTCTGTTATGACCTCTACTTTATTCCAAGTTGGATCAGGATTCAAATACTCTGAATCAACATCAAATCTTGCAAGGATCACCATTGCCCCCTCCGGAGCTAATGTTCCTGCATTATTTGTAGGCCCGGTTCGAGGAGCATTGTCAGGCCTGTTTCCACTTATTCTCTTGACATAAGACCCTAATTTACCTCTTTTAATGAGATTTTGTACCTCCTACTTCAGAGCAATGCAGTCTTGGGTGTTATGGCCAATATCATTGTGATATTGGAAAAAACAAGTATTTTGACTGTCCCTGGGAGACTACAGTGTTGCTGGTTTCCAGAAATGGAATTCATCTTTGGTCTTGTCATAAATTGTGGCCACATTCTATTTTAATTCTGCAAACCACTCTAGTTGAACCCAATGACCACTGTTACTCCTTGAATGCTGGCTCTGAGCTTGATTTTGGTTAAATTGAGCCTGCTTAGCCATGTTGGACCCTTGTCCGGTCTCCTTAGCCTTATACCCGGACTGGGTTTGGTTATGTGCTGCTGGGGTGGACCTCACTTGACGGTGCACCATGGTTTTCTTAGTTTCATCCACGTTAATCTGCTTCCCCACCTGGTTTAACAAGCCACCCAAGTTATTGTCACCGAATCGGCCAGATTCCCAGGGTTCAACCCTTGCCTCAAGGAAGCAATTTCCACATGTTCAAAGCAATCTGCTAACCCGTTCTTGATATTTATGAACCGACTTATATATTTCTTTAAGGACTCATTGGGCTCTTGGGCACAATGGATTATAGTATCTCCATTGTCCTTCACCATTTTACTTCCCACAAACTGCCTTCAAAAGGCAACCCATAATGTATCAAAGTTTCTGATACATCCCTGGGTAAACTGTTGTACCATTTAAGAGAACTTCCCGTAAAATATTGGGAGAAGTCTCTACACAGAAGTTTGTCATCATCATCAAAATTCATCATGAAGTTTTTAAACTGCTCCAGATGATTGTCCGGATTTTTACTCTCATCATACTTCTCCATTTTGGAACTGTCAAACCTTTTAGGTAGGTTTCCGGATAGTATCTTAGCAGACAATGGTGATTGTGTCCAATTTCTATGACGGCTGAAGACTATGTCTTCATTAGGTGTTGCAAATATACTTGGTTCATCATGAAAAGCAAAAGGATCGATCATCAACTAATTTACATGCCTATGACTGTGGTTGTGAGATGACCCTTTTCCCAAATGCCTTTTAAGTCTCCCATGTATATCTCTCTTTTTTGAATATTTTTTAACTAGTTTTTTCTTCTTGGACCTCCCTTCATCACTTCTTGATGACAAAGACTCCTCAAGCTCAGACTCGTTCGAAGAGCTGCTGGAGGACTCAGAATCTGAACTTTCATCCGTCTTGGACCGGTGAGTCTTCTTAGAACTGACATGATTCTTTTTGGTACTTAAATGAGTCTTTGCTGATGGATCATTTTCCCTAGGATTTTCAGTATGATGGATGATTGACGCCATCGACTTCTCCTTTATACCTATTTTTGCTTGTTTTATGACCCTCGACGCCTCTATTTCTTTCCTTAACTTGTCTCGTTCTTCGATGGTGTATTCTTTGTTTTCCCCAACTACCTCCACCACAGGTGGTAGATCTGCTTGCTCGTCCGGATCCTTCCGAACATGTGTTTTTTATTAGTTTTGAATGCAGGATTCAAGCACCTCACGCCTCCCACTGTGGTCGCCAATTTGGTTTGGTTTATTTTTGGTTGGGGGTAATTTTGTAAAGTATTTTTCAAAGTGTTTTGAGTATTAAGTGTTTTGGTATAAGGAAGTGAGAGATTTGAGGAGCCTGGTTGTATTAAATGTTCATTACCCTCATTAATAAAATTAGTTGGGACATTTATACCTTAGTTAAGGATCCATGGGGTTTCAGGTCAAGTTATAGAACCAGGTCAAGTTTAAAGACCCATTAATCTTTTAAGCTGATTAGCACATAGCTTAGTCAAAAGGTGTTTAGGTGTTTATTTACTTTTGTCTTGTCCGGATAGTCCAGTGATACATTTATGTCCGGATTGCCCCTATCCGGATAACACAGTGAGCTGTGACTAAATAATCTGAACTCATCATATATATATATATATATTAAGAGATTGTATATTAGGGTTATTCTTGTTGTTTCTATGTGAACCCTAACTTTCTCCTTTGTCTTTTTTATAATGATATATATACTTGTTTTGAAGAAAGATGCCATGACCATATTCCATGAAACAAATGCCAAATGCGAGATTAAATTATATTAAATGCAAAATTCGAAAACTGATAAATACCAAAATGCAAAACATGTTGAAAGTGAACTCAGATATGTGAAATAAGTTCTACAGTACATATGCAAATGCAAAATACGAAATGCAAAACAAGTTGAAAGTGAACTAAGAAATACAAGTACACGTTATATACATATACTATACAACCAATATTACTTATGAGAAATAAACATAGTTTTCAACTTTCAACCACTAAACAACCTAAACCAACTTGCATAACATCATAAAATAAATATATTTTTCTTATATCAGACACTCGTATTACAACATTGTTCCATAAAATTAAAAAAAAATCTATTTTTTTAAAACACTCGTTCAAACCAATTTGAAAATCAAATTCTTAAAACCAAAAAAATAATCGAGTCCATATTTACGGTCTATTCTTATCATTTGAAATTAAAATAAAATATTAAATGATTTAGAAAGAAAATACGAAAAAACAAAATACAAAACTATAAAAAAAAATTGTTAAAATTTTAATGGAAGTTGAAAATAAAATACAATATGTATCATTTAATCGTTAGATTTGTTTCATATTGCAACGATTTAAAAAAAAAACCTATAAAATCAGAAAATATGATTTTAGTTTTTTATGGGTTATTTACATCAAATTAAATAATTATATTATAAAATGACCAAAATTTCTATTAGAAAACCAAAAAAGCAATTAGAAGTGAAAAATGGGTTAAATATGATAAAATCATCGAATCTCAATGATTAAAGACAAAACTAAAAGAAGTAGATAAACTGCACCGAAGGATTGCTGTTAAAATAAAAATAACAACGACAAAAAATACATGTAGCCGTTTAATGACATAAACAAAAAATAAAAACAAATGAATGGTCTAACGTATGATGGTCCGTCCTTGCAGACACTAAAGTATTTATTTTCCAATGCATCTCGGTTGGCTGAAGATATGATAAAACTTGAATATCATGGTTTCCTTCCACACCTAGGCATACTCCCTTCACTAAAGAGTCACATTGACTGATACAACCACTGCTTTATTATTTTCTTACCTTCTTCTTCTCACTATTCATTGCCTCATTCATCTTGTATTGCTCGTGGTTTATTATTCTCTTGTATGCCTCCTCCATCTCTTTCACCTTTAGAACATGATTTTTTTTAGGTAAATGTAATTTTATTAGTAAGACTCACAAATTACAATCATTTACTAGTGAAGTTCATGAAAAAAGCAACCATGAACTCAAAGATACATCAGATAATACATCAAAGAGAAAGAGAGACTCTAATGACTTAATATTGCAGAAATAATTTAAATAGGATAAGAGTAGATAAGATGACCCCGAGCTACAATAGTGTCATGTGTAATCTATGTTTCAAAGACGATACGGTTTCAGACACGTCAAATCTTGAAAACAGTGGCCTGGAGAGCAAGAAAGGTAGTAGGGGAACGAGAAGAGGTACCGAGCCTTTTTCATCCACTTGAGAGCATTCTCGAGCATCTTCACACGAGAAATCCCAACCAAAATCTGATACGAGCCCAAATCGCTCTTGTAAAGTCACAATCAAAGTGGAGGTGGGATCGAGACTCGTCTTCCTATCTACAAAACGTGGAACTAATATCCTCCAACTTCAGGTAATGAAACGTGTCTCTAGTAGCAATACGACATATAGTTTGAAAGAATATTTCGGAGGAATGAATCTCTTCCAAAGTTGTGATATACAAGGTTGTTGCTCCCGTCTAAATCTCATGGTATGAAAAAACCAAATACAAACGGGAGAAGGGTTTGATTCCACATTATGATATCTATAACCGCAAGACCACCTTAAACCTTAAGCCTACAAATCTGGTCCCATAATACCCGAATCGATTTTCACCCTAAAATAATTTGAGACAAATGGAGCGGATAGAATCTGCAACGCAACCATTTCTTTCCTCAATAAGATTCTTAACAAGCGTCTTTGGCCAACATCCTTTACCAGCGGCTTCAGTACGCTAGATCCTCGGCCACCCCCTCAACCGCGTCTGTACTTGTCAAGTGGTAGTCTCTAAATTATTTAGAGATCCCTCATCTCATCTGATGGCACCCGATTCATTTGATTATCCTCTTTATTATAGATCGAATCAGGGATCATGCTTGCCCTTTTCGAGATAACATTGATGGTTACATTTGTCTTTGTGGAGTAATTTTTGTAATAATATCTTTATTTATTTTGGACTTACTTCTGGGCACAATACACACTCTATTTATTAGAATTAAAAACTCTCATTGTGGAAGACAAATTATTTATTCAAAAAAATAACTATGTTTGCTTAGGTGAATTCAACTCAATAAATTTTCCATCCAAACTTATAATTCATTTAATAATTCATTATGTTTATTTATCATTTAAAAACAATCTAAATTCAATACAACAGGATTTCACCCATGAATTTTTTTTAAGAAGTTGTTTTCAATAGCCTCATCTTCGTGAGCGTTTCAGCCCAACCCACTTATATTGAACCACACCAATTTACGAAGAGATCATAGAGAGTATGCCAACGAAAATGAAGAAAATGGGGAGTTAAGGATCTTTCACTATATTTTCCTTCACCTTTAGGAGTTACCATTAGTGCCAGAGCCAAAGTCTCCATCGTCGTTGTCGAAGAAGTCGGAAGAGAAAATCATGTAATTTTTCAAACAATTCCTCATATTCCAAAACAATATAAGAGATACTTGATCTCACATGATATATCATGACTATCATGAAATGTAAGTGTCTACAAATTTTATAACGGATAAGGGTAGGATGTGTCAGACCTACATGTCGAACCGATAGAATATTAGGCGGATATTTGCTTTGTAATATAGACCTAATAAATGTGTAACAAGTACATTATTTTGTTTAATAAGAAGTAAATATGTTTAACTTAGTGGATTAATGAGTGAATAATTATTACTATATTACTATTTTAAAAAAAATCTCTTTAGAACTCGGTTTCTCTATATAGAACTCATATTATCTCTCTAGAATTCAATTTTTATCTCTAATAACTGAGTGAACCTTTAATATTCAGGATCTTTTTTCCCCCTCAAATATTTCAGAAGTCATCAGTGGCAACCATAGTGAGAGCATAGATTGATATCTGGATACAAACATCCAAAAATATTAGTTTGCTATGCTCGACTTTGAATTGTTGCAAGAGACGAATACCGAGATGCAGGTGGATCCTGCAGTAACTATAAAAGGAATAACAACTAGTGAAGGTTACTATCAGTTGGCATGGGATGGTCAAGCAAGAATAACAACATATCTGAGCCTCTAATATGTTGACTCAATATTTTAAAACCCAAACAACATCATTTAATAAAAATATAAACCTCTATCATTTATAGATGTTATAATCTTCGTTCTTAGTATGCATATTAATTTGGTTATATTTTGAATATTCAATCATATATGACAAAAAATTATGACATGATGTAACATCTACTAAATGATTTATACGAGATAAAAGAAATTAATCATTTGGACAAACTCATTTATATATGTAAAATCCACAAACATCCTTCATCGACCATTTTTATTTTTTTACCAAAACTATATTTTCTATCCATGTCGGATACTTGGATGTTCTTATATGTCTCATTTAATAAAATTTCTATTTTTTTACTATAGCTTTAGAGTTTTTTTAGAGAAAACACCATCCTCTTTTAAATTATTCTTCTTAACCTTTTATCAATATTTTATTCATGACAAGTTCACTTCAGTTACATTCTCAATTCTCCAAGAAAAAACATCCATGATTTTTGTTAAAAAAATTACAACTTTTTCTTTAAATTTCAAACTTAAACGACTTCCAATTTGTATCAACTTTCCATCTTCAAATTCAATTTCTACTATATCATTTAATGGCATTGATTCTTAAAATCATTATTTGGATCGTCAACCTATTCCACACAAAAATTATATTTGATCCTCTAATGTAATTTGTAATTGTTATAGGATAATAATATTTTTATGCGGATTAAGAGACACTGAATAGAAATCTCTTGCTATTCTTTGACTTCATTTAACAACTCCAACATAATTTCTAACAAAATATTTGATGCACTTGTGATTAAAAGAATCTACTACTTCCATTTTGTGTAACCATAGACGACCTAAAATTGCATTGTACAACCCTAGTGTATCCACTATCATAAACAAAGTTTTCACTATTTTTTCAGTCCGTTCAACACTAACTAGTACATGCAATTTTACTTAACAAACACAGATAGTTGACCTCCTAACAAAGATCACGAAGTGCCTCTTAGTTTTCTCGTGTGGAGATATCCTAATCACTTTCTCATAAATATTCTTATACAAAACGTTAGTTAAACTCACTCTATCAATCATAACCTTTATAATTACTACCCCGATAATTCAAAAGTAATCAACATAACATCTTAGAGTGGAGTCAGTTACCCTATCAAATCGTCTTCATTAAAAATTAAAAATGGTCATGGAAGTTTATTCATATATAATGATGACTCATTCACAATATGAACATCTTTACCATATTTCTACATTTTTCATATTTATAAGGTTCCAAGTAAAGCATCCCCTCTAGAAATAGTAGACAACTCTTGTTTGTTAGCTCATATATTCATCGAATCATTATCTTTCTCATTTTTCCCCGACTTTTCAAAACCTTTATTTTTAACAAACTCAAGAAATTCCTCATTATCAATTAATCTTTAACTATCATCTCTCAACTGAAAACAATCTCCTATTGTATGACCATGATCATTGTGGATACATACACATATATCTTTTAGATATTTCATTATGTGGAGGAGACATCATAAATGTGTAATATTGAGAGTATTTTGTGTAATAAGAAGTAAATATGTTTAACGTAATTGATTAATGGGGTGGATTAGCTAAAAATAGACTAATATGTAGACTCATACGCCCATTACCATTAATAGATAAATTAACGTACCTATTCATTGAAAAGGTGAATAATTATTACTATATTAATACTGTTGATACTTTCTATCTCTAGAACTCGGTTTATCCCTCTATAACTCGGATTATCCTTCTAGAATTTAATTTTACTCTCTAATATCTGCATGACCCTTAGAATATTCAGGAAATCTTTTCTCGTAAAATGTTTCAAGAGTCGTTAGTACAACTAAAGTGAGATCTTAAATTGGTACTAAAATATAAACATCCAAAACCATTACTATGCTAGGCTCGACTTCGACTTCTTATAATAGACGAATACCGAGATGCAAGTGGATCCTAAAGTAACTATATAAGGAATAACCAATAGTGAGGGTTCCGATCAGTTGGCATGGCATGGGCAAGCACAACACTAATACAAAGATAAACAAAATCAATTGACCCTAGAAGAACATTAGGATCAATTGCAAAGTGACATTATTGTGTTAAATGCGAAAAAAGAAACAATGATAACACGAAGAAAAACGGTCTGATCAAACTACATGAGGTGAAGATGTTTCTAAGAATGATGACAATGAGTCCGATATCCTTGCGAAACCAAGAAAAATATTGAAGAAATTTTTTTTGATCGGACATAAGCCACCATTCTTTGAGAAATGAATGAAAATATAGATATTCATAAAATCATTCAAAATTTAGTGATTATTCTATATCTCGCTCAAAGGAATTTTCTTGGAGGGACCGCCATCACACAAAGGAAAAACTCTAGTGGTAGGCCTTATTTAAAGAGACATTCAAGTCGATAATAGGATTTAATGAAAGAGAGATAATAAAAACAAACATGATTCTTTGGATATGCAAGACCTTATGAGGTTAAGCATATTGTGTTTGCATGAGATAAGGCTAAACATCAACAAATCACAATTCAGAATAAAAAAAGTCTCGCTTAACTACCTAAAATTCCATTATCAACCAACAGTTTCAGTAGGGTGGTTCGAGTAACCAAATATTTTATTACCAAGTTAACAGCCAATTTGCAAATCCATCCGAGCTTGGTCGTTATGCAATGATAAACGAAGGCTATCAGTATAATCAGGAACATACTTGGATGTAATCTTCCTGAATCTAAGAGATTAAAACTAATTCTCTTGTAAAGATATATTCAACAGTCACCCGCTCGGGTTTACCAACAACAATAGGTCCAAAGATTACAGCCCCAGACTGCAAACGCTTTACGTCTAAAAAGCCCAAACCAAATCCCACCACGACTGAGGGTAAACATATACCTTGAGGCTCAACAAAAAAACCAGTGCAAATAAATGGGTTCAAACTGAAAACTTTTCCAGAACTTATAGAGAGTGTCACTACTATTTATTATAAGATGCATAATTTTATTCAAAACCCCTCCCAATTAAGAGACTGGGATAAGACATGAATAAGCGGTTCTACAAATATTACAATGACATCATCCCTGGTACAAGAGACTTCGTAGATTTAAAATAGAAACTTTGAACTCTAGTCGATAATGGCAAGTTAAAAAAATCGTTAAAAGAAAATCAGGAGTCAGCAATAAGCTCTGGTATGTAATCAAGCAACAATGTAGAGGGAAGTAGGTGAAGTTGTACCAAAGCAGATGTGATGGTCATAACATAACCTTTTAATAATTTTATTTGGCCACAAATTATTTAAATCTTTATCTCATTTGAAGGGTTGTTTTGGTAATTGATGACCCCAAAACATAGGAGAAGATCAAAGGTTTGTGTAATTTTTTTGAATAATTGACTATCTTTGGTGGGGATAACATGTCACGAATTTTAATTCTCTCAGACAAGGCGTATTATAAGCTTGGAAACATAGATAGCATGAGGAATCTCTTCACATCTTTATAAAGATCTATTATCCTTTATTTTTATCGAATATGATTTAAATAAGGTAGATAAACCTCATGGGATGCATTAATAATTGGCATATCCATTAAATGGAGCAAAATCCAAAGGATTCCAATCGATAATGATACTTTAGATAACATTATGTTTATGTCCACTTATAAACAGATGTAAGGCCCTCATGTTATTATCTGATCCGATAGAATAATAGTGGGATTTATTAGGGCCTCTATTCATATTATTGGAGAGTTTAAGAGTGAGGTATTACTAGGTCGAGGGTCCTTCACGAAAATGGTAAAAATGTTATCCATAGTAGAGGATGCTCCAACATCATGTAATACGATTATTGGCAGGTATAGGCTATCACGAATACATGATAGTGCTTCTACTATTTATCAATGTTTGAAGTATATTGTGTGGAAAATGAGTGCTATACTATTGCGTTAGATCCAAAAAAAAATAAGAATGTCGAAGAAAAACAAGAATATTAATTACATGGGATTACTTCATAGTTAGATCCTTTAAATGATCTGTGGGAGAATCTCAGCTCGATAATACCTGATGAAGACATTGAAATTTATACCTTCCCCAACAAAAAAATGAAGATTAGTATTCAGCCATCGCCAGTTGTGAAAGAATTTGTGTATTACCGAAGACGTAACGAGAGTACTGACAAATATCATCTGTCACAAACTTTTTGTACGACCCAATATACATCATATAATTTATAAGAAAAAAACATTCTTAATTGGAAAGTCTAAAGTAATTATAGTTGAAATAAATTAGTTATCAGAAGTAGGCTACATAAGAGAATCTTAGTATCCATTCTGGACGAAAAATCGAATATTGGTAAAAATTTAGAACTCTAAATGGAGGATATGTGTCGATTTTTCTGATTTAAACAGGGCTTATCCGAATGAACCATTTTTTGTTCCAAGAATTGACTAATGGGTAGAATCTACTTCGGTAACAAGCTCTTATCTTTTATAGATACATCTATTCTGTATAATCAGTTACAATGGATACGAATAACCAACACAACACAATATTTATAACATATAAGGATCCATATTGCTATAAGTTAATGTCGTTTAGGTTAAAAAAGTGCTATGGCAACTTGTGAACAAAGATTTTGCTAGCTAAATCGGAAAAAATGTTGAATTTTATATTAACGAAATATTGGTAAAAAACAGAATAGAAGAGGAATATGTATCTGATCTAGAAGAAAATTTATGTAACTTAAAGGCTATAAACCTTTTTTTTTCCGTCTTCGCACTTGTAGAACTACCACCATCACTTCCCGAATCTTCAGATGTCGCTTCTTCAAATAAAATATTACCGAGACGTTCTTCCTCCTGAACCATATTCCAATGAGAGCCCATGTTCAAATAAAAAAAATCATGAAACCCAAGGACCATCGCGGATTTGACTCTAGCACCATGCTGATTTAGAGAGCATCAACATAAGCAGCAAGTGTGATCGCTTTGTCCATTTGAGCTTGATTTTTGAAGGTTGATTTATCATCAACGACTTTTCGGGTAGAAACTTCTTGATATCTCTACTGCTTCACAAGAGTATCAAAGTGAATGTCATTTTCTTTCATGATCTTGTTATGTACCTGAATGTTTTTTAGCAGGCCAACCTCCCAGTCAACAATCCTAGCTCGAAAGGTGGAGTCATGTTCCACGAGTTGTTTCTCAACAGAGCGAGCCCAATATTCATTCTTAAACACGATTTAGTTTTTATTCTGAGGTATCCTGGCATAGCTTGTCGAATCTTCCACGAATATACGCAGCTCATTCCGCAAGGGTCAAGTTGAAATTCTTGAGGATCTAAATCAATTCCTTAGCGTTATATAAGTCATATTTTTGTTTTACCGCTTCTCTTTCTAGTTTATTAACAAGAGAAACAAGCTCGTGAAAATCTACAAAAAATAATATATTTTAAGGACTTGAAATTATCAGAGCTGGGAAGATTCTCCAGAGTTGGTAATTGGCCTTTATGGGGTTGAGTTTCTAACCCTTGTGAGTTTTCCTTTGGGAGATATAGCGTTTGATCTCTTCAGCTCCGAGCTTCAAACACTTGATGGTTTTCCCCGTAAGAGTTGGTGATTTTTTTCCTAGGGCTTGAGTATCTACCCGAACGAACAACATAGTAATGATGATTTGAATAGGCGAAGGCAATCGCTTTTCCAGCATTGGAGTTATTTTCGACCGAAGTCTTCTTCTTCCAATGCGTGTGTTGATTTCATCTTTGTTTTTTTAGATGAACTTTTTACTTTTTCTCAGTCACCATGAGATCTGTAACGTCACTCATTTGCTCATTGAAATTTGGACCACCACAACAGCTTGCTTCTTTTCCTTTGTGATTTGTTTTACCGAACCGTCAAAAGCTTCCTTCTTAACTCTATGGTTGGGAGCTCTTTTTCTGTCTGGAAGGAAACCCTTAGCAATAGCAGTAGCCAACTGTCTTAAAATTTGACCGGACCAAGTAAGGACATCAGTTGTTCCGACGAGAGAGTAGTTTCGGACCAAGTAAGGACATCAGTTGTTCCAAAGAGAGAGTAGATTCTTGCCTTCGGACCAGGTTAGCTGAAATGAAGCATTTCTAAAATTATATTGACCAATTTCATATGGCATACTTGTTTAATTCATCATAAGTCTTCTTAACATCCTTCAAGCCATGTTTTTTGGGATTTGGATATTACTACGAAACACAGTTGTATTAGAAATCAGGAATTAAATGTTCATAATAATTTTAGACTAGCTAGGCAGAATACTGAAGTTACCAATATTTTTCCACTTCCTCGGAAGGCGACTATGATTTTTACTCTTCGAAATTTCCTTACTATTTTCCCAACAACCACTGATAAAAAATATATGTGCTTTAAATTCTTCTCCATTTTGAGGAGATTATCCACCACTTTGTATTGTTTCCCAGGAGGATGAGATATAGGGTACGTGAGGATTCCTCGGTAGGGAAGTAAGCGCCACGAACTGCTCCATATGGAGTTTGATTCTTGTAAGCCTAGACATAGTGATACATAACATTTGAGTGAACCATGTGTTCGAACTGACTAATTGGGGCAAAGTTCCACTAGTTCTAAATACTGAATGATATCAATGTCTAAAGGGAACCAAATAATCGCATCAGAGTTTTTTGAGTAATTGATGTTCTGCTTTGCAGGCTAGCATATCCCCTTGGTTTTGTAGCTTGACTTATGGGAATACTTTTGTTTCCTACAGGGGCTTTCCTTCCAGACCAAGCTAATTCCTCCAGAGAAGTATTATGGTCCAGAAGAATCATCTAAGGCCTCTTAAATTTGTATCTTTAGAGTTAGGGGAGCGTATCTTTAGAGTTAGGGGAGCGTTTCCGTTTTTCTAAAGATAATGAGAAGTTTTGAGAGGGTTGTCCAGTGGGTGTCAGATTGACCAATCAGAATAAATCGTGCTCCGTATTCATATTTTTGAGAACGAAGTGGCCCGGTAGGATAAGTTTCTTTTGTCGTATGGCGAGTAGAAGAGTTTTAAGAAGACATGGGCCAAACGAGTTGATCTTTTTTTTTTTAATGTACCGTAATATTTTCCAAATATACAAACTCTAGAATGTCTTAATATGTATCTATTAAATCCTACAAACTCTAGAATGACTTAATATGTATCTATTAAATCATATTCTGTCTATTTTTAAATAATTAGAATAGAGTATACATGAGTGGATAAGAATTAGTGAAAGATAAATAATGAAATCGACTTGAATAATAAAATACAAAAGAATAAACATCGAAATAGAAACAGGAGAAGTATACAAATCATCTAAGAATTGCAAATAAAAAAAAATAAGTAATATACAAATCCCACATCGCTACTTTCCGTATGAGATAGAAGACTGTTTCTCTATAAAGCCCCTATGATTTATAGAAAAGTTTACTTAGATTCAAAATCCGGCAACAGCTGTACAACAATAGCATCGCTACTTTCAATACGAGATAGAAGACTACTTCTCTATAAAACCCCTATTTATATAAGTGTTTACTTAGATTCAAAATCGGGCAACAACTGTACAACAATAGTGTGGCCCAATGGTGACATAGTAAAATATTTTACATAATATTTATTTTGGTTCCGGACCTGACCAAGCCGAACTGGTTTTTTATCGGTTCCGGTTCCGTTCTATTATATGAACCAAAATTCTGTCGGTTTGGTCCACCATCATGATTTGTTTAAGGCTATACCACCTAGCAAGTGTTTTTCAATTTTCAACTTTGGAGGATTCTCGCATAGACTATCTCTTGTTTAAGGCTACCACCTAGCAGTGTTTTTCAATTTTCAACTTTGGAGGATTCTCGAATAGACTATCTCTTGTTCGAGCCTAAGTCATTTCATCATGCCAATTTTAAGTTAAATATTGATTTTGCTGAATTAGCCAAGGTACAAGAATATTGGGAGACCGAACAAACCATCATTAAATGTAAAAAAAAAATGAGTTGCGAGTGCAGTTGGAGGAGGCCTTGTCTCGAAAGAAGGAGTTGGAAATAACCAAACTTCGTTTGATTTATATTTTCTTATTTGTTAAATTTAAACCATAAATACTATGGCCAGACCTATTCATGTACAATGAATTATATTGTTACACGTTTATATAACCGAGGTAGGAAAAATTATAGTCCAATTATAATAAATCATTTACCTATATAATTACATAATATAATATGCAAAGATTAATGGGTACTTATTACGCTTTACATGTCCGATATTCATCGTTGCATAATTTCATTTCCTTGTTCATCAATCAATCTATATGTTTTTTATTTCACTTTGGTTTCAATTGTATAATATCATTTCAATTAGAGGTGAGCTTGTTAAGACTTTTGTCTTTCGTTTGAAGGAAGACTTTTTTTTTAAAATTTGTATCCTATCTCAAACCTTCTAAACCAAACCTTGGAATTATATATATTTCATATTATATTTGTATAAGGCTCTCACCGAATATGGTCTTTAACCTTTTATTTATCAACTATATCAAGTTTGACGCTCTTTGCTTCTGAATTACTTCTTTATTTTTATATTTAAATTTTGTCTAAAGGCGTGAAATATTTGGTTGGCACCATAACTTTTGTGATACAATCTAAAGCAAAAGATGTTTCACATGTTGTTGAACGTGGATTAGTTTTGTAAGACCATAAGAGTAATTGCAAATAAAAACTAGTCAGTTGCATGCGGTTACCTCCAACATCCTTTTGATACAATCTCATATTGTCATGGTGGCCACTTCCACTTAACTATTTTTATGAGGACAGAACGATGAAGAAACAAAATTGTTTGATACCTTTTGTGCAGCATAACCATGTGAGCCTTTTGTTTTGGAATTGTGTCATATTGTCTGTTACGATGAATATGGGCATGTCGTAAATGCTATAGATGTTGGATCTGAGTAAGTTTACAGCTCTCATGGTCATTATATTCACCAACGGTTTTACATCTTCCTATTTAGAAAAGTAACCAATTGTTACCATTAAGAACTACTGTCCTCCAAGAGCCTTTGAAAGGGATTCTATGATAGTCAATCCTTATGTATCAAGATAATAAGATTTATAAATTGTTTCAAGTAGAACAACTACGACTTTAATTGAGTTTGATAAACGTTGGCATGTGTCATGATGCTTGACTTTGTTTTTAGATTCCTCTCTCATATTAGGCCAATAGTATCCTTGTAGCAAGATTTTATTTTAAAGAGTCTTGTCCCATATGATCATTGTCTTCTCCATGATGAAGATTTTCCACTATGAATGTTGCTTCACAGAGTTTGAAGGAGTGAAGTAATAGTTTGGTGAGGTATTGCTACTGTAGTGTATCTGATACCGACACAAATCTGGTCGATTTTATTTTGATTTTCTAGCTTCAACCTTGCTTTTAGGAAGTGTCATTTCGGTAAGGTATTTGATAATAGTTGTTTTTCAATATTCTTCTACTACTTATTCCCCTTCAATTATCATGACTCTTGAAGCAAAGACCGTGGATAAATTATTTTTAGGAATACTGAAGGAAGGTTTGGTTTAGAAGATTATTGTTGGTTCCAATTTCGTACACACCAAAAAAACCAAAGAATATATAGTTACGTTCTCCGTTCTTTGGGATTTGTTCAAAACTCACATCATCAAGTAGAGATTCTTGGCGCCTAAGCTATTTTAAGTACTAAATGATAGTATTTTTTAGATTTATCTTGACTGAATGTTTGATGAACCACTAGCTTAGAGTGTGTAAGAAGTCGAACACACTTTGCTACAAGATGTTAGACAACTAATAGCATGTAATAATGGATACACATTATTCCTTGTTATTGGAAGTTGGGAATTCAATTTTAATATATTATATCACGCTATCTTATGTTGAAAATATAGGCTGAATTATGGTCCCCTTCGAGCCCTGTTCATGGCTTCCACCATCTTTCGAACTTGACAAGTTAATTTATACTCCTCTAATAATTTTTGTTCTTTAGGACTAGAAGTCTATTAAGAAGTCTGTCAAGGTTAGGTTTGATTGTTTCTCATGGTTGAAACTGAATTGTATAGTCTCCCAACTCTATGAATCACCAAGTTAGTCTTCGAAACATATATAACTTGTATAATACATTCCACAAACAGAAGAACGTACGAACAATTATGTGTATGCCTGGAAATATGGTATTATCTTTCAATCTGCAACCATAAATGCTAATTCCAGCTTTTCTAGCTGCAAGTGTCTAGTTTATGCGCTTATTAAAGATTTGATTACATAGTAGATTACCTTTCCTTCCTTTCTGATTAACACAACACTTATAACATAGTCTGAGACTGTTAAGTAGATGAACACGTATTCTTTTGACTTTGTATTTCAATAAACTTCTTGTGAAGCGAGGAACATTTTAATATTGTGAATAGCTTCCTCACAAGCCAATATTCATTACAACTTTCATGCTCCTCCCATCTGCATGACTAACTGTATTATTCCACCAAAATGATGTTCCAAGTCGGATAAATAATATTTGGATTTAATAACTTCAAAAATTATTGTTTCATTACCTTTTATATGCTTGGATGCAACCATAGTTTTGATTGCACAATAGATTTGTAAATCTCATCCATCAAAATTTTACATTGATATTTTGAAGCGTTGTTTTCATTTGATGTCCAAAATATTCCAATAGATAACTTCTTTGAATTTTCGTGACTTAACAATTTTCCATCAACATAATTCCAAAAGGTGTTAATAAATAATTAGATACATGTTGGACTTTACTAACTTTAAATGTGATTGTAATGGTCTGATTTGTAACTTATGAGGCTCCGTTATGAGTATTTATTTTCTATTTTTAGAGCTGAACAAGGTAAATTTCTTAAATCGTACACCAAATAGTTTTTCCATCTAATATATAGTTTACTATAACGTTTTCTAAAGCACATAAAGGGTTTTTATTTATGTATTGTGCTATTAATTCATCAGCTATATATATCGTTAAACAAGTATTTAATCTTGAGGATATTTCATAACTTTGAAAAGTTAAAGTCAACTTTGTTGTGTTAAAATATTCGATTTATTTGATTCAATCGATTATACGTTTAACTAATAAGAAATTATTGTTTTAAAGAAGAATGACGATATAAAAGTTACAGAAAGAGAAGTGAAATAGTATCATTGCTTTGATCAGTAAAAATCTACCCCTTTATTAAAAATCAAGATGAGGATTTAATTAAATGAAGCTTTGGAACCTATACCAATTGACTGCTCTGAAGAGACCGAATCAGAGGAAGATGAGGATCTCTGATCAAGAAGGAATTTCTTCTATAGAAAGCTCAGAATATTCTCCTACTGAAGATTAAGAAGATTGAGAAGACATATCTATTCTATTTATTTCTTCTTCGTTTTTGTTAAATCACCAATTGTTGTTGGTGATCCATATTTTGTAAATTTATAACCACTTAACATTTGAACTCATATTTTGTAAAACTGAAAATGTGCTTTAATTTGTTCGATGAACAAATTCATTTTTTACCTTTCAACTACTTTGCAGCTTTATATTTTATCTTGAATAGTTTTTTTATTTATGGACAAGGTATTAACACTTCGAATCCTAGTATCACTTGAAAACAATGTATGTAAATCAAAGTACATCACCTCCGATATAAATATTACACTTGAAGAACGTTAACATCTCGAATGTGGTTATATCTTTGAACCGTGCTCCAAATGAACGTGTAGCACCTTGGATACGATTATCTCTTCAAATAGTGCTCTAAATTAACGTGTAGCACCTCGAATAAAAATAGTGTGTTTAAAGAAATTTAGCACCTCGAATGTGGTCAGTGCTCTGAATGAACGTGTAGCACCTTGAATAAAAATAGTGCATTTAAAGTATGTTAGCACGTCTAATATGGATGTTGTTTTTAATAGTATTTTTAATAAACGTGTAGCACTTCAAATAAAAATAATTACTCTTGGTTAACCACTTCAAAGATGATCAGTCTTTGATTAGTTACCAAAATAATTTAAGTACTTGTATTCAAAACAATCATTGGCCAAAAAATAATTTTATTAATATCCTTGAATGTACACGTGACACCTCCGTAAAAACTTCATTGGCCAACAAGATAGGAAAGAGTATATAACTTATTAAAAACTCATTAAAATCATATAAACATTTAAAAAGAAAAAATCACTCCCAATATAGTTTCAAGTGTTCTATTTCAATGATGTTGAAGTAATCTGCCATGTTCATCGTGAAGACGATATGTACCCTACTTTACTCTTTCTACTACCACATAAGGACCCTCCCAATTCGGGGCCATCTTTCCAAGCTGCTTGTTCTTCGTATGGAAAATTACCTTCCTTAACACTATATCACCAACTTTAAAATCCCTTCTTTTTACCTTTGAATTATAACGGGTCATCATCAAAGTTTGATAATGAGTCGAATTCAAATGTGCTCTAACTCTTTTCTCTTTGATCAAGTCAATTTATGTTCTTTTTGCATCTTCATTTGGCTCTTTGGAATAATGAATTATTCTATAAGAATGTAAAGTAGATTTCGTAGGGCCGATAACATCCATACCATATACCAAGGCAAAAGGAGTTTCTTGAGTTACCTCTTTATGAGTCGTCTGATAAGCCCATGACACCTCTTGTAAATAGTTAGGCTATTTCCCTGTAGCACCCGTTAAATGTTTCTTTAAACCTTCTAGAATAAACCTATTAGTTAATTTCACTTGACCGCTTGCGTGATGGTTAAAAGAAGCATGAAAAATATTATATAATACCCTGCAAAAAGAACTCATTTCTATGTTGTTAAATTGAGGACCATGATCTGTGGTAATATTTTGAGGAACTTAAAAGAGATAACAAATATTATTCACAATGAAGTTGATAACATCTTTGGCTCTCGTACCAGATAATGGTTCAACTTCAGCCAACTTCGAAAAATAATCCACCACCACAATAATCATTTAACGCCCTCCAAAAGCCATAGGTAATGGTCATACTAAATCTATTCCCCATCTATCAGAAGGACTAGCTTCGAATATAGAAGTAAGTGGTACTACTAATTTTTATATAGAATTGGAAAAACATTGACAATATTCACATTCTTGTACTAAAACTTTAGAATCATTCATGATCGAAGGCCACTAATAGTATGCCAACAAGACCATTTGTGTCAAAATCTCAAACCCACAGTTTGTTGAACCTTCACCATGTTGCAACTCAAATAAAATATCTTGAGATTCTTGTTTACCCAAACATTGTAATAGTGGTATACTTAAAGACTTTTTGTATAAAACCCCATCTAACACAACATAACCATGAGCCTTGTAACGTGTCCTTTGAGCTAGCTTTACATCTTGAGGTGGTGTACCGCTAAGTAAAAAATTGAGGATATCACACCGCCAATCACCTCGAATTATGTTTGGGTTAACAAATACTTCATGGGCATATTTACATTATTCTTATCGTGTCAAAATTAAAGGGATTTATGTAATAATATTCATGGATACTCCTTTGTGTAAGCAATAGTTGCTAAAGAATCAGCAACTGTATTATCTCCTCCATTAATATGCTCAACAATCACCTTATCAAACAAAATAGTTAAACTTTGAAGCTCACGCATATACAAAATTAACCGATATTTCTTAGCGTCGAATATGTCTGTCATATGATTTCCCACTAGCTGCAAATATGTTTCTAAACAGACTGTGTTTTTGCTCTATAAATACTTGCAAGCATGCAACTAGCTAAAAAAGCCTCATATTCAGCCTCGTTATTTGATGCATGAAAACCAAATCGAATAGCTTGGTATATATCTTGTCTAAAAAGAGCAATAAATTGAACCCAAGCACTTGATCCCAATATGCTAGAACCACCATCAGTTCGAACCACCCACGTTGAAATTTCTGGAATTGACTTATTAACTATCTCTTTATTTGATCGACTTGAATGAAATTCGACCAGAATATTCTGCTAAAGCTTCAGCTTTAATTGTTGTTCGAGAAGAAAAATTGATATCAAGGTCTCCTAACTCTACTAACCACTTGGTCATGATACCAAAAAATGTTTGATCATTGTAACATGTTCTTCAGTGGAAAATAAGTTCGAACAACAATGATGTGAAATTGAAAATAAAGGCACATCTTTCTAGCAGCCACCACTAAACCCAAAGCCAATTTTTCAAGCCTTGTATATCTTTGCTCTGATGCCAGCAAACTTTTGGTGACATAAAAAATTGGTTTTGAGACTCCATTTTCTTCCCATATCAGAATAACGCTAATAGCAAAATTAGACATTGCTATATACGAAAAGAAATGTTCCCTAATTGGAGGCTTAGACAAGATTTCTAGAGATATAAAAAGTTCCTTAATCTTAAAAAAGGCCACTTCACATTGTTTAAAATCACCTAACCTTCCTGTCAAAATTCCCACCTTCTTTATAGTTCGAGGTGATGTCATTTACACCAAATCCTTTAATCGTTCAGGATCAGCCTCTATCCCTTTTTCACTAATGATATATCCTAGAAACTTCCCTGAACTCATGCCAAAAGTATAATTTTTAGAATTTAGCATCAGTCAAATAGCTTTTAAATTCATCAAAGTATCCTATAAATCTTTCAAGTGTTCACCATCCGTTGGACTTTTAACAAGTATATCGTCAATATAAACTTTCATATTTCTCCCAATCTGAGAAGAAAGGCCTTATTCACCAATCTTTGATATGTCGTGCCTGCATTTGTTAGACCAAATGACATATCTCTGTAATAATGTAACCCTCGATCAGTTATAAATATAGTACTCTCCTGATATTTTGGAATCATCTCAATATGGTTATACCCTGCAAATGCATCCATAAAAGAAATAATTTTATTCCCTTATGTGGAATTAATCAATTGATCTATTCGAGGAACAAGAAATGGGTCTTTAGGACATGCACGATTCAAATCTATAAATTCAATACACATTCTCTATTTCTCATTGTTATTCTTAACCAATATTGGGTTAGCAGTCTAAACTTGGTATTGCACCTCCCGAATATGTCAAATCTTAGTTAATCGATCAACTTCTGCCACAATAGCTTCGAATCTCCCAATAGAGAAAGCTCGCATCTTCTAATAATAGAAATGATATTCAAATTTAAAGCTAAGCTATGACATATTATTTTTGGTGGAATTCCTACAAAATCCTTTGTTTTCCAAGTTAAAACTTCCAAATTATGAAACAGAAACTGCAAGATCTGAAAACGTAAAGTTGGTGACAATAAAGTCCATATTCGTAGAGTTTTCCCATTTATAAACGTATACTCTTCGCTATCCTCACTTACTACCAAGGGACCTGGGGTTTCCCTCCAATCATCCATGTCATCGTCATCCGAGGTGAACCCTCCTGATTGTTATCTGCCATCTGGTCATTAGAGTTAGATGCTCCAGATTAAAAAAATAGTTGTGTAACACTCTCTGGCTACCTGGTGATCACTTTAGAACCACTCAATATGATCCCAAATAACATACTTTACACATTTATGAACTATGGATAGTACAACATACATATTTGACAACCAAGATCTCTCAAAAATAGCATTTTAACTTGTTGGATATTCAACCACCATAAAGAAAACTTGGACCTCTTTTCAAAAGGGTATTTTCCTGAATATACATCTCCCTCGAATTCTTCAATTACTTGAGTTGTTACTCTTTTAAACCCAATTATAGTACGATTATATCAAAGAATCTTAGGTGGAATACGCATCCTATCGTTAGATTTGAACAGAACATTCGTCGAACTACAAGTCTCTATCAAAATACGTCGAATTTCGACCTTAGCAATTTCTACCCTTATAACTATCACATATTCACGAGGTCCTGCTATCCCTCGAAGATCGTCATCACCGAACAAAATAAACGGCGTATTTACCTTCTCATACAAATGAGTAGGCAATTTACCCTCTACTTGAGTAGCCAAATTTATCACATGTCTTTTTTAAGAGTTGTTAGTGTTTCCATTCATAGAATCCCCACCAAAAATTGCTAAAGAGTAGAAAACTTTACACAACATTTGAACCCGTCTTAGAATCAGTGGTTCATACATAGCTAACAAAATTAATTGATTTGGGTTTGCATTTAAATACTTTATTGTTACATCAAACTTGTCATAGTTAGAGTCCAAAATCATGAATGAACTTTTCTGCTTCAAATTTGGATTAGCAATTTGTTGTGTTGTCGTGCTCAAATTTTGTAACCCACTGCTTTGGTCCTTGACAAAATCTATTAACTTGCCATTTTCTATCAAATTTTGTATTTTATTTTTTAACGTTATGCAATCTGCAGTATCATGTCCGATGTCATTATGATATTTTCAATACCTATTATTGTGTTCATCCCTAGGCCTGTTTATGGGAGCTGGCTTTCTAAAATGTACTTGAACTTTAGATTTCTCATAGATAGATGCTACATTCTCAGTTAGCTCTGCAAAATATTCTTGTCTTATCCACTGATTAGGTCTCGGCCGCTTTCTAAAATGTACTTGAACTTTAGATTTCTCATAGATAAATGCTACATTCTCAGTTAGCTCCGCAAAATATTCTTGTCTTATCCACTGATCAGGTCTCGGCCGGTAAGGTTGATGATTATACCCATGAGTTCGAACCCCTCTTGTTTGAGGAGGTAGATTAGTATTAACCCTCAGACGAGATGGTGTCTGAGAATTCGAAGTGTGCACTTGGTTCCCTTGACCAATAAATGCATGTCTTGAAGTTCTCTGAGTAGAAATTGAACTACCTCGAACCCTGGTAGATTCTTTAACTTTAATTTGCTCCTCCATTTGAGCCATAGAGCTCCAAATGTCAAATCCATTCTTCTAATCATCTCATTTTCCAAATCCATCGTAATTAAACCTTGCCTAAAAGCTGCCATAGCGACAAGTTCTTCACAATCCTCTAATCTTGTTTTTGTTAATACAAACCACCTCATATAATCTTTTAACTTTTCTCCCATAACTTGTTTGCATTGTATAATTATGTCACCATTAGCTCGCATTTCCTTAATTCCTACAAGTTATCTTCGAAAATCAGTATAAAAATTTCCAAAATTGGTAATAGATCCCCTTGAAATCCTGTTACACCATTTCACATAAGTACCCTAAAAGTTTGAGATAAAGCTCTACAAACCAACCTATCATCATTCTCTAAATACATCAAATAATTCTTAAATTGCTCAATATGGTCATCGGGATCTTGTGTTCCGTCAAATTTTGCTACTTTTGAAATATCAAAACGCCTCAGAATCGGTATGGACCTAATATAAACAGACAAAGGAGAATTGATTCAATCCACTCCTTGCATATATTGGCCATCTCCCTTAGTTCTCATTATTGCATACAAATTTTGATATGTTGTATTAACATATTGATTGGTCATATTTCCGTCATATATAAAATCATCCCTCACATGTCGAGGTTTACTTTCTTTCTTTGATTTATATTTCTTATGCAACTTCTGATGCCGCCTTCCTTCCCCTTCAAATTTTTTTGATTCATTTCTTGTCTAAACAAATGTTCGTCCGAGTTTGAACTCGAAAATTCACTATCACTAAATGAAATATATCATTGTTTATCATTGCAGTCTTTCCACGAAGAACGGTGTTCTTTGTCTGATTAAAAGTGTTTTTTGTTATGATCTCTTTGAATCTGTTAAACTACATATATTCACTTGATGGATTTTATACCTCATATTTTTCCTCAACTGGACGTACCTTAAATTTCAACCTACCAGGTCTAATTTTCTTATTCTCTTCGTAAATATTTGTCACTTAAAGAGTAATTTTTTCTAACAATTAATTCATTTGACTCTCAATGTCAGACGGATTATATTTCTCGGGAATTTGAGAATTTCACGAACCGTTGGATCAACTCTTGTCTCCTCTGGTTCTAATAAGCAACACTGTCAACTACGAATTTTCTCTTTTCGGATTTTAAATATGTTACTAAGGTCCCAAACACCTCTCACTATGGTCGTCAACTTATTGTGTTAAAATATTTGATTTAGTCAATTCAATCGATTCTTTGTTTAAAGAAGAAGAAATGATTGTTTTAAAGAAGAATGACAATATAGAAATTATAGAAAAATAAGTAAAATAGTATCCTTACTTTGATTAGTAAAAATTCAACCCTTTATTAAACGTCTCATGGCCTATTTATAGGTACACATGGAGACTTAAACGGAAAACAATTACATCAAATAGGTAAATTGCGTTATGGTCCTTTACAATTATAAGCAATACTAATTTCCTCTATTAAGTTAACAATTCTCGTCA
The DNA here is from genome assembly GCA_036936605.1 of Limnanthes douglasii subsp. nivea. NCBI lineage: Eukaryota > Viridiplantae > Streptophyta > Magnoliopsida > Brassicales > Limnanthaceae > Limnanthes > Limnanthes douglasii. The sequence goes on along the minus strand of JAUPFV010000003.1, from coordinate 27,100,509 downwards.
AATAACCTTAATATCATTATTTTAGGTCCCTGATAATTTATATCCTTATCAAACTTGTTCAATATCTAGATTATTAATTTTGCATCCTCAATATTTGTTATAATGTTACTGGTGGCTAAGAATGATCGTCTTAAAATCAAAGAAAAAATTATGTCTTTCACAATGTTTGGAATAATAAAATCGTATATAAATATGAATTTATCTTTCTTAATTTTAATTATTCTTCTAGTATAATTAAAAATATTTGTCAACTTGTTTGAATGATACTATATGAGGTTTAATCTTTAACCCAATTTTCTTACACATAGAAAATGAAATCAAATAAATACAAGATTAAAAAATCTATGGATACTTCAGCTTATGCGATAATTCTGAATCATGATACTAGATTCTTACGGCAATATCATCATCTCTAATTCTATGAGATTTCACTTATGAGAGATCATGTCTTTCATGAATTTGGAGTATTTTTGTATTCATTATAACATATAGGTAAATAAAATATTGAATTCTAAGATTTAAAATATCTCAAGAGTTTTGGTGAACTATTCATCCAATTTTCTATTTTGAGTCGATTAAGATACGTAGTTTGTGATGCATTATTTAGCTTTAAGCATCCGCTTTTAGACTTACGTGGATTTTTTTTTATGTTCATGTGAATTATCGTGATAATAGTTTTCTTCGTTCAAATGGCCATGTCTCGTTATTATGCTAGGATCATTTCTTGAATCTTATATTTTTAAAGTTTTTAGAGTAACACTCATCTTCATTGTCATTGTGTCATTCTTTATTATCGTAGTAATAATATCTAATCATTGAGAAACTCTCGTAACATGGACTTTCATATAATTTTTTTATGGTAATCACATCGGCGGTCCAATTGATTTTTCACGAGAGTATTGATAACACTTTTTTGTCTTCACTCTCTTTGGTTTCTAGCTATCTTACTTGGCGTACATTTCTTAAAATTTCTAAAATCGTATGGTTTGTACCTTATACATTTTGGTCAAACATATCCCGAGAATGATTAATTTATATTCAAATTCGTTATTTGTTGTGAAGAACCCAAATTTTAATGTTTGTCTTATTTTTTTTCTCTATGTTTGCATTGCTTATAGTTGAGAAAATACTTTATATCTCAAAAACTCAATTTGATTATGTATCGTTATCTTTGTTGAACAAACCAACACACTTGAAAGGTTCTCAACTTGAAACTCATTTATAAAATAAAAAATCACTTGTTTTTATCATTGTGCATAGTTTGTATTGAATTTCATATAAACCCTACAAAAATAGACCATCGCGTGAATCTTCCAGACACATCTTGTTTTTGAAGAACACTCTTTAAGATAAATTAAGAGCATACTATTATGGCATATCTTTGAAAGTATGAGCATATTCTCTTAATGCGACGACAAAAATATTAAAGAGCGCATTACTTTTGTCAGATACTTGTAAATTAAATCTGAATGTTGTGAGTCGACCAGTGAGCTATTGTACTTGTTTTATAGACTTGGGTGGTGATATGTCAATAAGGGACATGATTTGCCTTTATTCTTTTCTTGATAACCATAAAACCAAGGATTTTCTCGATCCTCCCTGAAAGAACACTTGGAATGGAACAACTTCAAGTTGTATACTTTGTAGATTGACAAAGGTCTAGGATAAGGTCATTATATTAACGTTTTTGTCATTGATTTTAACAAGCATAACATTAATCTAAAATTTCAAGTTCCTCAGCAAATGTCTCATAAATATATTGTTGACTAACCTCTATTATGTTACCCTTGTGTTCCTTAAACCGAATGACATACCCTTATAACAATATTGACCTTTCTTGGTCATATGATAGTACTTTTTCGTTTTTATAATTCATCTTGATTTTTTGGTATCCTGAATATATATCTATAAATGAAGGTTATTCATGTTTGGTACTCGTATCAACCAATTAATCAACCTTTAGGAGTGAAAATGTATTCTTCAAGAAATATCAGTTTAAGTTTTTAAAGTCAATGCACATCCTATGCTGCCATTTTCTAACGAGCACATGATTTGCCAACTTATTAGATTCTTCGTAAAAGCTCTATTCAAGTATGGTAAATATATCCTTCATTTTTGTGTGATTGGTTTTAATATCTTATAGATCATAAGGTGTGGTAATGATGCATCCGTAAGCTCATTCAAAGTAAAAAATATTTCATGCAAAAGTGTTAAAATTAGATTTTTAAAACAACATATACTGTTTTTGAATTATTTTTAAACGCGGTTCATATCATTACTATTCTCTCCTTTCATATCTCAAAATCAAAAATGAAAATAGTTTTATAACACGAGGTAAATCTACAAACTCTTGAATCTCACCTACTTAAAATCGGTTAAGGTTTTGTTGTTCACCTATGAATTATCTCCCAGCATGCTCTATAATTTCACAAAATGGTATGTTTAGGGTCGAGAGACGTCATATAGAAATATGTATCCGACCTCTGGCTACTCCAGACAACTCATACTTGGTCACCCATAATATATCTATCGCATTAGTAGAATGATGACCATAATCTCTAACTTATGAAGTCATGACCTTCCTAAGATAACATTATACAAGGTTGCATAATCCACCACCATGAATATTGTTCAAACCATTTTTTATATATATTTTCATCTTATAGTTATAGGTAATTCATCACCAAAAAAGACAGTTGATCAAGATATGAACCCAGTCGTGTCTCTTTTACTTTTTTTGTATAAGTAATTTCAGTGATCCTTTTATAATCAGTAATATATAAAATGTTTGTTAAACTTCATGTGTCAATCAATACTCTCTTAATGCCAATTTTGTTTATGTCAGTAGTAACAATAATGGCATCTTCATGTAGACTTTCACCTTGAGGTTCTTCTAATGTCTCTTTCTTATATAATATTTGTTAAAATTCATTTGGCAGCCAATACATCTCGTAGTTCATCATCAGTATAAAGATATAGGTTGTTAGTGCTCATTTTAAGTGTTAAGACATCTCGTTTATCAAATGCATCTGGAGGTTCTTCTCATGTATCTTTCTTTGTGCCTCTCATTTCTATTTTCATTGAAAAACTTTAAAAACTCTATATTCTCAAAAAAATGATGAATATCATCCTTCAATGTGTAGCAATTTCTCATGACATGATCATGATCATTGTGATTCAAACAATAAAATATTTTAGATCACTCAATATTAATAGTTTTCATCCTTCTTAGTCTTCGATAACTTAGCATGTCATTAGTCTTATCATAAATGATGATGGTATTTATCTTTAATGATCTAAATCTCATAGCTAGCCTCTCAAAATAATTCATGCAAGTTCTTTATTATTAGCCTCTTACTAAATCTATAGTATTTTAGGAGTAAACTATTTTTCTATCAAAAATCTTGAGGCGTGACTCAGTTAACTTTGATGGAGCGATGCCCTCCTCTTTTTGGTTTCCTTAAACTTTATGAATCGATGAAATAACTCTCATATTGTGTGCATTGGAAATTTGATCTACGTTTTGAGATTCATATTTTAAATTTTCTAACTTTTAAACTTTCTTTGCATCCATCAAGACTATTCATCTACTACACAGACCATTGGACATGTGATGGAGTGATGTAGCGAAGACTGCGGACATACTGGTTTCTCGCTCTGGCATTAGAATTGGTTCAAACAGGTACTCAAGTCTAAGATTTTGACGAGCCCATCAGATTTTAAAAATGTGAATTTGTCATAAAGTTTGATACAGAAATTCCTACTATGCAGATATAGGAATCATGTTCCGGGAACCTCTTGATTTGAAGAGTCGAATAGTAAACAACATCTTCCAGTCTACCTGCAAAATTAGGGGAAGAATTTGCAAGTTTGTAATCGATTCAGATAGCTATGAGAATCTGATTTCAGATGAGGTTGTTCAGAAGTTGGCGTTAAAGAAGGAAGCTCTTCCATACCTGTACATATTGTTAGGATTAATAGAGTACATTGAGGTAACAGTTTTTAAATGCTGTTAAATTGCATTTCCTGTTGGTAATTACAAAGATACAGCATGGTGTGACGTAGTTCGTATGGATGCTTGTCTAGTTTTAGGACGTCCATAGAGATTTAAGAGATATTCTACTTATGATAGTAGAATGAATCGATACAGTTTTTTGAAAGATGGTTGCAAGTTTATATTGGTTTCATCTGGAGAAGTGTCTTCAAAACTACCACTAGTTAAGGAGTTTCATGCTCAAACTGCACCAGCTGCCGATCTTAGATATGATGTTAAAACTGTGTTTGAGCCTGTGTTTGACAAGCCAGTCTATGATCAAAAATATTTTTGAAGATGTATATGGGCCGGTATTTGACAAACTAGTCTACAATGAGTATGATAATGACTGGGATGATGAAGATCTAATTAATATTGAGGAGAAACTTGTAGATCGAGATATTATCTCATGCTTCAGTACACCAGACTACATCGCTTCAGAAACTCTATTGAAGGAAAGACTGCAAAGTAGCAGCTTTTATTGTAGAGATGCATCTTCCATGTATTTTATGTTATCCTAAATCAAACCTTTGATTCGGTTTTCAATGGATAGATATTGTTGTGCTGGAAAAATGGAAGATGATAATTTTGTGTTTGAGATTATGAATAGATTGATAGAAGAAAAAAATAATGTTTTAATTGATAAAAGATTAGGTTTTGTAATAGAACCTTAAGGAGTTTTGGGTGATGGTTGAGGAAATAAAAGAAAGAATAATAAGTTAAAAGTATAAGATTGCAGTGTTTTGAATCTCCTGGCAGAAATATACTCTGAAGAACTTGAGAAGCCATCGACTATTCAACAAAAAGGAGTTGTTCCTTTCTGCAAGGGTCTTGATGTGATACAACAAGCACGATCTAGAACTGGAAAGACAACAACTTTTTACACGCCAAGGGTGCTGCTGAGCTTAGTAAGTGGGTTGATAAATCTGACATAGAAAACGTGGATGGAATATATCGTGTTACTTCTTATCACAGTAATGTCGATGACATGGTAAAGAGGGACAAATCTGGGAAACCACTTCTTGACAAGAGATGCAACATTCAGATTCTCACATCTCACACTGTTATGTTGGTACTAGTTGCAACCAACGTTGAGCATGACAATGTTTTTGCAGTTCTTTCAATGTTTCAACGTTTCGAAGTCGATGTCGAATTATTCCCAACCAGGGAAGGATGATGTCGCGAAGACTGCAGACAGACTGGTTTCTCGCTCTGGTATCGTAAAGCCTTCGAAAACTAGTTTTAATATTTTAGCGTTAATTTTATTTTTTTATTTTATTTTAAAATATTTATGTAATTTCTCTTATTTGGAATTGGGGTTTTGGGTAGTGCTATATAAAGCATCTTATACTCTATTTTACCGTCAGACTTTGATTAATAGAATTTTGAGATTATTTCTCTGAGTCTCTTTTATTCTCTAACCTAGGGTTAGAGTTTTATCATTATTTCTTTCTTCAAATATTTCGCCACGCTATCATAGAGTGTCTCGTCTCTCTTCTGGTAAATAATCATGAAATAGTCCTTTTACTTTTTAATAGCCTTGTATCTTTATAACCTTGAAACTACTTTATAAATACTCAAAAATCTAAATAGAACATGCTAAAGATTGTTGGATAATGTTAAGGATTTACTCCAAAATACCAATGAAAATGTGGTGCACCGTAAGGTGTTGTCGTCGTTGAATATGAGCATGATGTTACAAAACTACTCTAAATGGTACTCAGGTTTTATCATCGTGTTATATATATATCCATGCGATAAGGATCAAACTTTTGTGGAAGTTTTTATTCCATTATAGTTTGGGTTAGTGGGGGGTTTTAAAAAAGTGTATTTTGTTCCCTTAGACCTATTTGAGACATCTTATTTTAGGCCCTCTTGACTTTTTCCTTTCCTTTTTCCTTTCCTTTTGCCTTATTTACACTCAAAATATTATTGGTGCATGATTTATTTTTGTCTTTGATTTTTTTACGCAATTTTTTAAAGAATTCGCTTTGTTCTCCTTCTCTTATTTTCGCTCAATATTATCTTCGGTGTTCAAATATTTATACATAAAAAGTACACGCGTAGAGAGAGAGAGGTTCTTGTATGGTATATCTTGTATGTATATATGACATGTTAGAGAGAGAGGTTCTTGTATGGTATATTTTGTATGTATATATGACATGTTAGTTGTTAACTCTTTGTATTACTATTATATATTAAGTAATGTTCTTCATTTTTTAAATTATATCTATAATATTATAAGTTGTGTTAAGTACTAGGTTTTATGTTAAATACCATATTTTTATATAAGGTTAATATGTTTTATAAAAGTTACACACTATCAATTTGCTAAATACATGTTTGCTTTTATCATTGAAATTGTTTATTTTGTGATTCGATATTAAGTACAAAATTTAAAATATGCGAGGATATTGGAATTCGCATATATACATATGTAGCACATGCATATGGAAATAATAACATTGTGCATTTTTAGTGTATGTGTGAAATTATAAGGACAATCGTACTTTTTTACCAAAGAGTTTCACCTAATCAACCAAAATTGATGTATTATATATTGTTTCTGTTTCTTTATGTTTTCAAAAAAAATGTGTAACGTCATTTATTTAGATTATAGTATGTTCTTCAATCATATAAGAGATTTGATTATATATGATTGGGTTACAAAAATATTATCTCATACATACCACCCTTTCGAAAAAATTGGTTTTTTGAATATATTGCGATATTGGAAGAAATGTGTTTACCAAATCTATAGGTTACTGATTCTAATACATTATTATTCTATCAATTTGGTGTAATTTTGTATATATTAACTGATTAAAGATAAAATGTAATTATTTAGTCAGTATTGTACAAAAATATAATCCAACTTTTTAAATATTATCGAACACTCATTATTGTCACTAGAAATGGATTTGAATCCAAAACCCTCATATTAATATATATTTTTTGGATACATGGAATTCAAAAATATTTTTTTACTTCGTTTCATCTTTAAAAATACAACCAAATGGAGGTAACTAAGCAAAGTTTGTGTAAAAAATCTGTTAAACTCTAGATGATGATGTGAGAAAATGGGCACACATACTCCATAAGCATTTTAGCCTACAAAACCACTCTTCAAACTACAATTTGGAATACAACATCGTTCGTCTATGGCATAGAAGCCAATGGTACATGCTCAAACTATTATACAGGCTTTCCAATTCCACAACCACTTTGAATCTGGTAACCAACTTAGTAGATGAAATTATCTCAATCTTATTGAATAAAAAAGAACAAAGTCTCAATTACACATGTGATAATATTAAACTTTAATGCACAACTAATACAATTTGAAAGTTTAAGAACGTGTACTTTTGTCAAAATAATATCTATAATGATGTGTTTTCTAACATAACAAAGCACCCCGACAATCTTATATCATATTACGAGTTTGATGTTCGTTGTGAGAATAAACTAATCATGGAACATACAAGTTATTCAACAACAAAATTGGCGCATCCAAATAATTAGAACATTGAGCATATCAGCTTGTATATATGTTAGTGTTTATTTTGTAATTTATACATGTTTTTCCTATTTTGTAGCATAAAAGATTTTCACGAGACACCTATATAACCACATATTAAATAAATTATTTTTCTTTTTATATTTCTTAGCAAATACTTACATTTATAATATCATAGAATATAAAGATAAAACATCAAATGAAAAAATGTTATTAGTTGATTTTATTTTATTTTAAAATATTTATTTTATTTCCTTGTATTATAATTTAGGATTTTGAGAAGCTCTTATATAAAGCCTCATATGCCTTAAGTTATTTGAAGTTTTTGGAATATTGTGTGTGCGTGTGTGTGTGTGCGTGTGCGTGTGTGTGTGGAATCTGTATTGGATAAAACAATAGAGGAATATACTTTGAAAGCAAAAGTTTATGCTCCAGAGATCAAAGTTGACCACGATGTTTATTTTCTCATCATGACTCACATGGTCCTCACTTTGTGGAGGTGTGGTTATGGCTTCTGGTGATGGAAAAATTATATGTGAGAATACACTGGATGCACGATTGGATGTTGCTTTCCGCAAGAAGTTGCCAAAGATTCACAATTCACTTTTCAGTCAGATTGTTGTCTGATGCATCGCGGCCGGTTATTTTATCACCATGCATTACTTGAATTTCAAAGTTTAGAGACCTTTCATTGAACATTAATATTGTGATATGCTGTTCTTTGTATATTTATTTGTTATTTATTGTATTTTACAGTACCCGTATTTGAAGTTAGTCATCCACATGTTAGTATTTTATTTGAAACTAACAAAACGGTCTTTGAATGATTTATGGATTAATCTTTTACCGCCTTTTATAAATTTCACACATATGGATGACTTAGAAAAAAAATGATCGGTTTTAAATATTCTTTGACCTTTTGTTCTTACGTATTCTTTGTTGATACAACTGAGACTTTATCTATATTTTCAGGATATTGATATGGCGAATGACCAGTAAGTTGCCAAGGCATTTGACCATGTAGTTTATGGTCCTCTTTGGTTCACACTTTTTACCTCCAATTGTGGTATCAATAATTCAATAATGTGACAGTTGACTGCATCATTCCTCTTAATGATTGGTCCTGATAATTTTCGGATTCAGTATCAGTACGCCGACGTTTCAAAGCTTCAATTTCAGTATGTTGCGGTGGTTGTTCTTGCTGATGGTTATGCCTCAAAAGCATGGAGGCCATGTGCTTTTGTAACTGCTATAACTATTTGTCTCTTTCATGTTTTTTGTTATATCATTATAACTAGTCTATTTGTAAAGAAATTGATAAGAATTAATAACCCTCTTACGCTCATGTCCTTTTGTCAAATAACTTTTGAATTTTCATTTTTTTCTAAATTGCTCCATTGATTGTTGTTGGAGATCACACCTCAAATATAAATATAAACAAATATTTTACATCACATGTATCAAGTTTTGAGTGTATCACTGTAAAACCGAATCCAAACTAAACAATTCAGATTGCATAGTTAAAGATTAAGTAAGGAAAAAAATGTGTAAACATGTATGTTTGCTAAGGAGTGATTTGAAACAAGAGTCTTTAATGAGATTATATTTTTTTTAATACTGCTAATTAGCAGTTTTAAATTTTTAACACTATTAACCTAATTTGTTTAGCAGTTTTAAATTTGTTTAGATTGCATAATTAAAGATAAAGTAAGGAAAAAATGTGTAAACATGTATCTTTGCTAATGAGTGATTTGAAACAAGAGTCTTTAATGAGATTAGATTTTTTTTAATACTGCTAATTAAGAGTTTTAAATTTTTAACACTATTAACCTTATTTGTTTAGCAGTTTTAAATTTTTTTCGAAACATATAATATAGACCACATATTTGATTGGTCTCCTAAATATAAACACAACAGTGAATTCAGATTTATTTTTGGAATTATAAATAAAAAAATACGAAGTTTACAAAAAGAAACTTATTTCTGGTTAAAAGTTATTGGATAATATTACAAAGAAGGGTATTATAGTATTTTGGTAGATACTTGGTACCAAATTTGGATAATCATCTTATTTGATATCAAATGTTGATTTTGAACTAAAATTGAGACTTATATAAATATTATAATTGTTTTACTTAAATTATAATATTAAATTACATATTTAAAATACTATTTTAATTGTATATCACGTAAATATTAAATTAAAAATAAAAATACTAATAAAAAATTCAACTGCAATAGCAATTTTGTTGGTTTAAATATAAAAATACGAATAATTTTTTTTAATATTAATTTTATAAAACTCATTTTAAAAAAGGATAATTGTAATATTATTTAAAAAGGAGTTGTTGTTTGCGGTGAATTTTATATTTAATTATATAAAAAAAAATTAATTTTTTTTATTAGTGATTAAAGACCAATTATACCTACGAGTGACTTTACTATCTATTTTGATTTGGTACTTAAATAGTATATAACATTTGTCGATTTCATTATGTATTGTATGTATCAGTTTTAAAATGCTTAAACTTAAAAAAATTAAAAAAAAATTAAAAAAAAATTAAAAAAAAATTAAAAAAATTAAAAAACTGACAAAAGACAATAAATAAATCTAAAAGAGAAATTATGTCTCCACACGAATTATGTCATTGGTAGAATTATTGTCGCAACACGAACCAACTTTAATCAATTCTCCCAAAAAAAGTGATTCTTCAACACATTTTGTTTTGGCTGTTTTCATGGGCCGTGGAAAATATAGACCCACCACATTTGGTTTTGGCTGTTTCATCAGCCGTGGACCCACCACATTTGGCTGTTTTCATCGGCCTTGAAAAATATAGCCCCACCACCACGGTAAATGATCTTGTTAATGGTCGGTTATATTAGTACGGTTTACAACTTTTTTTTTCGTGAAAGTAAAACATTAAATTAATGGAAAAAGTTCATACAAGTTACCTGGGGCATGCCCCGAGGAGACATTTAATTGAAAAATAGATAGATGAAGTAATACTACATAGATCATAGAAAGTGAAAGATCACTAAGTGCTGACGTAGCAAAACAAGGCTCGGACTTCGGCCTTGATCAGATCTACCGTCAGATTGCTAGAAGTCTTGGTGAGAGAAATACCTGCATAAAAAGAGGAGTAAGTAGATGAAACATTATAAAATTTATTATGGCCAGCTGATCTTGGTACCCTGGAATCTGAATCGTAGATCTTCTACAATCTGAAGGAAAGTTAAAGATTCCAGGGCTGGAGCGGACCCAAAAATTCTTGCATTCCGCTCCTTCCATACGTGGTAGACGACCGCGCCAAAACAAGTACGCCAAATAAAATGGTCACGAGAGATGGACCATTTTGACGCCTTGATAACCCAAGATTGCCAGCACGAAGCGGGGAATGGAAATCCTAACTTAGAACTAGCATAGGACCAAATATTCTAAGTGTATCTACACTCATAGAGTATATGAGAGATAGATTCAGTATCAGAATTGCAAAGGACACAGTCAGTGGGGGTGTTTAGTCCCCAACCGAGAATCTTGTCCCTGGTTACAAGCTTGCCTAAAATAGCGAGCCAAAGAATAAAGGAGTGGCGAGGAATGTTATATTTGTGCCATACTAACCCGGTCCAACCCACTACAGAGTTGGGAGATCGAATTGCATTATACGTGTCCTTAATTGTGAACGCAGAATTTCCTGCTATTGTCGTCCAGAACGGGACATCGGTGGAGGCGATGTTAGGGGGGGAGAGATTCGGTGAGGTTGTTTATTTCTAGAAGATGAGATCTGCTTCGGGATCTCGCTGGTCTGATATCGGCTGGCCAGTTCCAGGATCCGGTAAGGATGATATCTGATACCTTAAGATTTTTACCCAGACGAGAGTCACTTATTATGTTTTCTCCATAGTGAGAAGTCAGGGATGTTGAAAGAAGCCAAGGGTCGTACCAGAAAGAAGTATTTTTACCATTGCCAATAGCCACCCTGTACAAATTACTTGCCAAAGGGCGCATACGAAGTATTTTCCTCCAAATCCACGAAGGATTGGATCCAGATTGGATGATCCAGAAGTTTTTTCCTTTCATTTTTTCCACTTTTATCCACTCACACCAGATGGAGTGATTAGTATTACTCACAATAGACCAAAGATGCTTGAGGATGGCCGCCTGATTCCAAATCTTTAGATTCAAGATCCCAAGGCCACCCTCTTTTATGGGAGACGTTACAGAGTCTCATGATACTTTTGCCCCATGTATTTTCGTGATCGTTCCTGACCAGAGGAAACGACTAAGGTATTGGCTAAGCTCTTTGATTATTCTAGAGGGGAGAATAAAAATAGAGGACCAGTAGACCTGACCAGCAAATAAGACTGACTTTATTAACTGAAGCCTTCCTGCATAAGAGAGGGGTTTGGAGGTCCATGACTCAATACGATTGGTGATCTTGTGAAGAAGCGGACGACAGTCCAAGTGGGAAAGTCTACTCGTAATAAGGGGGACTCCCAGATACTTTACTGGGAGAGAGCCTTCTGGGAAGCTCAGGGTGGGCAATAGACTATACTTAAGAGACTCCTCAATACGCGATAGAAAAATATGACTTTTTAAAGGGTTGACTTTAAGACCAGAGAGCTTATAGAATTCGTCAAGGGCCTCTTTTATAAGGTTAAGAGAGATGGAGTCCCAATGGCTGAAGATCATCAGCTCATCTGCGAAGCAGAGATTGATGATTTTTAGCTTCTGGCACTTCCAGTGAAATCTAAAGATTTTATTCTGGCTTTTTTCTTTAAGTAACCCAGAAAGAACTTGCATGATGAGAACAAAAAAGAAAGGTGATAAAGGATCACCTTGCCTTAGACCCTTTTTCCCAGGGAAATTCCCATGAGAGTCACCATTGATATTAATTGAGTAAGAGGTGGAGGAGATACATTTTATTATCCAAGTAATCATTTTTTTAGGAAATCGCATTGCTACCAGGATGTCAAGGACTATGTGCCAATGGACATTATCAAATGCTTTCATTATATCTATTTTGAGGGTAATCCTTTTGCCTGCAGTATTGGAATGATACCCTCGCAATAGTTCTTGGGACAATAGAATGTTATCTGAGATATTCCTTCCCTCCACAAAGGCCGATTGAGAAGGGTCAATAAGATAAGGGAAGGAGACCTTAATTCTATTAGCTAGAATTTTGGAGATGATTTTATAGACAACATTGCATAGGGCAATGGGTCTAAAGTCTACAGGAACAGAGGGAGATACGGTTTTGGGAATACGTGCAATGGAAGTTGAGTTCCAAGACTTATCCAAGGATCCCGAATTAAAGAATTCTAGGACATCATTACAAACATCAGGTTCAACTATATTCCAAGAAGATTTAAAGAAGGAAGAGTTATATCCGTCGGGCCCAGACGAGTTATTACTGTCAATGCTGAATAATGCAGATTTAATTTCCTCGCAAGAGATTTCGCGCGTCATTAAATCCTTATCATTACTGTTGACAGTGGAAGTAATCAGAGAGGAGACTCTCTCCAGACCCGGGTAAGAGATGGAATGATGCGTGCCCAACGAGTTTTCGAAGTACTTAACAATGACTTTAGAGATACCAGTTGGCGAAGAGATGGTAACTCCGGAGTCATTATTAATAGAAACGATTTTATTACGGAAGAGACGGGACTTAATACTATTATGGAAGAATTTAGTATTCTTGTCCCCAAGCTTAATCCAATTTTCTCGAGATTTTTGTTTTAGAAATGACTCCTCAGCACGACTATAAAATATATAGTCTTTGGATGCCTCAATTTCTTCGCTAATGAGTCTCGGATTGCAGGGATCTAGCCCGAGTCTTGATTGGGACTCAAACAGTTTGGATTGAGCCGTACTAACTCTATTACTGATATCACTAAATTCTCTACGGTTGAGTTTAGTGAGATCGAGCTGGAGTCTATTTAGCTTTTCAGTTACAAGCCTCATACCCGATGAGGAAATAGGGCATTTCCAGCTTTTCAGGACAATTTCCTTAAAAGAAGGATGAGATTGCCACATGTTGAAAAACCGGAAGGGCTTTTTACTTCTAGGTCTAGGCATACCAAGGTTGAGAGTTACTGTGGTGTGGTATGACGTTCTAAGGTAGCCATAACGAGCATTAGACATTGGGAAAATGTCGTCCCAGTTGGGACTGACCATAACCCGATCAATTTTAGAGAGGATTGGTCGAGCAGTCTGCTTGTTAATCCAAGTGAAGTGAAACCCGGTGGATCGGAGATCACTAAGCTCACTTAGGTAACAACAGTTATTAAACTCGTCAATAACTGAAGTCCAATTATCAGAAGCACCAATTCTCTCGTCAGGGTGACGAATTGCATTAAAGTCTCCAAGGGCAACCCAAGGGATATGTTTCTCATGATTGGAAATGGCTAGTAGGTCGTTCCAAAGGGGAGAGCGATCAATTGCTTCGTTAAAAGCATAGATTGCTAATAACCTAAATGCCGATTTATAATTATGGCATTTGACTCTGCAATGAATGTACTGGGGTGACTCAGAAAGCTTCGAGATTGTGATAACACTTGGGTTCCAAGTGACCCAAATTCGACCGAGGGGATAGGAGGAGTAGCTATTAATGACATGCCAGAAGGGGACCATTTTACTTATGATAGCATCAACCTTAGTTATATTAACTTTAGTCTCGACTAGAATAATCAAGGAAATACTATTTCTAATAATAAAATCAGTTACGTCTTTTTGTCTAACAGGGTCATTGAGACCCTGAACGTTCCAGGAAGCAATATTCATTAAAAGAGAGACTTACAGTGCATTAGACGATGGACCTGTCGGAGGACATTTCCATTTTACCCTTCCCCTTCGGGTCTACAGTGCGAAGTCTTTCCGGAGGAGATTCTGCCTCTTCTTAACTTTCCACTTCTGTCCCTTCATTAATGGATGAAAGGAGATGACTAGGGTCTGCTTCTGGAATGTACTCAGAAGGATCTTCCTCGGATGATGAAGATGGAGCTGGGAAAGGGCATAGCTTCAAGGGGCCTTTTTTGCAGATACGAGTAGGGTGCCCAAAAACCTTACAGTTGGCACACTGGGGAGGTAGGCCCTGGTATTCAAAGGATACCGAGATAGATTTTCCCCTTATCTTAAAGGAGAGCTCAGAGCGGATAGGAGATCCTACTGAGATCAAAATACAGATGTGAGCGAATCGGAGCTTTTCTTTTTTCTCCGTTTGGTGGTCCACATATAAAGGAGTCCCTAAGACTGAGCCAATGTTACTAAATCCCTCCGCCGTCCAGAGTTCCAGGGGCAGATTGAAAACCTTAACCTAGATAGGGATTTCCGTATGAGGATCTTTGATAAGAGGGGAGAGAGGTTCCCAAACTTTCAGAATCATCAAATTGCCTCCAAAATGCCATGGGACTCCCTCTAATATCTTTTTCACCATACTTTCGGAACCAAATTGGAAAAGAAAATAGCCTTCAGGAAGGGGCTTAAATTAAATTAGGCCAAACCTTTTCCACATTGCCTCAACGTTAGCTTTGAGGAAGCTCAAATTGCTTGGTTGAGAAAGAAAGTATCCTGAAAGACATGCTTTCCAGGATTCCGGAGGGCCCATAGAAGATTCTTTCATGATGAAATCATTGCCTACAAGCTCCATATGGTTGACACCAATCACCAAAGGAGACCGGTTATCGCTATGTCCCGAAACAATACTCGCATAAGAAGATGGTGCTGAAAACTGAATACGAGAGTTTGAATTTGCAAATCCCAAAGAGCTTGGTTTTAATGGAGGGGCTTGAGATAATTTTGACAGGATTTGGGCAGGCTTATTTAAGAATCGCCTTCCTTTTGGGCCTTTGCCCGCATTACCAAAATTCCGGATTAATGAATATGGAACATAAGGAGACGGACCACCAATAATACCTTGACCCGCATTTCTTTTCGGTCTATCAATTGAGAGAATTTGGGTCGACCCGATCGATTTATAAAATCTACTATGATTAGGTGATTCCGACCGGTTTGAATTGATAACCCGGTTTGGAGGCCCACCAGAGCAAGGACCCAATTGAGAACTTGCTGGATCCTTCTCCATTGGGCCCCCAGAACCAGAAAGCGAGAAGAGCGGGTCTGGCCTAGTCAAAGTACCAGTGGACCCCACTTTCACCACAGCAACCCGATTCTCACTCGCCATACCATAACCCTTCTGAACAGAACCATTCGACTCCTTTTCTTGTCCCGATTTCGCCAAATCTACATCTGCTCTTCTGTTCTTCGACCTATCACCGGCGTCTTCTTCCATCGCCGATACCAGCTTTTTCTTGCCCTCCCTGGATCGATTCCCCAGACCATCGCAATCCCCAGAACCTGTAACAGACATCCCCTTGTCGGAATCCAAGGCGAACTCCGATGAACCCACCGTCCTACCAGTCGAATCACCCAGGAGACCATGCCCGACTGGCGCTGCTTGGAGCTTAGATACCTGGGACGAGAGTTGAAGTCCTCGCGAAGATGATTCAGAAGCGTACCCATATCGAGCAAGCTCAAATCGAGCTCATGATCCTCCTGAGCCGATCGGAAGGATATGAGTCGAGGGAGCTGAGGCAGACAATCCAGCTCGATGGAGAGGCGATCCTTCTACAGGGGATCGCGGATTCGAGAAAGGGGTAGAGCTTCTCTCATAGATGGCAGCTACCAGGTTTTTGTAAGCTCCCGATGTGATTTGAGGCTCAGTTAACCCTTCAGAAGGCTGGAAAACCGGGCGGGGGAGGGCTTCCAACACCGAGGCAGAGGAGAAGTTAATCTCAGCAAGGCTTCTAGGGTTCACCAAGGTAAGATGTTGGTTTGTAGGTTGATGGTTTTGGACCGGGGTAAGTTTCAGGTTTGAAGGTACTTGATTTTGCAGGGAGGATGGAGAGACAGGGAGGTAGATGGAATGCCCAGCTTCCATATGGCTTCTAGCCATGACTAAAGCATCCCTCACGAAAGCTTCGTGGAGAGGAGAGATGGGGACAGGGCGGGGCGACGGAGAGCTGATCGGGAAACTGGTTGGAGAACCAGAACAGAGCCTGGGTTCAGAAGAGGTGACCGGAATAGAGGCGAGCTTGGATGAGAAATCCTGCGAACGAACCGGTGAGAAGGTGTCAACGAATTCGGATGCTGATTTTAGGCGAGGGGAAGACAATGGAGGCAGAGCGAGGTAAGAGAATTTTTGAATCTGCTTTAGACTTAGATACGAGTGAGTAGTTCTTGAGAGGGAAGTGTTTTTTAGAATTGCTTTATAGAAGGAGAATGGATAGCTGGGATTAGGACTTAAACATGTATAGGGTAGCCTCAAGGTACAATCTACTGGTCTCAATAGATTGATAGACAGAGATGTTGAAGAAGGTACAGAAGGTAGGGTGAGGAGGATAGCAGTCCTAGGGGTTGAGAATTGGTGTATAGATGAGAGAAATGTGAGAATAGAGCTATATAGCCAGTAAAGCTTAATAAGACTAACTGTCTTTGGCAAAAGCAGGAGGCGAAGGAAAGAGAATGTTGGGACTTCCCAAGATAGAGAGGAGAGAGACCAACAAGGCAGAGACTTCGAAGGGGGTGCCAACCAGGATTGAGAGACTAGTTTGAATAATGGTTCCTTCTTAGTTCGAAGGTTATTCCAGTTTACAGTTAACCCAGAGGACAAAGAAGAGTACAGCTTCAAAAAACTGGGTTTTGAATGGGGAATGACTAGTCTAGGATTAGACATAAGAAGAGACATTTTGGGGTTCCTACTTGCTCTGAAGTACTGGTTGAGATTTGAAATCTTGATGGAAGACTGTAGTTTTGAAGGAAAGGGAGGACAGAGGTTCATGATGGGAGAGGCTTGATAGGGCTCTGCCTTTAAACTTGACTCTTTTGAAGCAGACTTCAAGACGGTTAACCAAAGGGTTAAGAGGAAGAATAGGCAACAAGGGGATAGAAGATGGTTTTGGATCAAGCCAGAGCTTATACATGAGATGAAGAGAAACCAAGAGGCTTTGGAATTTGGATATGAGATGTTAACTGCCATATACCAAGCACTGCAGCAGCGTTCTATACCTTGAATTCCCTAGCCATAAAGTCAGGGAAGCTTTGAAGACACCAGGGGAGATTAGTTACCGTTGAGAGTTAGAGAGAGGGGAGAGTTTTTTTTCTATGTTGCTATATCTATATTTTTTATATTCTACGGTTTACAACTTAGATTAGCGTGTTACAAATTAATGTAGGTAGATTAAGAATTATTTTATGGAAATTGTCAAGAACTGTGTATGTTATGCATTGTTTTTATAGAAATGATTGCATTTTTTTTTAAATTTGAAGTGGAAACGGATTTATTATTATTAGTAAATAATGGTTTTAAATGAAAATATCATTCAATAAAAAATTATTATATTAAATCTAGTTATTTGTATTAAAAAAATTTAAATCGGTTTAAATTAAACCAACGGTCGTATGATTTATTTTCGACCATCCATCTTCAACTTATTAATTTATAGGTTAGTGTTTTTTAATTTATTTCTTTCTTTCTCGTTAACACATAAAAAATAGTTTTTTAAGATCTTCGATTTGTAGTTTGTAAGGTAGATTGTTGTTGTCTGAACAAAAAATTTTACCATTATATGAGCATATATCTGACCATCGAATGAGTGGATAAATGAAACGAAAAAGGCAGTTCATCGTAGTGTTCTTCATCATAAAAATAACAATGGTCTAAAAGAAGATGTTGTTATTTGCAAATTTTAATATATATACGTTTCAAAGACAATATAGTTAACTGTGATATAGTTTGGCACAGTGTTAGAAATTTTTCGCAAAGCAAATTAAAAAAAGAAAGATATTTTAGGTGTGAAATAAATATATGTTTTAATTTCAAATAAATCATGTTTTGTACCTATAAATATATATGCATTACGCAAGATATTTAATGAGAAGATATATTTTTTATAAATTTTTTCAGAAAAAATAAAACAAAAACTATGATGATAAATATGCCAATAAGGAATAAGTGCCCTCAGTGGGAGAATAAAACCAATACATTCTATATTTTTTTGGAAAATATTGCTTTTAACTGTTAAGAAACAAAGAGAGAAAAGAGAGAAGTAGCCGCCAAGAAGAGGCTAGGGTTATAAAGTATGTATTACATAAAGTATAAAGCTATTATTTATAGATAAACTAGATGGGTTAATGGGCCTAGGCCTTATATCTCTAACACCCTCTCTCAAAGTCGCAATGCTTATTCTTGCATTGGGAGTTTGTTACATAAAATAAAAACAAAAAATACAACAAAAACAAAACACTAAATTTCAAAACCATAATCGAAAGCCAAAATTAAAACAAAACACCAAAATCGAAATCGAAATTTCGAAACCCAAAAATCGAAATCCATTCTTCAAACTCCAATCTCCAATCTCCAATATCCAATCTCTAAACTCCAATATCCAATCTCTAAACTCCAATATTCAAGCTTTAATCTTTAAACTTCAAACTTTAATCTTCAAACTTCAAACTCCAAACTAATCTTAACGAAATCTAAACACCAAACAAATCCAAACCAAGCCAAATGAAGCCAAACAAAGCCAAATGAGTCCAAACGAAGCCAAAACAAAATCTAAACACCAAAATGAATCAAACAAAAAATGTCTAAACACCAAAATGAATCAAAACGAAAAATGTTTATCTAAGCAAACGTCAGACAAAGTCCAAACGTCAAAAAAATCTAAACACCAAACAAAATCCAATCAAAGGCATGAAGTAGCCGCCAAGAAGCGAATAGGGTTTATGTTTATTATAGAGTATGTATTACATAGAGTATAACGCTATTATTTTAGATAAACTATATGGGCTAATGGACTTAGGCCTTATATCTCTAACACCCCCTCTCAAAGTCGCAATGCTTATTCTTGCATTGGGAGTTTGTTACACAAAATAAAAACCAAAATTATAGCAAAAACAAAACACTAAACTTCAAAACCATAATCGAAATCCAAAATCAAAAGAAAACACCAAAATCAAAATCGAAACGCCAAAACCAAAAATCTAAATCCATTCTCCAAACTCCAATCTCTAATCTCCGATCTTCAATCTACAATCTTCAAACTTCAAACTCTAATATTCAAACTCCAAACTCCAAACTAATCCAAGCGAAATCTAAACACCAAATGAATCCAAACGAATCCAAACGAAGCCAAACAAATCCAAACAAATCCAAAACAAAGTCAAACGAATCCAAACAAGTCCAAACAATTCCAAACTAAATCTATAACAAATCCAAATCCAAACGTAGAACGAAATCTAAACATCAAATTGAATCAAAACAAAAAACGTCGATCTAAGCAAACGTCAAACAAAATCTAAACACCAAACAAAATCCAAACAAAATCCAATCGAAATCTGAATGCTAAATTCAAATATCAAATCCAAACTCAAAATTAAATCCAATACTACATCCAAATTCAAATCTAATTTCCAATCAAAATTAAATAAATATTAAATCTATGATTTTACCAACAAAAATCTGCACTGTTCCAGTAGTGTTTTCTTTTGAACCGTAGCATTGAATCATAATCCAACCTTTTAGATTGAATTATTGGGTGTCTGGAACATACTTTCTGAAATGTAGGAAAAATCGACATTGTTTGCCTATCCATCAGGTCTGTTGATTGTGGTTGCACACACCAGATCCAAAAAAAAAATCATTTTCATTTTCTTTTTTTTCTTCCGGCGGACAACTAAAACAACTTCCCTTCGGCAATGCGGAAGATACGAAAACTTCAAGATTTAAACCTACACTCTGATACCATGTTAAGAAACAGATAGAAAAAAAAGAGAAATAGTTGCACATAGTATAAAACTATTATTTATAGATAAACTAGATGTGTTAATGTGCTAATAGGTCTAGGCTTTAATCATTACATCCATAATTTATAACAACTATGATTGGTCAGAAGAAATCATTGAAAAATATACTAAGTTGTAAACACCACTAATATATTTAAATTATGATTTTTTATTATTTTATTTTTCAAGAAAATACGAAGACAACATTTTCTTATTTATAATTTTGTTATTGTGGTTTACAACAACTCTGAAAATATGAAACTTATTCTAGTTCAGAAAATATATCAAAAAATAATTTAATTAAAATAATTTATTAATTTTTGATTTGAAAATCTAATCAATTTTTTAAATTAAATTCATATTTATAAGTAACTTAATTATTATTTTAACTACCAAAATGTTTTAGAAAAATTAATGGAAATCCAACGATTAGTTTTTGTATTGCCGAACTCTAACGATACTGGAGCTCAGTATTACCAATGTGTAGGTTAGTTACAGCAGTACAGGCTCCAGTCTCGGTGGGATTGACTCGGTTCTTAACGGTGTCGACGGTAATTAAAAGAAATGTGATAAATCTATCTAAAAATTTAATTTTGATAAGGGTAAAGATTGTTCGGATGTAAAATCCAACCGATTAAGTAATTGAAGCTCGTTTAGCAGAACAATCATAATTCCAATAAAGAATTCAACTGAAGTTTAAGCCATAAAAATAACTAAATTATGAACGACTAACAAACATAAGTAGCCATAAAAATAGTAGAAGACCAAAGACATTAAAATGGTTATAAATACAATCAATACTCAAATGAGTTACAATTAATTGTATTTATAAATAATAATCATTCAATAGTTATGAGTCAATAGAGTGTTAAATTTAAAGTCTTTAGATCGAAAATAATATTGTGCATTCCTCTATATAAAGTCAAAGAGCTTAAGTAATAAGCTAATCAACTTGTAACCATACTATATTGACAAAATCGCTTTCAATCCAAAAACAAAAAAAATGATAAATTAAAATCAAGCAAAAACCTCACCTGGTGATATGACTAACGTTGATCAGCATGACAAAAAGTAAGATTCATCAGCCATGGGCCAAGCAGTTTTAGCAGCTAGCAAGAAACCTATAGGAGGAGTATGCATAAATTATTAAGAGAATATAAGAGATTATATATTTGATTCCTCCTCCGAAGGTGAAATCCAAGATCCAGATATCTAAGGTGAAAATGGAAACAAAAAGTAAGAAAAAGATGATACATACCGCTACATGAACTAGATATCATTATCTGAACATCTCCAACATATGGAACATTACTATCAAGAGTCAAACAGATGTCAACAAGTCAGATCGAGCACCGTCTGGGAAAAGTAGAAAGTGCCGAAATCATTAGGCGAAATAAGAAAATAAGGAACCAAAGCCCCATATTTATAGATAAAAATAGTAAATGGAGAGAGGAGCATGGCTTAATAGATCAACTAACATAGTATGACGGGGTGGAAGAAAAAATAGCTCCGGTCATAAAACCCCTACTTTGAAAAAACTATCAAAGCATCCGTCCACCACTAGGAACCCCCGAAGATAAACAACAATTATCCAAGATTGACCCAATGATCCTGTAGATCCAGCATTCGGTTCCCCAATAAGTTGTATTGGGTCAACCATGTGTATGTCAAATGGGATACCACAATAACTATCCACACCTCATGGCCCAACCAATAGTAAATCCCAGTAAACATCAATATCTAATATTTCGTGTACAATCACCATATGCACAATATTATTTGACCACACCTTTGGTTTACCCAAATATGCAACCGGGATACCTAGTAGCATTAGGAACAATCAAAGAGAATAATCTATATGGACCTACTTCACCTTATATGGGAAAATAAGCCCCCACACAGATGAAATTCCATCATGTAAGCAGCGCCCGAATACTATACCAATGGACACTATGCAATTCCTCAGTTTAGCAACAAGACCTCGACCGATAAAAGATACGGGTTTAGCCAGCAACACTCTATCAAGGGGCAGGTAAACGTAAATAGATACAATTATTTTATGATAACTATGGTGAGATTACGGTTGATGAGTCCCCTCTGTTGCCCGAATGAAATATTGATAACTATCAAATTTCTTTAATACCTACAATATAAAATTCGCTCGTACATGCAGTCTAGACCACCACGTCAAGAATTTCAGGAATAAGATGTTGAGATACCCCAGACGGATGACAATATGAATTATAAAGTATTCCCCTAAATGTTAAAAGACAATGGTGTGATATGGTTCAATTGTCTACTAATGGGTAGTATTAGAAGTTTTAACATGATGCATACAAATCTTTGAAACTAGTACATTGGCTCCAACTCTATAAAAATAAATGCACACTGTATCATCTATTACAAAAAAAATGAGAGTTTGCAAGCATTCACCAAATGATTTTTTAAAATCAAAGAGGAGCTTTAGGATTGCCCCAACAATATAACATATCTTTCATACTAAAAATGGATATTACTAAGACCCTTGCCCAAGGTGATCATGAAAAAAAATCCCATGGTGCAAGTATAACGTCACGTTAAGATGGACAAAATAGAAATAACAAGATTAGACGGGGACACGACTAACCCAACGACATATTTGGAATATCATCCACTAACGCGCATGGATGGGCCACTTTTGTGGCACATGTGAATTCCAAACCTTATTATGACACTACAAAAAAACTTTTATAGAAAATCTTCCAAGTCAAAGTACTTAACCAAGGCATATAGTATAAAACAAGGTTTAGAAACAACAACGACAACTGGTACAACAAATCATCAGTGAGGCTTATTTATTAAATTAATTCACAATCATAGAGTTATTTTTGAAAGAACTAAGGATAAGGATGTGTTCAGATACTGAAAACTAGAAAGATTTCATGGCACTAGAGAAAACAAAGACAATCCAAATATTGTTAATTCCACATCGATGTAGGACATTATACAAATGATTATTAGGCGTTATAAGGTCAGTTCAAAACATGGATGACGAGGGAAAGCTATCAAAGTTTATTAAGGAAAAAAATAAAAACAAGAACAAAGATATCGAAACTGCTAGGAATCAACCAACAAAACAATACAAAAAAATGAGTTGAAGAACCCAAACATGTGAAAACAACTTGGATCATGATTCATAATACCGTTTCAATAAAAAAAACTCAAATAAACTAGAAGCAAAAAATAAAAAAAGTTTCTTAGTCATAAAGTCTCTGCAGTTTACAGAACCTAAAAGATCTACCATAAACAACCCTTCATGATCAAATTTCTCAATTAGAATATCTGCGGGATAGGTAACAAAGCTTCTCTGCGAGGGCTCAAGTCTATTGTTACAAAATATAAGATCAATATGTTTATTATCCAGGAGTCTCTCATCAATAATTCACGTCAGGATCTTATTGCTTCTATTCTTGGCTTTATGCACCATATTGCTAACAAGTTATGGTTGTTATGGAAGGAAGAGTTGTTAATGAAACCCTAATATAAGGGCAACAATGATTGAAAGTATCAGAGATAAAAAATATATTATTCCAAAAACTTATTTAAAATGTAAGATATATGAGGCTTTATATAAGAGCTACTCAAAACCCTAATTAGAATACAAGAAATAAAATAAAGTCTAACCTTATTACAGTTAAATTTGATTTAAATAATATAAGATATTTGAATAAAATAAAATAAAAAAGTTTTTGTTTGGATTTTTTGGGCTATATCGGGGCCTAAACTCTTTATATAACTCTAATAAAACTTTAAAATTCTCATGCAGAAGCAACATCGAAATCCTTTGTCTTGCTTTTGCTGATGATTTACTAAAAAAAATTTCTAATGGTTTAGACTCTTAAATAACTATTATTAGTTGATTCTTCTAGAACTACTAATAAATTTCAGGTCAAGCTCTAAACAAGGAGAAAACAAAGATCATTACATCAATTAATCTTTCTCAAGACAAAATCAGAGCCCTTGCCATTCAAAACTGATTCAGCATTGGCTTCCTCCCTACCACTTATTTGGGCATTACCCTCAACTCCAATAATAAAACAATCAACTTTTATCATCTTCTTGATAAGCTAATAAACAATAAAATAGACTAAGAAGGAAAACTATTATCATATGGGGGTAGACTAACTTTTATTAATATTGTTCTAATTCTTATTCCCATCTATTGGTTGCAGAGTTTCAGTTTGCATAGCACTATCATCACCAAAATTGATAGATTTCTTAATAAGTTCTTGCGGGGTTCCAATAATGATTCTAATAAAATGTAATGGTCCAATTGGTCTACTAATTGTAAATATTTCAGTGAAGGTGGCCTAACTATGCATAGCCTAAATGACATCAAAGCAGCTTATTCTTGTAAATTGTGGATTAGGTTCAGAGATAACAAATCTATTTGGGCTCACTTTATTCATAGTATCCATTGCAAATACAACCACCCCCTCCAGCTAAACTATTCTAAGCAAGGTAACCAAGAATAAACTCTCTAAAATAAAGAACTCGGATGAGAGCCATATCAGGTGGAAGTTGGGCAAATGAAATGTAAACTTTTGGCTGACAACTGGATTGGTAAGCCTCCTCCTATCAAGCTTGATGATGACACTGATAATAGCTGGTTTATTAGGTCTAAAGTCAATTTTTGCAGGGAAAATAATGCTTCGAACATAAATAATTAGTTCTTTTTTTACTTCTTCTTAATAACGATACGGAATGTTGGAGGCCTAAATGTAATAAAACTAAGGTTATATATGATAAATTGTATTGTTGTCAGATGACTTTTGGACTATTTGTAAGTATGAGGGGTTGCAATGCAATTTACCCATTTGTGTAACCGGATGATTTATGCAAGTCGATATGCATATAAATAATGGTTGAGACAATAAGTAAAGGATAAAACATTTTCATTAGACTAATTTTCGTATTCTCTCTTACTTTATCTCTCTATAATTTAGTTCTTTTTTTCTTTACCTTCTTTCTCAAGAATTACGATTTACACTTAACACTTCTAACATTAACCTAATTTCTAAGGTTTATATTGATGATCAGGTGGACGATGCTATACCTTGGTAGCTCTCTAAAGATGGTACATTTAACATTAATGAAGACATTCATAATATTAGAGTCAAGCATAGCGATTCCTTTCTATATGAAAGGATTGAGAACCATATAATTCCCATGAAATTCTCTTTCATATTGTGAAGACTTCTTCATAACATGATTCATGCTGATTTTACAATGCAAACAAGACATATAATCTTAGCCTCAAAGTGCCAGTTCTGTAATAATTGTTGAAAATACTGTCCATTTAAAGGAAGACAATGAACAAATTCAAATTTAAAGGAAGTTTCTTCTCTGCTGTCTCATCCATAAAGTATATAAAGCACATATTTTTTTATGTTGTACCATTCCAATTTTCTCAAGCAAAAGCATTGGAATGATACTGAAAAGACTACTATTGTTATGGGTTGTTTTAACCATTTCAAGAAAAATAAGAAGGTCTTTTACCTCTCATGGACTCTGCCCCTTCCTAGCGGATGCAAGCTTAACACAGATGTTTGTAGTCTTGCTTCTTGTGAATCCAGTTAACCATTCTTATTCATGACAACAACAGTACCATTCTTCATGGTTATGGAAATCTATATGGCAAGCTCTCTCCAATCAAATCTGAATCCATAGCTCTTTAGGATGACCTTCAAAAATTTAAAATTAAATGTTCAAGTAAACTCGATACAGAAATTGACTCGAAGATATTAATCTCTCTCTTTTCTTCTCGTCAAACCCTGTCATCTTTAGAGTCTATTCTTACCAACATAAGAGCCTTAATATGTCCTAACATGATTATTCATCACATTTTCATAGATAGATCCAAGCAGCATATTGGCTAGCTAGGTGGACTCTAAAATGCAAGATGAAAATAGACTACATTAATTTTCAAGCTCCTCACCAGTTAGAAAATATTACATTATTAAAAATTTCAGACTACTATTCTTTTTACACATGATGACTAAAATAAACTTCACTCACATTATATATAATAGAAATGGTAGTTGTATTTCTAATGGTCCACATTCTTAGAATCTTAGTACAATGAAAACATTCAACAATTTTATTGTGTGTCGTATAGTACTGGAGCCTGAGAATGTGGCATTTTTCTTCTCAAAGAGACCACTAATTTTGTTTTAATTTACCCTATAACAATAATAAAGAATAAGATTTCAGTCAAATTAGTATAGGTTACGAATTATTTCATGGTAATTTTTTATGCATTTTTTTATAAACATGATTGTAAAAAATATGTTTTTTTTTCTAAATTAAGAATGGTAAAAAAATTGTTTACGATTAGTAAAATAATGATGTTGGATGAGTTTATAAATCTTTGAAAAAAATATGTGTTTAAATTTTGATTTAGCAGACATATAGGTAAGACATTACACCATATTTTTTAGAACATGTTATGCGACATTTTTTAACCATGTGTTCATCAATTTTGAGGTTTCTACATATTGTTTACATTTTTTATATATGTTTATCAAAGTAAATAGGAGGATACAAAATCTAAAAAATATCCTTTAATGGAAAAAATGATTTGTTGATTATGGAATTTTCGTAAACCATCTGAATGCTATCAATTTTTTTATTATAATTTAAAGAACAAACAATTTCACTTTAAAACTTTATAATTTATCGCAAATAAACTCTATAATATTTTGCATTTAACGTTTGTAATATTTCACAACAAACTATGGTTATATTTAGCAATAGAAATATTAATTATTTTACAAGGAACGATCGGAATGTTTTATAATTACTACCGGCTTAGGAAAAGATTTACATTATGCAAAAAGATATCCTTCTGCTTTCACAAAATGATAAAAAGACATCACAAACAAATATAATATAATTGTTTAAAAGCATAAACATTAATATTTATATGCAAATATGTTTTGTATCCACTTGATTAATAAGAAGGATCTCCACTTCTTCCAACATATTTTTTTAATGAAATCAATAATATGCATATAAAACACCTTTCATGTTGATTCTCTGGCATTGTTGAAGAGGCCAAAACCCAAAGAACTGGTTTCAAATATTTAAAAATGTTTGAGTCATCTTCATGACCTAGTGTAGACATCATCATATATGAACAACATGTAAGCATTGAACCGTACATGTAGTACATTTAGCATACAATTTTCTAAAAAAAACACCAAGTAGTGTGATCCTCTTTATATTTGTTACAATGGCGATGGTTATTAGAAAATGGTTAGCCTTTTGTGTAGTCTATTTCATACAAAAATAGAGAAGTTTTTTTTTTAATGATATTTCATCGATGAAAATATCAAATATGTTTGACCGGATATAAATTTGGGTTTAGTACCGCATATATATATATATATATATATATATATATATATATATATATTCTGAAATATTCTCCATATGAAGTTCTCCAAACTTTAAAGATGTAATAATCCTCAAGAATTCTTTCATTAATTTCGTCTAGGAAATCCTAAGGCTGAAGAGAATCAATCCTAGCTACTGTGAATTCTAGTTTTAAAAAATTGGTGGTTTCATTTTGGCTCATCAAATTTCAGGAATTGTACCATTTAGCCTATTTGGGCCATATTCAATAAATATATGAGTAGGGTCTACCCAAATAATTTTAATTAAAAAAAAATAAGACCAAAAAATCAAACTATTATCCAAATAAGACCCTTGTTTTCATATATCTCTAAGAAAAAATCATTTAACTTATCTATTTACCATCTAAGATCCAACTATCTTTTATAATACCCTTAATTAATTAGTAAAAGCATTTTAAAAATTTACTCGCATTTTTTCTCTTTTTACCCTAACAATACTGTGTTTCTTTCTCTCTCTACGGAAACAATATACAGTAGATGCAGTTATACTTCTATTTCGATTCTCAGTTTCTTTTTGTTGTTTTCATATGATTTTTTTATAGTTTTTTATTTGATTTTTGTTTTTATTTGATTTGGACATCTAATGTTTTTTATTGTGGTTTTATATAACTTGATTTTCTACGGATTCCTCGTTTTTGAGTTGGTGACTCTATTTTACTTGTGATTTTGGTATTTTTATCTGACTTTACTTTGATTTATAGTTGAAAAGTTGTACTAATTTAGGTTTGGCTCATTTTTAGTTCTTTTTTCCTGTAAAATGTCATTGAGAAAGGTTTTTATTGTAAAAAAGAAAAAGAGAAATGTCACAAAAAAGATAGCGTTTTAATAGTTATGAAACATGTTTAATCAGAAACCAAATTAACTATGATAGATGTTAAACCAATACAATTATAATAGATGATAAACCATATAATGAGAAATTAGACCAACTATGATAGATGATAAACCATATAATGAGAAACCATACCAACTATGATAGATGTTAAACAATACAATGAGAAATGATATCAACTATGATGGATGCAAAACCAAGCCAACTATGACAGATATCCCACCTCGTTATGGATGGACAAAAAATAGAGAAATGGTAGATCATCTATGTATTTAAAATAGCTAGAAAACTGCACATGGCATTTTTTGTTCTGACACTCCACCAAAATGATGGTAGGTATGCCACAGTACACTAACACCTCATATATAAGAGTATATGCCATCAATTTCTTTGAAGAGAAGCGCATACTAAAGTTATACGTAAAAATTTCTTTTGTTGATAAATATAGTGCATCCAAACAAGTACAACAAATATGTTTGCGTCGTTTGGGTCACTCGACAAGGTCGGGGTTGTTGTCACGGTATCTAAGGTTGCACAATGTCAGGCAGGGATAATTTAAACTGGTTCAAACACCTTTGTAGTTTCTGATAACAACATATAATTATTTATAACCTACTTTTAACAGATTTCTAACCCGACGATAAAACTTTGTTTTGAGGATATTATCTGCAACATCCAAAATTGAAACAAAATATATTCGTCTTTTGATGTCACCTCTTTATGAACAACTCAGTGATGAGAACGTTGAGACTAAAATTAATCAAACGATCGATAAACTTCTCAAATAGCATTATATCCAATCATGCAAGTACTCGCTTCCGATATATGAGACTTTATGACCTAAAGCTGGTATGTTGAGAATATAATCGCATGATAGTTCTCTCATACAACATAAAAATAAGTTTCACACATATATGACCATATGTTTCACAACTATAATATATTATGTCTTGTAAATATAAATTTTGGTTTTAATATTACATGGCATGTCTATAAATTGTAGGTCACATATTTTTTAGAATACATAAATGACCCTGGTATTTCGGTTGGAACGAGAGTCTCTTTTTAAAGTTGTTGCAATACCCGACTCAGATGTCGTAGCACTTGTAATATTCCAGAATTGGAACTGTTAAGATTATGGTTAGGTTTGGTAG
The DNA here is from genome assembly GCA_036936605.1 of Limnanthes douglasii subsp. nivea. Lineage (NCBI taxonomy): Eukaryota > Viridiplantae > Streptophyta > Magnoliopsida > Brassicales > Limnanthaceae > Limnanthes > Limnanthes douglasii. Next base: position 27,070,672 of record JAUPFV010000003.1, on the reverse strand, counting down.
GGTTCTGTCCGGTCTGATCCAGTTCCGATTTTGGTTCGGTCCTTTTCGATCCGGTCTCAGTTCGGTCCATAATGTTTTCAAAAAAAAATAATTTAATTTTCAAATTCTAACTTAATTACATGATATACAAATTAAAATTTACAAATTATACTTTGTCTTTTTTTAATTGGTCCTTATCTAATAGTTTTGACAATATAATGTATAAAATAAATTACATAAAAAACAACTGTAACTATTCATTCGATTCTGTGTCAGTTCCACTGATTTATTAGTTTTATTGGTTTGATTTTTTTATCGGTTCAATCAATTTATTGATTTTATCGTTTTGGTTCCTTATCAATTTTACCGATTTACAGGTTTCATCGGTTCGGTTTATAATTGGTTCTATAGGTTTACCAACTTATTGGTTTTATTGGTTCGAATCCTAACAGGTCCGGTTCTCAGTCTAATTCGTATCAATTTGGTTCTGGTCTGGTTTCCGGTTCTCAAGAACCGTTATCACCCCTTTGTTCCGATTGTGTAGAAATATAGGCCTGTTTTCTCCTCAAGTTCATTCATTTGTCCTGATTGGTACATAATCCATCCACCTAATCTATAATCTAATCCAAAACATAAAAATAACTTAAGATTTCCACACACAAAATTGTTACATAGGTTTCACATAGGTTTCACATATATCACTTCTTTATTGTTTCACATCAATACATACTACAAGCTTTCACATTTAATGTAAACATGTTTTCACATTTATAATTACTTATACTTCGTAAGCAATATCCTATGTTTTAGTATTTCAGACCTAGATTAGATAATGATAAGAACAAGTATTTAAAGTCAATATTTCATATAAATATTGCTACCATAATATCAAAACAACATATGGATCCTAACCAAATGAACTAGAAAAGTGGTTAAAATGGTTGACCATAATAATTCATTGGATAAATAATTAATGTTATTTATTATCGATGTGGTGACATAAATAACTGATATTTTGCATATATAATTTCTCCTCGGGTTCACTTCACGTGTATCAAACGTTCACGTATAATTTATTTAAGGTTTTACATTTTTAATTATACTAGATTCCATATTAATGGTCTAGGAGGGAAAATGAAAAAAAAAGCATTTAAAGTCAAACAAATTTACGTAAATTTTGTTACCACAATATGAAAAACAACAAATGGGTCATAAAACAACCAACAAGTCTGTGGTTTTAATGACATAGTCAGAGCCATTGCCATTCAAACCAGATTCAGCATTGGCTTCCTCCCTACCACTTATTTGGGCATTACCCTCAACTCCAATAACAAAACAATCAACTTCTATCATCTTCTTGATAAGATGATAAACAATAAAATGGACTAAGAAGGAAAAATATTATCATATGGGAGTAGACTAACTTTTATTAATATTGTTCTAATTCTTATTCCTAACTATTAGTTGCAGAGTTGCAGGTTGCCTAGCACTATCATCACCAAAATTGATAGATTTCTTAAAAAGTTCTTGTGGGGTTCCAATAATGATTCTAATAAAATGTAATGGTCCAATTGGTCTACTAATTGTAAAAATTTCAGTGAAGGTGGCCTAACTATGCGTAGCCTAAATGACATCAAAACAGCTTATTCTTGTAAATTGTGGATTCGGTTCAGAGATAACAAATCTATTTGGGCTCACTTTCTTCATAGTATCTATTGCAAATACAACCACCCCCTCCAACTAAACTATTCTAAGCAGGGTTCCCAAGAATAAACTCTCTAAAATCAAGAACTTGAATGAGAGCCATATCAGGTGGAAGTTGGGCAAATGAAATGTAAACTTTTGGCTGATAACTGGATTGGCAAGCCTCATCCTATCAAGCTTGATGATGACACTGAAAATAGCTGGTTCATTAGGTCTAAAGTCAATTTTTTCAGGGAAAATAATGCTTGGAACATAAATAATTAGTTCTTTTTTACTTCTTTTTTAAAAGGATATGGAATGTTGGAGGCCTAAATATAATAAAACTAAGGTTATATATGATAAATTGTATAGTTGTCAGATGACTTTTGGACTATTTGTAAGTATGAGGGGTTGCAATGCAATTTACCTATTTGTGTAACCGAATGAGTTATGCAAGTCGATATGCATATAAATAATGGTTGAAACAATAAGTAAAGGATAAAACATTTTCATTAGACTAATATTCTTATTCTCTCTTACTTTATCTCTCTATAATTTAGTTCTTTTTTTATTTACCTTCTTTCTGAAGAATTACGATTTACACTTAACACTTCTAACATTAACCTACTTTCTAAGCTTTATATTGATGATCAGGTGGACGATGCTATACCTTGGTAGCTCTCTAAAGATGGTACATTTAACATTAATGACGACATTCATAATATTAGAGTCAAGCATAGCGATTCCTTTCTATATGAAAGGATTGAGAACCATATAATTCCTATGAAATTCTCTTTCATATTGTGGAGATTTCTTCATAACATGATTCCTGCTGATTCTACAATGCAAACAAGACATATAATCTTAGCCTCAAAGTGCCAGTTCTGTAATAATTTTGAAAATACTGTCCATTTAAAGGAAGACAATGAACAAATTCAAATTTAAAGGAAGTTTCTTCTCTGCTGTCTCATCCATGTAGTATATAAAGCACATATTTTTTATGTTGTACCATTCTAATTTTCTCAAGAAAAAGCATTGGAAGGATACTAAAAAGACTACTATTGTTATGGTTTGTTTTTACCATTTCAAGAAAAATAAGAAGGTCTTTTACCTCTCATGGACTCCGCCCCTTCCTAGCAGATGCAAGCTTAACACAGATGTTTGTAGTCTTGCTTCTCGTGAATCTAGTTAACCATTCTTATTCATGACAACAACAGTACCATTCTTCATGGTTATGGAAATCTATATGGCAAGCTCTCTCCAATCAAATCTGAATCCATAGCTCTTTAGGATGACCTTCAAATATTTAAAACAAAATGTTCAAGTAAACTCAATACATAAATTGACTCGAAGATATAAGTCTCTATCTTTTCTTTTGGTCAAACCCCCGTCATCTTTAGAGTTTATTCTTACCAACATAAGAGCATTAATATGTCCTAACATGATTATTCATCACATTTTCATAGATAGAACTAAGCGGCCGATTTGCTAGCTAGGTGGACTCTGAAATGCAAGATGAAAATAGACTACATTAATTTTCAAGCTCCTCGCCAGTTAGAAAATATTACATTCTTAAACATTTCAGACTACTATTCCTTTTACACATGATGACTAAAATAAACTTCACGCACATTATATCCAATCCAAATGGTAGTTGTGTTTCTAATGGTCCACAGTCTTAGAATCTTAGTACAATGAAAACATTCAACAATTTTATTGTGTTTCGTATAGTAACTGGAGCCTGAGAATGTGGCACTTTTCTTCTGAAAGAGACCACGAATTTTGTTTTCATTTACCCTATAACAATAATAAAGAATAAGATTTTAGTCAAATTAGTATAGGTTACGAATATTTCATGGTCAATTTTTATGTATTTTTTTATAAAGATGATTGTAAAAAATATGTTTTTTTTCTAAATTAAGAATTGTAAAAAAATTGTTTACGATTAGTAAAATAATGATGTTGGATGAGTTTAGAAATCTTTGAAAAAAATATGTGTTTAAATTTTGTTTTAGCAGACATATAGGTAACACATCACAAACAAATATAATATAATTGTTTAAAAGCATAAACATTAATATTTATATGCAAATATATTTTGTATCCACTTGATTAGCGAGAAGGATCTCCACTTCTTCCAACATATTTTTTTTAATGAAATCTATAATATGCATATAAAACACCTTTCATGTTGATTCTCTGGCATTGTTGAAGAGGCCAAAACTCAAAGAACTGGTTTCAAATATTTAAAAAATGTTTGAGTCATCTTCATGACCTCGTGTAGACATCATCATATATGAACAGCATGTAAGCATTGAACCGTACATGTAGTACATTTAGCATACAATTTTCTAAAACAAACACCAAGTAGTGTGATCCTCTTTATATTTGTTACAATGGCGATGGTTTTCAGCAAATGGTTAGCTTTTTGTGTAGTCTATTTCATACAAAAAATAGAGAAGTTTTTTTTAATGATATTTCATCGATGAAAATATCAAATATGTTTGACCGGATATAAATTTGGGTTTAGTACCGCATATATATATATATATATATATATTCTGAAATATTCTCCATATGAAGTTCTCCAAACTTCAAAGATGTAATAATCCTCAAGAATTCTTTCATTAATTTCGTCTAGGAAATCCTAAGGCCGAAGAGAATCAATCCTAGCTACTGTGAACTCTAGTTTTAAAAAATTGGTGGTTTCATTTTGGCTCATCAAATTTTAGGAATTGTACCATTTAGCCTATTTGGGCCATATTCAATATTTCTATGAGTATGGTCTACCCAAATAATTTTAATTAAAAAAATAGGACCAAAAAATCAAACTATTATCCAAATAAGATCCTTGTTTTCATATATCTCTAAGAAAAAATCATTTAACTTATCTATTTACCATCTAAGATCCAACTATCTTTTATAATACCCTTAATTAATTAGTAAAAGCATTTAAAAAATTTACTCGCATTTTTTCTCTTTTTACCCTAACAATACTGTGTTTCTTTCTCTCTCTACGGAAACAATATACAGTAGATGCAGTTATACTTCTATTTCGATTCTCAGTTTCTTTTTGTTGTTTTCATATGATTTTTTTATAGTTTTTAATTTGATTTTTGTTTTTATTTTATTTGGACGTCTATTGTTTTTTATTGTGGTTTTATATAACTTGATATTCTACGGATTCCTCATTTTTGAGTTGGTGACTCTATTTTACTTGTGATTTTGGTATTTTTATCTGATTTTACTTTGATTTATAGTTGAAATGTTGTACTAATTTAGGTTTGGCTCATCTTTAGTTCTTTTTCATGTAAAATGTCATTGAGAACGGTTTTTATTATAAAAAAGAGAAAGAGAAATGCTACAAAAAAGATGGCGTTTTAATAGTTATGAAACATGTTTAATCAGAAACTAAATTAACTATGATAGATGTTAAACCAATACAATTATAATAGATGATAATCCAATACAATTATAATTGATGATAAACCAATACAATTATAATAGATGATAAACCATATAATGAGAAATTAGACCAACTATGATAGATGATAAACCATATAATGAGAAATCATACCAACTATGATAGATGTTAAAAAATACAATAAGAAATGATATCAACTATGATGGATGCAAAACCGAGCCAACTATGACAGATATCCCACCTCGTTATGGATGGACAAAAAATAGAGAAATGGTAGATTATCAATGTATTTAAAATAGCTAGAAAACTGCACATGGATTGTTTTGTTCTGACAGTCCACCAAAATGATGGTAGGTATGCCATTGTATACTAACACCTCATATATAAGAGTATATGCCATCAATGTCTTTGAAGAGGAGCGCATACTAAAGTTATACGTAAAAATTTATTTTGTTGATAAATATAGTGCATCCAAACAAGTTCAACATATATGACCATATGTTTCACAACTATAATATATTATGTCTTGTAAATATAAAATTTGGTTTTAATATTACATGGCATGTATATAAATTGTAGGTCACATATTTTTTATAATACATAAATAACCCTGGTATTTCGGTTGGAATGAGAGCCTCTTTTTAAAGTTGTTGCAATGCCCGACTCAGATGTCGTAGCACTTGTATTTTGGATTTGAACAGGTGATGAGCATATTGCTAGAGTAATATAGGTGTTATATACAATTTCCGATTAGGGGTGTTATTGGCCCGGTTCAATCCGGGTATAGACGTAACTAGGACCGAACCACTAAGCTTATAAGTTTGGATCGGACCAGACCGTTAAGTTTTCGGTTCTAGATTCTAGAATTGGGCTGCTAAGATTATGGTTCGGTTTGGTCGGGTTCTGTCCGGTTTGATCCGGTTCCGATTTTGGTTCAGTCCTTTTCGATCCGGTCTCAGTTCGGTCCATAATGTTTTCAAAAAAAATTAATTTAATTTTCAAATTTTAACTTAAATACATGATATACAAATTAAAATTTACAAATTATACTTTGTCTTTTTTAATTGGTCATTATCTAATAGTTTTGACAATATAATGTATAAAATAAATTACATAAAAAACAATTGTAACTGTTCATTCAATTCTGTGTCAGTTCCACTGATTTACTAGTTTTATTGGTTTGATTTTTTTATCGGTTCAATCAATTTATTGATTTTATCGGTTTGGTTCCTTATCAATTTTACCGATTTACAGGTTTCATCGGTTCGGTTTATAATTGGTTCTACAGGTTTACCGACTTATTGCTTTTATTGGTTCGAATCCTAACAGGTCCGGTTCTCAGTCTAATTCTTATCTATTTGGTTCCGGTCTGGTTTCTGGTTCTTAAGAATCGTTATCACCCCTTTGTTCCGGTTATGTAGAAATATAGGCTTGTTTTCTCCTCAAGTTCATTCATTTGTCCCGATTGGTACATAATCCATCCACCTAATCTATAATCTAATCCAAAACATAAAAATAACTTAAGATTTCCACACCTAAAATTGTTACATAGGTTTTGACATAGGTTTCACATATATTACTTCTTTATTGTTTCACATCAATACATACTACAAGCTTTCACATTTAATGTAAACATGGTTTCACATTTATAATTACTTATACTTCGTAAGCAATATCCTATGTTTTAGTATTTCTGACCTAGATTGGAAAATGATAAGAACAAGTATTTAAAGTCAATATTTCATATAAATATTGCTACCATAATATCAAAACAACATAGGGATCCTAACAAAATGAACTAGAAAAATGGTTAAGATGGTTGACCATAATTATTCATTAGATAAATAATTAATGTTATTCATTATCGATGTGGTGACATAAATAACTGATATTTTGCATATATAATTTCTCCTCGGGTTCACATCACGTGAATCAAACGTTCACGTATAATTTATTTAAGGTTTTACATTTTAATCATACTAGATTCCATATTCATGGTCTATGATGGAAAATGAAAAAAAAAGAGCATTTAAAGTCAAACAAATTTACGTAAATTTTGCTACCGCAATATGAAAAACAACAAATGGGTCATAAAACAACCAACAAGTCTGTGGTTTTAATGACATAGTGAAATTTGTTATTATTTTAGCAAAATATTTACTTATATGTATCTTATATGTAGTGAAATACGTAATTGGGTTTTGCAATATCATTTCACATTTGTTCAACATCAAACATACTAAACATTTCACATAAGATTTATCAAATGTTTCACATTTATAATATATTATATTTCACATTTATAATATATTATATTTCACAAGTAGTAGTTTAGATTTTCATATTCTTGACCTAAATTAGAAAATGATAACAACAAACATCTAAAGTCAATATTTCCTATAAATATTCCTACCATGATACCCACCCAATATATGGGTCCTAGCAAAATCAAATGATCCATATTGGAATGGTTAAACCTAATTCATTGGTGAATTAGAAAAATGTCTAGTTTTATTAGTCATCATTGTCAAGAAATAAGTTTATCAATTCTCTAATTAACTTAGCAAACTATGGTATGAAACTTTCCAGGATATGCGACTTTGTTTTCAAAATCGCCATAATTCTGCGTAATATAACAAATATAATTCTAAATCTTTCCATATACGACAAATTCTGAGACAACGTGAAAAATATGATAATTTGGAAAACAAACAAAGTTTAAGTTTCAGTCTTTTATTAATATTTAGTTTTCCAGCTCAAAATTCTTAATTCCATGGATCATATGTTACTAATTCAAACACGACGCCTAGTTTCACACCTAAAACACCCTAAGTTTTTAACAAAACTTGCTTTACAAAAAAAACCTAACACCATGTGTGAAACTATATCAAAGTTAACTATACTGTGATTTACAATGTATAAATGCTAAGTTTTGAAAATAATAAAATTTGCCTTCTCTTCACGGTGTACAAATATTATAAATATCTGTATTTTTTATTTCTCTTACGACCTCACTTGGTGGACGAAATCAGCTTGTATAAGGGAATAAAACGTGTTTATAATATGAGACAATTGCAGTTGGTGGAGTTCACTCAATACTTGATCAATTGTAGTTGTTGCTAAAAGGTTCTATCGAATACGGTTCCAAAAGAATCCATGTTCCTGTTTTGATAGAAGATCGTGATGTTTTGGATGGTTCAAGCACAAGCTTTACCGAAACACTCGAGAAAGAGCTTTCACAATTGCGTGTGTTAAGAGTGTTGATGCAAAAATTACTTCTCTGAATGACACATGTATGTTACTTTGGACCGTTACGAAAAGGACTGTGAAGTGTTAAAACGAGGATAAGATCCTCAGGTTCTTGGTGAACCATACAAGTTCAAAAGTGCAGTTAAAGCTATCAAGACATTGATGCATGACTTGAAAGTTAACGACCAGTACTTACCACCTTTTTTGTAGTCGAAGATAACGACAAGGTTGTAGTGCCTAATGTGGATGGTGATGTAGTTTTTATTTCAGCAAGATAGACAATAAAAAAACCTTTTGTTTCAATTTCAACTAAAGAAATTGTTAAATATTTTGTGGATAATTCTTTCTATGACCCTAAGAACTCTAAGAACTAAATAGGATCTAGGATTAATAATAAAAAGGAAATCTAAATTATAAAAAAAAAAGTGGTGTTTTAATATATGAAAATTATGATTTTCAATTAGAACCTGAAGGAGGTCGTGAGAAGGTCTCAGATTATTTGCTCAAGCCAGATTGTAATTTTGTTGATGCTTTTGGTAGGGTTTATAGTGGCAGAATTCAGACGGAACAAAGAATATGTATGTTATATGAAGGTTATTCATTGGATGATGAAGAAGACATGGCTGTCAAAGAAGTGACTAAATTATGGATTTATCAAACTTAATATAAGATACTTGTAAGCAATGCATCTAATGGTTCTTGGGTTCCAAGTGAAGGCATTGATACTTCGATCAAGCAGCACAGACAAACAATCCAGTATATACTGCCACATGAACATGACAAGTTGTCCCATATTAAGTTACTGGTTGTAGATGAAGCAACATTTATTCCGTTTCCAATTGTGAACGAGACGCAGATTTTCATACTCGCTCGATTTGATTCGGGGTCAGTATTATGTCCTTATAATGGACATTGAAAAGATAAGGTTTGGTTGACGTGATCAATCACCTGTTTTTGGTTATGATGCTACAACTATTGGTCGCATTATTCTCACTATGAAGTCTTTGATATTTTGAGGGATGAGCGTAAAATAGCTCAGCTTGAGGTTCTTTCAAACATAAACGAATTACATAAAGTGTGCAATCTACAAGGTTTGAGTTTTTCAGGAAGTTGTGCCGCTGAGACTCCCTGTCTTATCAGGCTTTAACTATTTAAGATAACTAATCTTAAAATATTCATTTGTTCAATCTATAAAATATGAACGAGACGGAATAACTGATTCCTTTTCGAAGTTCATGTTTACGTGAGATGTTGATCTTTCTGTTCGAGAAGCAATATTAAAGTCAGATAGATGGCTAGCGAAAGCTCATTAAGGGATTGTTGATGACTTAGAGAATAATCTTTATGTATGTGTTATGATGGAACCATTAGAGCAACAAAAGAATTATTGGAATGAACACCGCAACTGTGATATAACTGGATCTCGAGGAAAATCCGATGACTGAGTCTGAATCTGTTCTACCGGTTTATTGAATCGGTTATATCAGTTTATCAATTTAATTAGTTCAGTTCGGAATCGGTTCTACCGTATTTACCGATTCGGTTTTTTATCTGTTCCAATTTGTATAATAAAACTATAAATCGAATCATTAAGATTCGATTCGATTCTTGATCTGATTCTTACTGATTTGGTTTCGGCTCATGTCCGGTTTTTAAAAACTATTAACGTATCTATGTACCTATATATTTTTGTACGACCCTAAAAAATATCGGCCTATTAAAAAATAATTTTTATGTTTTAATAAATAAATAAATAAATAATATGAAAAATACTACTAACAAAAATATGAAAACAGTCATTAAGAAAATATGTTTTTATTCTTTTTGCAACTTTTTTTTGGAAAAGATATATTTAAAATTAAATTTATAGTTGTAAAAAATCCTAAAACAAACAAATAAATATTATTTTAACATACACTTTTATCCCTACAAATATGTGTTACTCCTGAATTCATTACGATTCGGTTCTAAATTATTGAAGAATATATCCTTCCAGCCCATCATACTCCAAAAAGAAGGAAATTTGTTTATCTTTTCCGAATCAATATAGATTCCATTCTGATTTCGAATTAAATGGGTGTATCTAAAAGACAGAATTTCATTCTGATTCGTCTAATTTTATAGGAGTAATTATTGAAAAAGTGTGATAGAGACTAGTAGTGGACCAATAAGATCTAGAAACATAGGACTACCATTAACGTTTTAGAAACTTTAGTGGTGTTATTTTAAAAATTGAAATTGATAAAAATATAAAATTAAAAAAATCGGTAGAATTGATTCCGAATTCAACTGATAGAACTATGAAATAATAAAAAAAAATTATATTTTTTATTTTTTATTTAATTATATATATTATATTTATTATCAAAATTATTAGATAAAGAATTTTGTTAAAAAAAATATTAAATAACTATTATTGTATGGGTTTGTTTATCGTAATTGGACCATATTAGTTTATTAATAAATAGAAAACTTCACTTATACCATGCATATGTGCATCAACAAACATGCAGCAACACATATTTGATTGATGTGGAACCTTGATGATGAATTAAAATTCAAAGAATGATACCAATTTCATATTTTCTTAAACCAACTTCAGCGTGGTACATGTTTATTTTTATTGCCCCTTATTGGCATTACCTTACGAACCATGATCACCACCCCCTTGGTAGAATTTGGATTATCTTGAACCCAAGTTTTATCTTTATCTCTACCATATCCTCCTCCCAACACATTCACTCTTTTCCGAGACACCTCAACTCGCCCACTTACTTTCGTTTCACTGTTATCTATGCATTTAATAAAAGTACTGACAGAATTCCTCTTTGGAATATCCTCCAATCCATCTCTATTCAGGACCAGAAAAATCCATTGTGTTACTTTAGGGGATTTTAATGTTATCCGTGGTCCAAAGGAATATTATGGTTCATCTGGACTCTGGTCCCCATCTATTGACGATTTTAATAATTGTTGCTTCAATTATGAATTAAGTGATTCTTTATTCAGTTATGAATTAAGTGATCTTCAATCTACAGGTTCTTTCTACATCTAGCATATCAAATGCCATTCTAATCTTATCTATTCCAAAATTGAGTGTATCTAGATAACAATGGTTGGGATGTGGTTTTTCTTAATTATTCTGCCCACTTTGGAAACTCCCACCTCTCTTACAAAGATATTGCCAAATATAGTTGGAACCCTTCTTTCCCTTTCTAGGGTATAGAGTTGGTCACCTTTAAACTCAATAGACTTCAAAATTCTCTTCCAAACCTCAACTGAACTGCCTATAGTGACATCAGTTTGAGAGTTTTCAACGCTCAAAATGACCTTTTTCTACCCAAAACCATCTTCCTCATGACCTTTCTATCTATCTAATTATCACTAGAGAGATTGAGGCGTCCTCGACCTATATATTCCTCAGTAGAGCGGAAGAATCCTTCCTCAAACAGAAATTCATAGAAAACTTGCTCAAGCTTGGGGACATAAATACCAAATTCTTTCATAACAGTTGCAAAAACCGTCTTCTCCAAAACAAAATCACATATATTATGAATTCCTATGGTATCGTAATCACAACCCCTTCTAGCATCTCCAATGTCCTTGTCATACATTTTAACTCACTACTGGGAACATGACACCCTCTAGGGTACCTTGGTTTCCCATGGTATCTTCCCCTATCTCATCAAAGGTTAATCTCTCGGACAAGACCTCAATGGTTCATCATATTACTTGCGATAAAATCAAATATTCGCCTTTTAGCATTGATATCAATTAATTTCCGAGCACTAATGGTTTTAACTCTAATTTTTTTTTAAACTCTTTGAATATAGTTGGCAATAACATTTGTAATAGGTCTAATATTTTTTCAGTTCTAATAGAATAAACTATTCTTGGAACTCTACTTCCATTTCCCTTATATCTAAATCCAACTCTGCTAGTTATGTCGCTGACTACCGCACCATTGTTTTATGTAATATCTTCTACAAAATCACCTATAAGATTTTAGCCAACAGAATCAAAGACTCCCTTCCCTGTCTGATTGACAACTTTCAATCAGCCGTTATGGCTGGTAGGAACGTTTCAGATAACATTCTCCTCTCTCAAGAATTACTCAAAATGTTTACTTTAACTCCAAAGGTAAGTGTGTTGCCCTTAAGATTGATTTAATGAAATCCTTTGACAATGTTAATTGGTACCTTATCCTTGATATTCTTGTCTTCATAGAATTTCCTGATTAAATGATCACTTGGATTATCGAGTGTATTGTTATCCCCTCTTACAATATTAACGTTAATAGTGATCATTCGGAGTCCTTTCAGGGTAAGAAATAAGTCAGATAATGAGACTCTCTTTTTTCTTACATGTTTGTCCTGATTATGCAAGTTCTCTGATATATTCTCAAGGAGAAAAGTAAAGACCGTAAATTCAAAATCTATTGGAAATTTCCTAAATTGAAATTTGTTAATTTTTGCTTTGCGGATGATCTAATGATCTTTTGTCATGGCGATGTTAACTCTCTACTCCTTGTTAAAGAGGGATTTAATGAATTTTTCCTTCTCTTTGGGCTGCAAAATAAGCCCATATAAAAGCTAGATTTTCTTATTTGGTATCAACCTCACTCTCAAGATAGACCTTATCAACATATATGGTTTCAAGGAAGGCTTCTCCCACTGAAATACTGTTGTGTTTAAAAGCACTAAAATATAGTTGCATAGTGGAAAGAAAATAGATAAATAAGAGCAATAGAAAAGAATACCAAAATTTACGTGGTAAACCATTCAAAAGGAAAAACCAGAGACACCCTCGAGCAAAACTTCCACTTTATAAGTATGGGATTATAAGCTTATAACTTCTTACACTCACAAGCGTAAGGATCTCTCTATCTTTATATTTCTATTTAGCTCACTCACTATAAGTGTTTCTCAAATTTGTTTGATGATAAACTCCACAAATCATCTCTATTTTATAAGATTAAAATGAAAGATCTAAATACATTATTTAATTGGAAATCTAAGAGTCTCTTCCAAATTTAGTGTACTTTCTTTTCTAGTCTCTTCTTGGAATGTCAATGGCTCTTCAAGAATATTCTTTTAACTCATTGTGCCATCCTATCATAATTGGTCTCCCATTAATTTTATCGTAAATGCGCTACATAGGGAAGCCCATATGCCAACAAATACTTGGTATTTTAAAGGGAAGCCCATATCCTTCCATATGAAATCATTATACACATGTACACATTTTTTTCCTTTATTTATTTTTAGTTTAAAAATTTAAAGGTTAGTATCTTTTAAATCGTAACTAGAATAATAAATTCTAAAAATACCATTGGTTTTGTTTTTTTAAAACAAACAAAATTAGATCCGTTAATAATATGTTTTGAATTTTTTTTATAAAAAATTTATATTATACAATGGTTTCTTATTATATGATTTCGCATCTATCATAGTTGGTATGGTTTCACATTTATCATAGTTGGCATGGGTTAGCATATATCATAATTGGTATGGTTTGACATCTAGCATATATTATAGTTGGCCGGTTTGGTATCTAAGATCTATCATAGTTGGTCTGGTTTAGTATCTAGCATTTAGCATCTTTCATAGTTGACCTGTTTTAGCATTTATCATACTTTGTATGGTTTTGCACCTAACATCTGTTAAGTATAAATTGTAATTCATGAATAAGAAGGTAAAGTAAAAGAAAATGAATTGTAGAGAGAGAAAGTAAAAGAGAAAACTTGAAACATTTTTATGAAAATACCTTGTGTTATATTCACAACCTTAGCCTTTATTTATAGGCGCATGAGACTTGTATAAATGATTCGGTTACACAACTTAGTTAATTGCATTATAGCCCCTTATATATACAAATAGTCTAAAATTCACTTAAAAATTATACTATTTATTATATATGACTTTACATGTAGGCAACCAATATTTTATATCCTTATCAGTGGCCCATTTAGTTCTTGTGCAAGTTAGTGAATAAGAACTAGTAGTCATCAGAAGTCACAATAGTTAAAAATTGATCATTGCCAACATTCAATATGCTTCGAATTAAATCTTCTTTCTCATTTCCCAAATGATTTTTGACAACATATTTTGTCTTCGAATAAATACATATCCAAATTCTGCTTCGAATGTGTATCACTTTTTAATCAATTTAAAAATTATAGACTTCATATTTGTCAAACTTGAATAAACTTTACTTTAATTATCTTCGAATTTGATCCGACCACTTTACATACAACATTTTTCCTTTTGCTTCGTATATTCATGGATAATGTTTTTTGCCAGCCTTTTCATAACGATTAGAAACATTTTCTCTTCTTTGGCATGCGTTCACAAAACCCACTCGGCCTGCCACTAGGCCTGACAGAATATAGTTGTCATACTGCCCATTCTACAAGCAACCGTTTGGCCTTCTCATTTTTTTCAACCAATTGATACCATCACCTCTTCAAATTCTCTAACACCATTCTCTCTCTCTACTAACTCTTGTATAAATACTTCCTCATTTATTTCCTTTACCTCACACCAATTTTCTAGAGAGAGAAAATTAGTTACCTTTCCCTGATAAATCGATTTTTTGGCTACCATCGTCGGATCTTTCCAGCCAACCTTCAAACCAGTTTATGAAAAAGTCTTCTGCCACCAAAAAATCTATTTTTGGTTTCTATGATTACATGTGTATCAGTGAAAGAGCTGTTGAATACAAAGCAGCATGCGTAATAAACAACTCTCCTCAATTCTCTACTCAAACCACTATCTACGGTAATTTGAATTCTAAACAGAGTTCTCGTGAGCTTCAAAGTTCATCCAACCTAGAAAACAATCATCTACCAGAATCATATTGACAATCATCATCATTACCTCAATCCCCACCTCAAAATTCTTCTTCAGCATCTTATGGTTCCACAACTATATCTCATCGACAGAATTTCAAAGTAACCCAAAGCATATCTACTCACAAGAGATCAAGAAAAAACTTTATCACCCAATAAATCTAATCCTCCTCGAACATTATGCAAAGAGACTTCTCAGATTCAGTCGAAATCTCATTTAGCCCAAAGTCTTCATATTAAAAAGAAAACGTTCATAACTATGAGAGATCTCGAAGCTGACAGCACTTCACTAAATTCTGCCCAAAATACTGCAAAATAACTTTACACCACCATATCCTCCCCTGAGGGGTATTGCTAAGACTATCACTCAGTCATCTTTCAGAAAAATATTCTTTTGAAGATATTTGGAGCTCAACATGTTATTGACTTCAGCCATCGTAAGGGAGTCCTATTTGTAAAGCACGGTCTTCAAGAAGTGTTTATATTCCTTCGACATAAGCTCAAAATGATAACTGTTTGATCATATTCATTTATATTTACATCTATTACATTCAAGTCGAGTCTGATTCTATCGTAATTGTCTACGTGTCTGCAGATCTTTTTGCTACTATCCACATACAATTTGTAAAGTTGTTTATTGCCATACAATCTGTTCGTCAATGATTTTTTCATGAAAAAATCCTTCATCTGATTCTATATCCCTATCACTATGGGATTTTCAAATACCTCGCGCAACATTTTATCTCACAAGATGAGTAGTAGGGAACTATGAGCCCTAAACAGTACCACGACATCAACCTGTGTAGATTTATCATCGATACCAGCAATCAATATCTTATGTATTAGGTAAAACTTAACCATAATTCTTGAGAGGTTAAAGTCATTCGATTTGTCAAATTTTGTAGGCTAAGCTTCATGGAGCTCATCGTTTGTGGGTTTTTGGTTTCCATATGAGATATCATCTCCAACCTTCATATCATCGATCGATCTGCTTTTGAATCCGCTACTTGACGCTCACCGTACCACTTGTTAGGAAATTTTATCTTCTCAATAAAAGAACTTGATGAACCAATTATTTTCAGAAGAACTATTACCTTGCTCAAGATCATCAACGAATAAAAGAAAGTGAAAAAAAACCAAGTACACACGATATATTTAACGTGGTTAAGATTATGAAACACTTTTTTTATTAAATAAGGAGGTTACAAAAAGACTTATCAAACACAAATGGCTCAATCACTATTTGTTACAAAAATCTCATGGTTTACAAAAATTGGTGTGACTAGCGTAACTTTATATTCATTTTTATCTATTATCTCACGTCTCTCTCTAAAAGACATAAGTTTTCTCTCACTACAAATAATACAATATGTTTGTCACATCAGAAATTTTAGCTTTGTATTTTTTTATAAACATGGGAAAACTCTTAATTCTTTAATATACAATCCATATTATATCTCATTAACCAATAAACTTAATAATGTCATAATCATAAAATAAGAAATTCATATTAATAGGAAATCAAATTCCAAAAATAAAAAAATTAAGCTCACTAAATCAAACTAAGACTCTCCTGTCACAATCAACCGTGAGATCAAAGCTGGATACATTGGTAATGCTTTTAAAACATTGGAAACTAGCCAAAGGATTTATGGAAACGAGGATCATAACACTCAAACATCATATTCTTCCTCTCTACAACTTCAATTCACAGGAAACCTCCCCACCTCACCTGTAGAAACAAAAAATAATTGTAAAACATTCAAGGTATTTTTTAGCAAGAAAAGGGTAAAGTTAGGTTAAAAACATCCAAAAGACATATTTTTTCTAAAGGGTATGCCGGGCGTTATGTTGGCTCTTCGAAATGACAAATGAATATTCTACATCAAAGAGGTCCGTTGTAACCCCTTTGAATGGAATAAGTGCTTTTGAGTCTACTTGCAAGCGACAAGTTACATGCAAAAAAGAAATTTAAAATGACAGATAGAAACTCGATCTTTATGAGGACGACAAAATTTGAGAACGACACTCAAATATCAAAGTTGATACTCAAGATCTTCATTTCAAGCTACAGAAGAAAAATCAACCACAAGTTTCACAAAGTGGAAGCTCCTGGTGAGGCGTATCGATCTACGGATAAAATTATATGGAACAATAAATCCACCGCTAATAAACGCAAATCCACCAAAATTGGAGGCGGCGAAGGCGATCATGAAAATTCTAGTAGTTGAAATCTCAAATCGAGAAGTTAAACAAATTGTCAGTCTACCATAAAAAAGTTACATGCAAAATTTGGTACTCTCGTGGATGAATTTTTCGCTCTTTAGATCTTGAAAAGTTTTTAATTCATCTTCAAGTGAAAGAGGTTGATACGATAGCTCTTCAACATATGATTGGTGAAGATCTCAAGGCCATGGATATAGCGTAAAAAGAAATACTCAAGCTTGAAATCAACAAATTGATATTTTCCTATTGCTTTAACAATAATAACTATATTAGTTATACAAACGATTTTTATATATAATTCAATAAAATCTGGATTAAAAAAATACAAAGTTAATACTAATTATATTAAATTAAAAAAATATTTACGGTATTGACCAATCAATTTTCTTTGATTAAACAAAAAATATATATTACATTTAATCTATCATTTAAAAAAAATATATCACTATTTTAATTAATATATGTGCTAAAATATTAAACTTCTATTACTCCAATAGAACGGATAAAATATATATTATTCCACCCTACTATATTATATCAAAATGATTTTTAATATATTAACATATATTGTTTTTAAATACAAACAAATTTATTATCTAAAAATTGACCCACAATTCTTAGCCACAATAAATTGTGTCGCTGAATTTATACGGATACTTCTACACTTTAGTTAGAGGCACTTTATTGGCTATTGCCCCCATGTCATGTTATTTCACGTGCACGATATTTTAATTGTCTACCGATGTACTCCAAAAGTATTGTTGCTCGCTATTATTTTGTGTCTGCTAGTCCACGGAAGAAGCAATCTTTGTGAGCTACTATTAAACCATTTGTCGACACGTATTCCGACACAATGATAGCGAGTGATACTCCATTAACAGTACTAAACGATTCAGGACCGTTGAATTGATGCAAAAACAGAATCGAACAATGCACAATAAAATGGCCTGCACATGAAATAAGATGAAATAGAAGCAATGTAGTATCGGGGTGGACGTGACTTATTTCACAACAAAGATTGGTGTTTTCATTGTTAATAAAGATATAAGAGTATTAAGCTAAATAAAAAAATAAAAAATTGTTATATGAAATATTAAAATATTTTTTTTTTCGGAGGGAACCCGCAATGAGTGCGCACAGGGTAAACCCTCAGTCTGACGCGATAGCCTGCAAACCAACGCCAGAAGGTAAACCACACAAGGTGCGCACAGGGTAAACCCTCAGTCTGACGCGATAGCCTGCAAACCAACGCCAGAAGGTAAACCACACAATGTGACAGGCTCAGCCGAGAAAGCGTATGTAGAGGGACTCGAACTCATGACCTTTTGGTTATAAGAATGTCATACTCAACCAACTCGGCTACCCCCTTGGGGTTGTCAATCCATCTTAAATTTTTAGCCATAACCAATACCAATATCATTTAATACGATTTTGTTTTGTTGATAATTACAATTGATATCCATCTTAAACGACTTCATATATATATATATATATATATATATCGTATATCACATTTGGGTATCAATTGTTTGCGAGAATATTATAAAAGCTGAGATGTTACCGAAACAAAGATAAGAAAGTTTAAATTGTTCAATATGTGATAAAGTATATATATAGTGACCGGTGAGAATTTTAGAGCTCTCATAGTTTATAAATATATAAAGCTTTTATTGGACTTGTCAGACCAAATGCTAACTAGTTATTCGTTTATCAATAGTGCACCATTCTTAGTGAGTTTGTCAAAGTATGAATATAATGAACGTTTTATGTCGTAGTTATCATGCTTGAGAAAAATCTCGATGTCCATGAATGGAAAGCGTTCGGGTGAATAAACGAGTTTGATTCGATAATCGACCAGAAGCTTCAAGTTGTTTTCCTATTTTTTCAGTTGCCCAAGAACCTATGATGAGTTCAAACCTACAGCTCTATTGAAAAATGTTGAACCGTTTTGAATTTTCTGAAGTTTCAACGACACCTGGTGTCAAACAAAATTGGTAGGGCAACGTCGAAGATTTCTA
The DNA here is from genome assembly GCA_036936605.1 of Limnanthes douglasii subsp. nivea. Taxonomy (NCBI): domain Eukaryota; kingdom Viridiplantae; phylum Streptophyta; class Magnoliopsida; order Brassicales; family Limnanthaceae; genus Limnanthes; species Limnanthes douglasii. Next base: position 27,051,243 of record JAUPFV010000003.1, on the reverse strand, counting down.
TAAAAGACGTGAAGGTTTCTTTTGGCTTCAAATGAGACTGTCTATTTGCATGCGCCCTCCACTTGATCGCCATGTGTTCTGCTATGAAGCAGTCTAGTCCCTATTATGTGTGTGAGTGCTTTTTTTCCAATCTCGAGGGAGTAGAGACACTTACTAACATAGAAAAGTGAAAAATTATACTACATTATCTTCAAGTCTATAAATAGAAAGCTGAACCGCTCTCTTATTTTACCAATCTTAGAGAGATAAAATATTTGGAAAAATAAAGTCGAATGAAACCCTAGCCTTTAATCAACGTGATATATTTTCAGACGATCTTGACCACCGTCCGCAGGTCGTCTGATCCCTATTCTAGTTGTCTTCATATTTTTACTTGGGGTGCTCCACACATTATATTATTATGGACCGATCCGTCTTTTGACCAAACTTCTATTCATAATGTACACTATATTCCAATATATTTTCTCTTAGTTTTTAAATGGGTGTTAAAGATTTTGATGTCATGAAAAGGGATAGGGGAAGCAATGCCCCCTATTAGGATTGAGAGTGAGGAGGGTTAATCATACTTTACCTCTTCAGACCTTATGAAGGAGCAATAATCATACCATCTTAATTACACTAAGTAGTCAGTAAACCCTCCGGAAAAAAAAGAGGGACTCATATTTTTATTACCCCGAAAGAAACTTCAACAGTTCATAGGCGACAAGCATGACTGCTCAGATCCTTACACTTAGTTCCTCCTATAAAAAATCAGTTACTACGAAGGCTCAAATTATTCTCACCAACGTTACTTCTCAAACAGGGAGTGTTTCTCACAAGGAGTCTGTCACGCCGCAAAGGGTAAACACACCCTTACTTTAGAGGGTCCTCCTAACATAAGAAAAAATGTACGAACGTAAAACTCTTGGGCAAGAGTCTGATCATACTGAAAGTTTACCACATGTTTGTTGAAATAGAGAAACCTCGTTTATCCACTTTATACCTGAGTAGCTTATATGTATGATGGGGCAAAGAAGTTACCAATATTCGTAGTAAATAGAACACCCCTTCTAATGTTAGTACCGACTTACACGTGGGGAAACCCTTCTTGCCTCCGAGGAGAACGAGCTGATTATTTATCATAAATGATTTGAATGGGGATTTTTGGTTTCTACTACACCCTGTTAGAATAAAAAAAATCGATTATTGGATCTATGTCCATCCAAGCTAGTCCCAACACATGGCACACCTTTATTCAAGTACAAGGCTAGGTTGGTGCCTAAGTGATGTAGTAGCGGAGGCTCATAATTATGTGATATTAATGGACAAACACAAACATGCCTTATTTTTCACTCGGGTATCATAATTGGATGAAATTGGTACTCAAATTGAATGATTTGATGAGTCCAATAATTATTGGATGCGTGACGGGGGGTGAAAGTACAATCATGAATGGGCCATAAATTTCAAATTTTAGAGACCCCAAAACCTATTTTAGTGTATTTTTATATATTATTTTAAGAAATTATTTTAATTTATAAATCAAATATTTTAAGAAATTGATTTAGTAGATACATGAAACATGTCTTAAAAAACCTAAAATGTAAAAATATCGGTTTAGTAGTCGATATCAATTTTCGTGAAGATCTTCAAGAACATTTTGAGATGTGAAAGTTCATATTGACCACATGCGAGATCAAAATCAGATGATGGTCTGAGTCGTCAGCCGAAGGATCCCAAAGAATAAAACGACAAGGATGTGAATATGTTTATACAAAAGATGAATTTTAGTATATGATGTTTGCCTCTACAAAAAACCTCACAAAGCAGCTTTCGACCAGCCTCCAAATTGTGGTCTCATTAAGATCTCAAACAACCGATGAGAATTAGGTTTCAGACTTGAGAGTCAAAATTTCTAGGAAAGCCTTAAATCAAAAGATTTTTTAGTTTGGATTGCATTAGTGGATGAGATTTTTACTTCAAAGAAGTTCCAGATGATAAGCGAGTTCAACTCTTCGTAACCAACATTCACGGTGGGACGACATCATGGTAGCAACAACTGAAATAGACCCGTGTGAGGTAATGTAAATTAAAATTTTCAATTTAGGTTAAATTTGTAAAACATGTGAAGGTTGTGTTTTTACCTTTTAATTATGAGAGGATTATGTATCAATACTTCTAAAATTTTAAACAAGGGTCAAAATTTGTTAATAAGTATATTGCTGATTTTTATAAATTTTAAAATTATGTCGATATTTGTGACATAGAAAATCAGTTAGTATTTCATTACATTGGGGCTTGAGGCAACAATTTCAGGATCTTTTAATATGTTTGATCCGATTAATGTCACCGAAGCACATCAATGTATTTTGTATTTTGAAAAATTACCGTCAAGAAGACCACGTGGAGGAGATAGTGTTAAGGCATCTACTATGACGTTTCTTAAAATTATGGTTCAAAATCTTACTCAAACAATATAACATGCAATCCGAGTTCATTTTGGAACTTCTTCTCATATAAGGTGTTTTTGGTTTCAGAAGACGGGAAATCATGCATTAGAGTGTTTAAAGTTACAACACTCTAGAAGTTTGTTTACACAAGCTACTGATTCCCTAATGGAGGAAAGCAACAATTTACTATTTGGTGTGAATGATGAGAACATTGATGAATGAATTCAAGATGAAAGTTTAAGTGAGGGAGATGTAGGCCCTTTGTTGGTATTAATGTATGTCTATTACACGCCTAAAATTAGTAATGACAATGATGATTATTTTAGTATATGTGCACCATTGTGGGAAACGTTTGTAAGCTCGCGATTGATTCAGATCATTATGAGAATGTAATTTATGAAGTGGTTGTTCATAAACTGTAACTGAAGACTGAAGCTTATCCAAGCCTTTACAAACTAGCCTGCCTGAAGAAAAACATCGAGGTAATAATTTCTAAGCATTATATAGTTGCATTTTCTATTGGTAGTTATAAGGATAAACATAATGTAATATGCTTAGTATGGAAACTTGTCATCTACCATTAGGATATCCATGGTACTTTGATAGAGGTTTTACTCATGATGGTAGAAAGAATCGATATAGTTTCGTGATGAATAATAACAATATTATATTAGTTCCATATAGAGAAGTGTCCCACAACTAGCACCTCTTGTACAACAATGTTCTAGAAGAATTTTATTGGCGCATATGGGTTTTTAGAGCATGCAAGTGATTTATAGACTGTCTACGTGTTGGTTGTGAAATAATGTACTCATATTTTTGTTGGAGTACCCGATCGGGCTCATCCACTACTACTGTGGTTTGTTGATATCTTTCCAAATGAGTTACCAAATGGACTTCCGATATTACGAGATATTTAATATGAGATTAATCTAGTCCCTCGAGCTATCTTTCCCAAACCAACCTCACTACACGATGAGTCCCAAGGAACACGAGGATCTTAAGAGACATGTTGAGGAGTTATTAACTAAAGTTCATATTTGAGAGAACCTTAGTATATGTGTAGTTCTATCATTGTTTATGTTTAAAACATATGGTTTGATGAGGATACGTGTAGACAGTCGCGATATCAACAAGATCAAAATATGGTATTGTTTACATATTCTTAGATGCGATGAGGTTTTGGATCAACTGAATGACGCCAAGGTGTTCACTAAGTTAGATTTGAAGATTCTATATCACTAGATTCGAATCAGAACAAAGGATGAATGGAATTTTTTTTAAGACCCATGAAGTTTTGTTTGAGTGGATGATTATGTTTTTTATCTTTATAATACCCGTAGTACTCTTATGAGGGTGATTTATAAGATATTTTGTCCTTTCATATGGAAGTTTTTGGTTGTTTATTTTGATGATTTCTTGATTTATACTACTAACTGAGGCTTACATCTTCAATATTTGTGGGAGGTATTGTTTGTTTTAAGGTGAGAAACAATATATATATATATATATATATATATATATATATATAAATCAACAATTGTTCTTTAATGACATATTTTGTCCTATTTCATGGGTATGTTGTTTCACATGATGAAATATTAGTTGATGAGTCCATAATGGCAACAGTCCGTGATTAGCCACTACCTACCACTATTACTCAAGTTCATTCATTTCATTGGCTGGTGTCATTCTATCGGTGGTTATTTTATAATTTCAATACCATCATGGCACCCATTATAGATTGTATGAAGGTCGATACATTTTCTTGGACCCCTGAAGCAACATCTACATTTGAAGAAATTAAGGTAGGATTGACTACAACACTTATTATGGTTTTACCGGATTTTTTTACAAGGTTTAAATTATATTGTAATGTGTCTGGATTGGGTATTAGAGCTTTGATGAGCCACGATGGAGGATATGTGGATTTTTTCAGTGAGGAGTTTAGTGGTTTCAAACTCAACTACAATACTTATGATGTGTAATTTTATGTTGTGGTTCGGGCATTAAAGTATTGGAGTTCGTATCTCACTTATAATAATTTCATATTATACATTGATCATGATACACTCAAGTACTTGCAGAGTCAATGTAAACTATATGCATGTCACACATGATGGATAGTGTTCACACAAAATTTTACTTTTTCAATCAAACACACATTTGGGACAGTTAATCATATCAGTGGTGCACTGAGCAGGTGGAGTCTGATGATTTGCATGGAGAAAAATATTACTAGATTTGGTCCGAATCATAGATTTGTTTCTGTTTTTAGAAACTAGGTTTTCAAAGTTACTTACCCTCATATGCTACTTATCACAAAACCAGGTACTTATATGGCAGATAAGAATGCTTTAATCTCAAAAGTTGTTCCAGCCTTGTGATCTGATGAGGTGGGTGCTTTCTTGAGGTAATAAATCTAGACTTCCCAACATTAACTAATTGACCAGAAATATATTCATAATGTCTGAACAGGTTCATGATTCTGGAGACAGAGGAAGTAAAGCCATTACAGAAGACAAGGATATCATAAGCAAAGCATAAGCAAGGTACATTTAAGCTCCCTCTGCTTTTGTAGTTAATAAAACTCAGATCAGTAGATAGATTCATAAGGTTATTTAGAAGATATTCTTCTATTAGGATAAAAAGACTTGGTGACAGTGGGTCACCGTGTCTTAGGCCCTTATTTGACTTAAAGAACCCCCTTAGCTCACCAAATAGAATAGAGAATTAGTAGTTATCAATATTCCTTTCAATCACTCTAATGAAATCAGCCCTGAACCCAAATGCCACTAATACACTTAGGAGAAAGGTATGATCCAATCCGTCAAAAGCTTTATCCATGTCTACCTTTAGTAATATATTACCACCTCTTGACTTCATAGATAGATCCCCTGAAAGTTCTTGGACAATCATGATGTTATAAACAATCATCAACAAACTTATAGAAGTCTTTATGGAAGCACCACATATTAAGAAACATGATAGAGGATTTCATTTTAGTTAAGCTTGAGGAGATAGAGATTCATAGGGGAAGATGATCAAAGTAAGTTTTAGGTAGATGAGTAACACTAGTGCCTTCAAAATAGTTGAGCCACTTGTTGTTAATAAGAACCCTGTCCAGCCTCCTCCACTTCCTACCATTGGACCAAGTGTACCTATTACCTGAAAAACCAACATCAATTAAATTAAAGTCCAACATAAAATTATTGAAATTATCCATGCTGGCAGTGCAGTTATTGATGCATTGAAGTTGCTCCTCAGGTTTAGCAATAGTATTAAAATCCTCAAGAACTATCCATTCACTCTCCTCCTCTTCAAGATTCCTTAAGTTGTCCCATAGAATCCTCCTCAAACTCCTAGTGCATTTAGCGTAGATCACCGTAACCTTGAAAGTATTAGACATAGAGTTGTGATTGATGTTAAGATGCAAAACTTGGTCTTCATTGGCAATTATATCAACATGATAATCCCTATTCCACATGACCCATATCTTGTAACTTATGTTGTTCGAGAAAGCTGGAACATTGGCTCTTGAAGAACTAAAAAATTGAGCTTCTTTGACCTCTTTATGGACTTAATTCTGGCTTGAGATTCCTTGTTACCAATACCACACATACTCCAATTTAGAATAGTTATAGTCATTTAAATTGTTTGGAAGTTTTGGAAACATTTTTGTGTTGCACACACTTTGATGATATGATCCCCTTTGAGTTAACAATTTTAAATTTCTTCATTTTCTTCGGTTCTGTTTTTTTTAAAACCAGACTTACTGAGAACATTTCTGTTTGCAGGAGACGAAGGAAGGTTGCTAATAGTTTGTTTAGTTGGAGATAATATTGCTAACAAAAAATTCACAGAAGAAGTTCCTTAATGATTCAGTGATCCCATATCCAGCATATGTAAAACCTCAATGATTTCCTTATTGTCAATTCACAAAGGTATTTGATTCTGAACTGTATTGTCCGTGATTTTTTCAGTGTCAGAGATGTGATTTAATACCAAAACATCAGCCTCCTTTCTATCATCCATAATAACTGATCTAAGTTTATTACCAATGAATTTTAACTGAAATGTAGGCAACAAAGAGTCAAGATTCAAACGATTTGAAGACTCTTTTTGATCCACAGTTTTCCTTTGGTTGAGCTTTTTGCATCCCTTCTCAAAATGGCCCAAGTGAGAACAAATTTTGCAATACTCATGGTATTTATCATATACCAACTCTTGCCATAAACTGTAAGTCCCAAAAGAGATACCAATTCCTTTAGGCAGTGGTTTTGAAACATCCAAAATAACCCATATTCTACAATAATTATTCCTTACCCGATTCTTAGGTGGCACCCATATGTTTAGAGGAGACCCAATAGTCTTTGCTATTTCGAGAATGGTAGATTCATTATACATAATTTCGGAAAAGTTTGGGAGGTCTATATAGACAGGGATAGCAGGATTCTCAATATTAGGATTAAAATTAGGAGACCATTCAAGAAATTTCATAGTTTTTACCCCTATTTTCCAGACCTTCCTCCTCCAGATTCTCTTAAGGTCTTCAATCAATCCAAACTCAATGAAAATTTGTATGTAATCCCAACTAGTAACATTGTAGTCCCCCTTAAACTTAAAAGAATCCAAGAAAGCCTTAAAAATGCTATAAGTAGGTCTCCCACTAGGAAACTTTCCAAATAGCGTGTGATTATCATTCTCCCTTAGTTTCACCAAATCATCAAAATCAAATTAAATATTAATCTGATCTTTATCATTTGATACAAAGACATTCTTGTGTTTTATTTTCTCCGATTTTGATTTGAATAGATGAGCGAATGATCTCTTGGTACCTGATTCTTTTTCACAACTTGTAACAGATTCATATACAGGATTGTTCCTGATCTTTGGCTGATCATGGCGAAGATTTTTCAAGACTAGAAAGTGTGTATCATGATTAGTGGATTGATGATATGGTGACGACTCATCTTCCTCCATCAACCAGATCAAGCGAGGAAGAATCAACCAAGAGAAGAGTAGTTTTTAGGTTTACTTTTCATTTCTTGGAGGTTTCTTGGAGAAATGTAACTAACATTTTCAAATGATAAGTTGATAAGTTGGATATGAAGAAACTCAGGAAAACAAAAAAGCCTCAAAAGCATAGTTTTCAGGCAAAAGTATATGAAGAAGCTAAATTATTTTATTTATCAGGTCTTGTTCATGACACGTAATATTCTATCATTTTTTATTTTTCCATGAATCAAACATCATAAAACAACATATTTAAATATATAGGATGATGATTGCTTTCTTCGTATAGTTGTTTCCAGAATATTTTTCATGAATATCTGATGCAAAATTAAAAGTTTAAATATCTCGGACCATGATTTATTTTTCTAAGCATCAACAAAAATCAACCAAATCATATTTTACTTCGTTAATATAGTTCCCAGACATAAGGGAGCAGACCTTAGGTTACCACCAAAACATATTTTAATTTGTCCATATCGAAAACCATGATGTCGATTAAAATTCCAATCCAAATTTATGGTATTTTTAGAATATCAAATTATCCAACCAACACATAAAACGGGCTTCCATCACTAACATGAATTCCACATCCTACCATCTGATTAAATTGATAAGGTCCATGGAGAAGACTTTCTCCTATTCTCTTCACTAACAGGTTGTTGATGATGTCATAGATCTCGTCTTCAGAGGGTGGTAGTAAGAGTAAGTCATTGTATTCATTAGTTATCAGCTTGAGGATGTTATTAAAGACATTGTCTTGCATTATGTTAGTTTCTTCTTTAGTACTTGAGAAAGGTTGATTTGTTAGGATCTCTTTAAAGTATGCTTCAGCAGATAGGCCGATAGAGTTGGTATCTAAGATCCACTCCTCTCTAAATTTAATGATATTGATAGTATTCTTCCTTATTTTCTTAGACACATAAGCATGGTAGGTTTTAATGTTTTGGTTACCTTCTTTGAGCCAATTGAAGTAGTATTTTTTGCTTCAAGTATGACTCTTCCATATTTAAAGCTTTAGGAAAAGATCATTAGCTTTATCTAGCTCCATATTGGTGTCCAAGCTATTAGACATCATATCCTTAATCTCAAGCTTCTTGACTGCTTCTCTAGTTCCTTGCACTTTGTCAAAAATATTACCAAAACAAATTATTTGAAAATTTAAAGTAGGCACATTTATAAAGTAGGCACATTTATAAAGTAGGCACATTTATAAAGTAGGCACATTTAAATTTTCAAATGATTGTTGAAGTAGGCACAATTATAAAATCTAGTCCTCTTGAAATCATCTCGAGTGTTGTTGAATTTAGAACAATTTCTATTATACCAGATGGTCCAACAAATTATTTGGGAGACCAGATGAGTAATATGAAATTTGCAGTTAGAGAACCAAAACCAACACTGAAGAATGTGATTGAGAGTCATAAATCGACTGATAGGAATTTTAAAAAGGCACCCAAAGTAGTTCCAAATGGCCCAAGAAAAGTTGCAATTGACGAAGAGATGGTTTTTCTCTTCACAACTGCAACAAAATTGGCATTTGGAGACAATGATAATGTATCCCTTGAAAAGAATACTGTCTAGAGGAATAAAGTTTTTAATGATTTTCCAGCAAAGAAAAAATATTTTTTTTGGGATAAAATGGCTCTAACTTTTTTTGAAAAGGTTTGATTTGTTACTTTTATTTCTAACTTTGTCCCAAGTCATCATAGTGTTAAAGTTACAGTCATTAGATAGTTTCCAAACTATCTTGTCTTCCTGATTAGGGTTGAGTTTTAAACCATTTATATGGTTAACTCTATCTTGAGGCAAGAAGCTCAGGAGAGTTTGGTTGTCCCATCAGTTTTCTTTCCAAAAGGACTTAACATTAGCAGAAAGATACCAGTTTGTGCTAAGGTTGGTGAGTAAAGGAGGCATATCATGCCACTCATCAAGCCAAAAGTCAACACAACCATTACCAAGAGACCATTTTATGTTATTTTCATCCTTATCCTTAATAAAATAGAGTCTTTTCTAAACAGTAGAATCAGTGGGCTTGCAATTAGCTTTAATGGGGTGGAAGTCAGGGCTGTAAATTTTGTGCATAAGGTCAGACCAGAGACTTCTGTTCTTTCTAAAAAGGAACAAAAGCTTATGACTGAAAGTGTGTTGAATATCAATCAATCTTTTGATATTCAACCCACCTTCATCATAAGGCTTACAAAGCTGATTCTAGGAGGCCGAATGTATTGATTTTTCATTATATTTGGACCTCCAAAGGAATCGATTGAAGAAAAGCTCAATTTAATTTATAATGGTAGTTGGGATCGCACTATTATGCATCCAGTAATAAACAATGGGATGAAGCACATTAGAGATGCGGGACATTCTGCCCTTAAAGGACAAATGTTTCATGTCCCACTCTTGAATTTTGTTATAAATTTTCCCAATAGGAGGTAAGTAATTCTTCTCCTTGTTGTTTGCAGAGATGGTGATGCCAAAATAGGAGAAAGGATCAGAGTCAATCTTAAAGCCAGTAGCAACATTAAGCCTTGAAGCACAATCTTGGAAAGATTTAGTTGAGGTAATAACTTTCGTCTTCTCTTTATTTATAGCTTGCCCAGAGATTGATTGATAGTTTTCAAGCATATGGCTAAACTTAGCAATGGTGGAGGGAAGACTGTTGGTGAAGATGATGATATCATCTACAAAAGCCAAACTTGGTAAAAGGTAATCAGATTTGATATAGTACTTCATACTTTCATTAGCTTTAAATAGATTAGAAACACATCTAATAAGAACATCCTGAGCAATAATAAAACGGCTTGGAGACATATTATCTCCCTGTCTTAAGCCTTTTTTCTGACGAAATAACCTATGCTTAGACCATTTATGAAGACAGAGATCATAACATTAGATATCAAGGTACTTATAATAGAAGTAATGTCCTTTGAAAATCCAAAATAGGTTAAAACTTTTAGGACAAAGGCATGAGACATTCTGTCAAATGCCTTTGTCATTTCAAGCTGCATAATAATGTTACCCTTACTAGGCTTTTTGTTAATATTGGGCATCATCTCCTTTGTGATAAGAATATTCTCATGAATGAGTCTATTTTTCACAAAGGCTCCCTGATTTTTAGAGACAATTTTAGGAAGGAGAAATTAGATTAGAGATCACCCTATTGAATATAGTATATAGGCCTATAGGCTTCTACTTATCCCAAGTAATAGGATTAGAGCCTTTAGGAATTAGATAAATCCCTGTGGCAAAGACACTCGCAGGGATACTACAACCTTTAAGATAGGCATTTAGGGCATTAAAAATATCAATCTTAATGATGTCCCAGCATATTTTCAAAAAGAAAGTGTTAAACCCATCTGTGCCAGCATCACTGTCTTTCTTCATAGAATTGATACTAGTCCAAACTTCCTCCATGTTTGTGGGTCTGAGCATTGTTTGATTGTCTAAGTCAGTTATTAGCTTGGGAATGTTATGAAAGATGTGATCCTGCGTTTTTAAGTTTAAATCAACAGAGTTATCATAAGAATCAGTAGATAGGATATTTTTAAAGTAAGATTCAGTTGACTTAGCTATGTCATTTTGGCTATGGAGCCAAATGCCATCTTCCTTTATTCCATTTATTAAATTCTTCTTCCTCTGTTTAGAAACATATCTATGGTAGATCTTGGTATTACCATCACTTTCATTCAACCAAGTGTTAAAACACTTTTGTCTCCAATAGGTTTCTTCATTTTTGAGAGTCTGCATTAGGATGCTGTTAGCTTTTGCAAGGCTGGCCTTTGAGTTAATGCTGTTCTCATTTTGGTGAATAGTCTCCTTAGAGTTAACATCATCAATAACAACCTTCACTTTGTTGAAGATGTTGCCAAAGTGTTTGATGTTCCAATCCTTAAGTAGTTTTTTGAGTCTCTTAAGCTTGAACCAGAAGATGTTGTTATGATTTCCATGACAGGGAAGGTCCCAATTTTGCTTAACTAGACTTAGAAAGTTAGAGTCATTAGTCAATGCATTAATGAATTTAAAATTGCATTTGTTATAGTTTAAAACAGTATTTAAATTATTTGATAAGGATATGAGTAAAGGGGCATAACCAAAACAAGTTCTAACCATGTGAAACACCTGAACACTTTGCATAGTAGAGATCATACTGTTGTTGACTAACGTTTTGTCTAATCTTTTCTAGCATCCGTTGTTGCTCCATGTGTACCCGGAGCCCACATAGCCAGCGTCCTCAAGACTACACATACTGATGGCTTCATTGAAGTCTTCAGAGCTCCCAACATCAAAGGTGGAGCAACCAAGCTGGTCTTCAGAGCTAGTAATAGCATTGAAGTCACTAGCAACCAACAAAGGGAGGCTTAAATCGCTGCTTCGTCCCTCGACTATCACGTTTTGTGTCATTTAGTCCCTCGACAAAAAAAATCACGGTTGAGGGTCCCTCGTCTATCAAAAATCTATAAATTCAGTCCCCGCGCGTGGTTTTTGCTATAATGCTGCCACGTGTCGCTATAGTTAAATGGTTGTTGTTTCATAGATAGTCCTTCGACTTTTAATTCCATTTTTACCCTTCGAATTTAATATTTTTAAAATATATATTTTTTTTCTTTTTGTTATTCTCAAAACAGAGTATAGCAAATTGTTATACTCTGTTTTTGCAACACCCTGGTATCATTCCAAGTGTGGAATCATTGAACTTGGTTTGAGGCAAGTCAACGATGGTTGGCCTTCTCTCACAGTTCAAAACAGTGGAGAAGTCTAAACTTTCGTAATAATTTGCTTGCTTTCCGAGGAAAAATCCAGTGGTAAAAGAAGGACGAGTAAGAAGGTTGATAATACGAGTAGAGCAGAGAAGCAAGTTAGTAGAGTAGAGTAGAGTAGACCGGAGAATTCGTGAAGTCGTAATTCCTAAAGATAGAATGTTGATGAATGATACCGAATATCGAAATCACCTTAAGAATGTCAATCAATGACGAAAATTAAACACTCCTTACGAAAGAAAGAATGAATATATAGAGAGAAACAGCACACAAAAGATATCATTATTAATCAAATCAAACCACCGAAAATTATTAAGTGGTAAGATTTTTTACCTTGCAGAGTAGCTTTAGGGCAAATAAACCCATCATTAGTAAGCGTGATATTGGACGGCAGCGGCACACCGGGAGGAGCAACACCGAACTGCGTTCCGACGATCTTGACCGTGGCCTCCATCTGAGTCGAATCACCAGCTGTCTCGATAGCCGTCTTCAAATCAGTCATCGGGTAGCCAGTGAAGACCGTCCCGTTGGTCACATTGGCGGCTTGGCGAGCGGCGGAGATGGATCAACCCAACTAAAGTAGTCCGAAAAGAAAAGAAAAAAACAGAGTATAGCAAATTTTGCTATACTCTGTTTTGAGAAAAACTAAAAAAAAAATATATATATTTAAAAAATATTAAATTCGAAGGGTAAAAATGGAATTAAAAGTCGAAGGACTATGTATGAAACAAAAACCATTTAACTATAGCGACACGTGGCAGCATTACAGCAAAAACCACGCGCGGGGACTGAATTTATAGATTTTTGATAGACAAGGGACCCTCAACCGTGATTTTTTTGTCGAGAGACTAAATGACACAAAACGTGATAGTCGAAGGACGAAGCAGCGATTTAAGCCAACAAAGGGATGTTATCATCAGCAATAGAGACCATGTTGTTCCAGAGATCTTTTCGAAGAGAGCGCTGATTCTTGGCATACGCAGAGGTAAGATTAAAGTAGTAGTTGTTAGTGTTAATCTCCATGTGAAGAAATTGGTCATGATCAACATTAACAGAGAGATTAATGTCACAAGACCAGAACACCCACACCTTGTTAGAACAATTAGCAACATAATTAACAAGACCAATTCTTTTAAATATGTTTTCAATCTTATCAATTCTGGCCATAGGTTCTTGGATAGTCATAACTTTAATCTTCTCACTTTGAATCATGAAAATAAGCATAGCTAAGGTATAACTGTTGTTGATACCACGGGAATTCCAACTAGCAATCTTTATCATTATCAGATAAAGACTTGTTGTGTTTGCTCTACCTTTTTCGTAGAGAGTTTATTGACTGTTTTTTGCTATGCTTGTTTCTATTTGCAGATTTGATCTTGTGGCTGATAATCGAGTTAAAGTCATGACCAGGAGAAGTGAAGTTAGGAGAATCACATGGAGAAACATCACATCTTCCAATATTATTGAGACGTGGAGATGAAGAATTATCAACATTTTGATTTTCAAGATTAGTTTGAAATTCAGAGTCTAGTCTTTGAAGGGCACCAATTATCTCAAGATAATTCTTTGAGGAGCTATAATCTTCTTCAATGTTAGAGGCCACTTCAATAGTTACTTTATGATCAAACTTTTTGTCTTTATTTGTAATTATTGATTTGAGTTTCCTTCTATACACTTTGCTAAAAGTTTGTATCTGTGTTACCTTGGGAGCTTGTATATTATTAGAGCATTTTTGAACAATATCAACATCAGTATCAATAATATCTTTCTTTTCAGTGCTTCTTTCTTTATCTTTCTCTTTAAGATCTATCTTTCTGCAATCTTCAGTGTTATGACCCAAATGATAGCAACCGTGACAATATCCCGAAGCATTCTGATAGTTGATACCTATCCAGTTCCCATCATTCTCACCAAAGCCCACCCATATGCTTCTCTTGAGCTCCCTAGAAACATCGATCTCTACTTGAGCATAACAAGCGTTTCTGCTGGCTCTGTGTTTATCAGGTATCACTATACGATACACCATTCCCAGAGTTGAAGCAAGATCCTGAATAACAGAGCAATTGTACATGAATTCCGGTATTCTCTCAAATCTAACCCATAGCAAAGCAGTACAGTTTTCAATGTTCTTGTTGAAGTTTGGGCTCCATTTTAAATTCGCATGCTTTTCCCATCCACAGCCCAGACATTTTTAGACCAGAGGAGACTAACGTCTTCTTTAAGACAGAACTCAATCAAGACGTGACGAGAGTCAATCGTAATGAAACTGTATGAGCCCATGAACTTAAATGATTTAAGAAAGTGTTGGAGAGAAACACGTTTGGGTATTCCGTTGGTAAATTTTCCGATTAGTGTGGTTCTACTTTGTAATAAAAGAATATATTTGGTCTCCTTCGAATACTGGACAGAGATATGATCTTGAGCCTCCTTGACGAACTCATGACGAGTTTCTTTATGTGAAAGCTTTGGTTTAAGAATTTCGGAAAAATATTTTTTAAAGTTAATCGGAGCATTGATTTCAGCATTGATATATAGAGCTGGGAAATCAGTACCGATGCTTAAGGCTCCGTTAGCCATCGATGGGAAATAGAGATTAACTAGAATCAGGAAGAGGAGAAAGAATGATTGCGAGGAGGCAATCTAAAAATTAAAAATCTCAGAGAAGCGCTTCTGAAGAGGCTCGATGAAGCCTTCCTGAAAAATGACACCGGAGACGACTTATTGGAAATCCTGTGCTTTCTTGAAAATAGGCTCTTTTTCTTGAGAGTCCCTTGAAAAAAAAAATACTGGGTTAGAAAATAAGAAAAATGCGTAGTCTACTAAATGATTTAGCCCAATGTTTTTAAAATGGACTGAAAAGGCTTTTACAACCAGAGAAAACCAAAACAGGACGACATTAAAGAAACCAAAACTGTACCAAAAACCTCTCACAACAAAAACTGTACAAATCCTCATCGATTCCTCCATTTGTATGCATACAAGTACAAAAACCAAAAGCTCTAGTAAGAGACAACACTAAGCAAATCTCTATATCCTAAATCTCCGTCTCCAATTTCCTCTCTAGATTATTATTATTATTTGACAATTAATAAGTTTAATTTTTTTTCATATTTTTCATAAATTATTTTAAACTTATAATTAATCTTCTTATTCGAAATTTGCAACGTAAATGTTAATAAAATAAAAAATATTCTTATTTTATTATTTATTCATTAGAATATTTTATACGATCTATTTTTTTAAAGTTCCGGCGGTTGAAAATTGTTCAACCGTCTGTATAAAATAACATTTTATTATTTTAATAAAATAAAAATAGATAAATTTTAAAATTTATATCTATATAGAACCATAATAAAGTTTATTTTTTATTTTTTAAAATTACAAACTATAGAAAACATTAGCAAATAATATATATATATATATATATATATAAAAGAAAAGTAAATAGAATTACAATGAACCAAAAAAGATTTTGAGTGTAATTTTATTTTTGGTAAAGAAAGGGGGTTTATTATCCATGGCCAAATATAACTTTTAGTGTAAACTATAAAACATTACATGGGCCTGTTTGACACTAAAGCCCAGCCCACTAAATCAATCCGAAACATGACCAAACCCTAAGAAGTTTAGGTTTACTGATTATAAATTTATCAAAACCCTAGCCAATCGTATTTCCTCTCTCTTCCGATTCTGGTTTTCTTAGTGCAGAACACCCTCGCTATCCTAAGCAGGTAACTCCCCTCCCCCTTCCTCTTTCTCTCTAGATTACTACTTGGTTTGTTTCTCACACTAGATCGATTTCTACAGAGATCGAAGTATGTTCATACATTTTACTGAGATTCGATTTCGTCATTTCCTGTTTGATTTCGTCTTTTAGGGTTGTAGATTTATAGTATAATGATAGGTTTGAGAAATTTTTGTTTTGTAGATATGGCTACCGAGATTGAGACCGCCGCCGAACCTGTCGTCGAAGGACAGCACGATGTGAAGCTTTTCACTGGACTTTTGAAGAAGTCAGGGTATGTTGGTACTTGATATACTGAAATCTAATCTAATGTTTGGTGCTTGATGTAATTACAGTCCTTCAATGTTTTCTTGTTGAATTCCAAACTAGGTTTGAAAGTTACCACCAGTATCTTCCTTTGTTATTGTATGAGTCCTGCATTTTCTTATGTAGAAGGAGTTGTATAATCATATTCTTCTTTGCTGCCTCTCTTATCTTAATTCATAGTGTGAATGTAGCATCATCTAGTTAGCTTTGTATAACAAAGCTTTAGGATCAAAGAGAGTAGAACTATGAAATACAATTCTATACTTCTAGCATATTGTATAAGTCCTGCAGTTTCTTATGTAGTATATCTCAATTTATTCTAGAGATCAATTGTAATCTATTTTACTTATATGTATAAGTATATGATTATATGATAGAAAACTTACTCTTATTTTGGGCATTTGGGACAGGTGGCTGATATTAGTTTGCAAGATTATATTGCAGTTGGTAGCGCTAAAGCTACCTACTTGCCTCACACTGCTGGGAGATACTCAGTGAAACGTTTTAGAAAGGCTCAGTGCCCAATCATTGAAAGGCTAACCAACTCGCTCATGATGCACGTGAGGAACAATGGTAAGAAGTTGATGGCTGTTAGGATTATCAAGCATGCCATGGAGATCATCCATCTCTTGACTGACCAGAACCCAATCCAAGTAGTATTTAACTTTTTATATATCTATCTGTTTGGTATTTCTTAGCTTTGTGCATAATCAGATATTGATTTATTTCCTACTTTTCTATGTTTAGCTTAGAACACTGAAAAGCTTAGAAGGCTGAAAGTTACGGTCTAGTTTATTATGTTGTCATTTACTAATGGTCTAGTTATATAAAAGCCTTTTTTAATTCTTAAATTGTGACTGATAAAAGAATGCTATGTTTACAAGTGTGTTAGTTGAGCCCCATACAGTCTGTTTGATTACTGTTCATAATTATGTTTATTATATTCCTCCATCGTTCAGGTCTCTCTCTCTCCTCTCTAGATTGTCCGTGTTTTGATTTCCTTTTATTCATTCCTTTTCATTCGAAATTATATGTAGGAGGCACCAAGAGATTTTGCTGCACCCAATGCGTTCAAAAGGAAGGCCACAAGTAGAGATTAGGCTCTGGAATTGGTTGAAGGCACGCTCAAAGTACCTTCTCCTTAGATTCTGATTTTATTGAAGGTTCAATAGATGAAGGATCTAAGGGGAGGTCAGGAACTTGGCTGATTGCTCCCGATTCCATGGCTGATATTTCTGCAAGACATTTATCGAAGGACACGAAAGCTCTGGAAATGGGCTGATTGTTCCCCTTACCATGGCTGATAGTTCAACAAGGCATCCATAGAGAGGTAAGGGCAATGCCTTCGATTTAATGCAAGAACGATGAAATCAGGCTATACCTGCTTAGAGTTAGTGACTAAATTTCTAAATATTTGCAGGAAACATTAAAGAAGATCATGATTAAAAAGGGTATAGCTAAACTCAAGTCGAAGTAATCCAGAAGCAAAAGGCTGATTGAAAAGATTAAAGAAAGCTTCACAATCACAGCAGCTTTCTCTTGGAGATTTGCAAGCCCAGGTAATAGCACAATCCGCTTAAATGATCCTAATTTTCTGCATTTTAGAAATCAAGACTTGAATACCTTGTTAGTAGCAAATTATATAGAGTCTTTAATCAAAATGATCCTAACTTTCTGCATTTTAGAAATCAAGACTTATAACTTGTTAGTAGCAAATTAAATAGCGTCTTTAATCAATGTTAGGGGTTGTATAACCCAGAGAATATAACTAACTTAATTTTAAGTTATCTATTGAGAAAAATGATGATGGAAAGTTATAAAGTATCCAATTTTGTCTATATTCAATCAAATTATACAAACTGTTTTAGGGTGATCTAAGAGAGAAAATAACTAACTTAATTTTAAGTTATCTATTGAGAAAAATGATGATGTAAAGTTATAAAGTATCCAATTTTGTCTATATTCAATCAAATTATACAAACTGTTTTAGGGTGATCTAAGAGATTTATTTTTTAATAAATATATGTACTCTCCATGCATAGGTTGATTGTATGCCTATGCATGGAGGGGATTGGTTTGTAGTTTGAATCAGCAAGTTCATACAAAATTGTTAAAAGCCATAATCAAATTTTATACTGTTATAAAAATTAATAACATAATTGTTAAAAGCCAGAATCAAATTTTATACTATTATAAAAATTAATACTCTTAAGAGCAAGCAAAACGTAAAGTAGCTAAGTGTAAGTAAACCAAACAATTTATATAATGTATTACTGCTATTTAGCCATGTAATCTCACATTATGCATAAGAAGATATGACATATCTATCATTCTAAATGAATACCAACATGTCCAGACCTTTACAATGAATGTTAACATGTCCTGCGCTATACAATGAACATCAACATGCTGACACCGTTATACAAATCTAACCCCCCGCACCCGTATCTTTGCCACCAACGCATCGAATAACCTGTAGGAAGGTCTTTTATTTTACACTAGGGATTTTATTTTCCTTAGGGTTAGCTTTCTTAATTTTGTATTTTGAGAACAACCGGTTACCAAAACTGACCATACACATCGCATGTGCACATGTGGTTTGGGGGTGGTGTTACCTCTTTTAAACCAGAACCTCTAATAAATATAGAGTTAGGAACCGAATTCCTAAGTCTCAAAAATATGAGAATTACGAATACTGTTCTTTTTTTTATGAAAAGAACTTAATATCAGAAATGAAGTTCAACAAGATAATGAAAATTAGCAATGTCTCACTCACTTTTCCTATGTTATTGTTTGTTAACAATGACAAAGGAAAATATTATCGATCTCTCAAACATAAAACCAAACCATTTTTTTCAAAACAAGAGAATAATTTTGATCTAAAATTTCAGTTTGAAATTATTCTCTTGTTTTGAAAATAATGGTTTAGTTTTATGAGGTAGAGTTGGATAATATTTTCCTCTGTCATTGTTGGCAATGACAGATAAAAAGTAGTTGAACCATTAGTAATTTCCATTACCTTATTCAAATTCATTTTTGATATTAAGTTCTATTCATAAAATAAATACATCGTAATTCTCATATTTTTGCAACTCTGAATTTATATTCCTAATTTTAGTTTTATTAGGGGTGGTTTTGAGGTGGTAACACCACCCCAAACCACACTGACCCATGCGATGTGTATGGTCAGTTCTTGTGCTTTTCGTTGGCAAAATACAAAATTAAAAAGCTAAATCTATAGAAAACAAGTTCCTTACCGTTCAGTGGGCTTGTAATTAGCTTTAATGGGGTGGAAGTTAGGGCTGAAAATTTTGTGCATAAGGTCAGACCATAAGGTCAGACCAGAGACTTTTGTTCTTTCTAAAAAATAACCAAAGCTTATGATTGAAAGTGTGTTGAATATCAAATCTTTTGATATTCAATCCACCTTCATCATAACAAAGCTGGTTCCAGCAGGCCCAATGTATTGATTTGTCATTAATTTTATATTTTGCCAACGAACATGCACCTATTTCGATACACATCGCATGAGGAGTGTGTTGTTACCACCAGAACCCTTAATAAAACTAGAATTAGGAACGCAGTTCTAGAGTCGCAAATACATAAGAATTACGAATACTGTTGTGTTTTTGTTTTATGAAAAGAACTTAAAATCAAAAATGAATTTCAAGAAAATAATGGAAATTACCAATGGTTCAACTATTTTTCCTCGCAAACAATGACAGAGGAAAATATTATTGAACTCTATAGCATAAAACCAAATAATTGTTTTCAAAACAAGAAAATAATTTCGAACTGAAATTTGAGTTTAAATCTTACTGGAGATCTCTTTTTTAGGAATTCAGTAAGAACCGTTAGGTCGTATGTTATCTTACCATCAGTCCTCCTCTGTTGATCCCTTAAGTGTCCATGTAAAACAGTTACTTAAGTTTGAGTTTTTGTTGTTTTTTATATTTTGTAATTTGCTATTTTCTTGGTGGGCTTGATGTAAAATATGATCAATAAAATTAATGTACTTGAGCCAACTAATAAAAAACTTTAACTTAAGTAACAATTTTACATGGACTATTGAAGGATTGACTATTGAGAGATCTGGTTGTAAGATAACATACGACTTTATGATTTTTACAAAATTCCAAAAAAAAGGTCTTTAGTAAGATTTAAATTCAAATTTCAGTTCGAAATTATTCTCTTGTTTTAAAAATAATGGTTTAGTTTTGTGAAGGAGAGTTCGATAATATTTCTCCAACAATGACAGGGGAAAAGTAGTTGAACCATTAGTAATTTCCATTACCTTATTCAAATTCAATTTTGATATTAAGTTCTTTTCATAAAATACATACATAACGGGATTCGTAATTCTCATATTTTTGCAACTCTGAATTTGCGTTCCTAAATTTAGTCATGCTAAATTTGGTAAAGGTCATTTCGATTAAAAAACCAATTTTTTACGATTTAATTATTTTTTATAGATTGTGATGCTTACCTAAATTTATCGAATTATATTTAATTTTGGACGTAACCTCATTTATATTCGTTATCTTATGAAACTATTTTTTGCCATTTCGCATGTCGAATATGACACCACTAACGTGGTGGATGGATTTTCTTTTTGTAAAACTAGTACTAATTACTAATAAAACTAGGTCACTTAACGGACCACAATTATAGGTATAAGGGAAAAAATCAATTACACAGTTAATATTAGAAATACTACCGAGGTTATTTTTAGAGATTTTAGTTATTTTACGTCATAACTATTCCTTTAACGTAAACACCCAATAAAAAGTAAAAGTCTCAACTTTCGGTATTACAATTTAATTTTCCTAAATCGCTTATCTGAAACAAATTAACCGATAAAACGATATATATATATATATATGATTTTTCGAAATGATAAAAAATAATGGGACTTTACATTCGAAATAATCAAGACCTACGACATTGAAATACGAATTTTTAATTTGGGATCAAATGTAGAATTTAAAACCAAATATGTAAATATTATCCTTCGATTGAAGCATGAATAAGAGACAATGTCGTCTACCTATACAATCTTCAATCTAAATATTCGGAAGAGGAAATCAAATAAATGATAATAAAAAAATATATATCTGACACACTTGAAAGAAGATAACGTAACAAACAACCGTATACAATTACGAAAAGAATATCAAGGTATGGATTAGTGTTTTGCAACGTGTTCTTACTTGTTTTGACATTTTGTATTTAGTTTCTACTTGTTTCTCATTTAATAAGTAGTTTCTACTTGTTTCGTATTTTGCATTTGTTTTAATTAACGTTTCAAATTTCACATTTGGTAGACTATTTACTTATTATTTTATATTTCTCAGTTCATTTTATTAGTATTTCGTATTCCATATACTTGATGTCTCTCTATCTTACGATTGAATAAAAAAAGTTTTTAAAACTGATGGGATCAATGAGCAAATGATGTATTTATATTATTGATTATGTTAGCCTACGAAAGTAGACCTAAAAACATTGTTGGATGTGTAGCTATACTGGTGGTTAGTATCTTATTATTTTATTAAAATATAAAAACAATCGATATATATATATATGTAATTTTAATCAAAATTTCTTCAAAATATATACTTCAAAGTCAAGTATAGCTCGTAATGTTCTATATTTTAGGATTTTACCACATAAAGTGTTACTTTACCAACTAAAATATTGTATGTCTAAATTCAAGAGCTCGTCATCATAATTCCATTTCCGTTCTAAATTGCGGGGTAAATAACCCTCCAAATGTGGGATTTCAATAATTATCCTTCCCGATCCTTGGTTTGTTACATGATTTTGAATTTCATATTTATGTATATGGAAATAAGTATAAACATGGCTAGCAAAACCTAGTATAAATAACCATTATTGTAAAACTTACATGAATATATTTATCAAAGAACACACAACAATTCAGAAAGGAGCAGCCAGATAATATTTGATTCCAAGATGTTTCAAATAAGTGAGGATTGAAGTAAATAGAGAGTTTGATTTAAATGAATATTTATTCTTTAGAAAATATCACAGATTATTATATATGTTTTAAAATATGTTTTGTATTTCGCATTTAGTTGTATTTTGTATTTTAGATTTTTCATTTTTTAATGATATATTTCAAAATTATTTTAACATTGTTTCACATTTTGTATTTGTTGTAAACCTCTAATTACATGTTTTTCTTTTATATCTTATATGCTTTACTAATGTAGTTTACTTGGTATGCTTATAGATTTTAATTTTGGATATTCCATGAAGGTATAAATTATAATGAGTTTTATAAATGATGTTAGGATACATCATCAATAAATATATATGATAACTTATATTCAACCGGTCTAAGCATATAAGTAAAATTTTAAGATATTATCAATCATGTGCATTATTATAAAGAATGATGCATGACGGTCAATGATTATGTATAATATATATATATATATATATATATATATATATATATATATATATATATATGGGTTTTTATTTACTTGTAAACATCATGATGAATCTCTCCGCCTTAGTAGAACCTCATCATGTAGGTTACATGTTGAGATTTAAAAATTACTTTTGCAATAATATTAAGTTAGTTATGTTTGTATCAACATGTTTATGATTGTTAGTTTAAAATCTATTTCATACATGAATGGATTGTCAAGGTTGGTAACCTATCTTGATTATAAAAAGTAATAATTTTCGTGTTAAGTTAAGTGTCGCATTTTGGTATAAACTCTTTGATGAGATGAATTTATCCTTAGTGGTGGAATGATAAAGGAACCAAAATATAAATATATAATTAATAACGCATCCATATTTAGAATATTTTATCTTTCTATTACAAGTTTTCTCCCTCTATGTGAAAGGGAAGTAGTATATTTATAATATAAGAAGAAAACAAATTTGATTCACAAAGAAAACACGACACGTTAGATCCATCTGAAACAAAACTAACTAATAAACTTGTAAACTATAATTGCATATCATATACCCTGAACTTCTTCTAGAGTTCTCATTATTCTTATATAATATCGATCACGGGTTATTGAAGCACATGTCAAATATAAGTTTTATAAATTAAGTTTTTATAAAATATACAGAAACATAATATGTGAAATAAGGCTTGCAATAAATTTGAAAATAGAATTATCTCTTATGTATTTTGGATTCCCTTTTTAGTATGCAGTTCGTGTTCATCTTTGACCATTTTGATCACAAAATGTTAGGGTGTTTATAGAGTTAACTTTTTATTAATAAAAGTTTTTCAAAACATGGGGAAACATAATTTGTGGAATAAGGCTTTAAATTATTTTTCGAAATTAAACCACATACTGTGTACTCATAAAATACTTGTCTTGTATCTCCACATTCACATGAGGAACTACCTCATATGCCTCAGTATTTTCATGATCAACTAATTCTTATAACTCTGTATATGCATGAGGAACATCTTCGTGTACTTCTATACGTGTGTTGATTATTCTACCAAAATGAGTATTTTTAGAGCCATCAAACATTTATCGTCTTTTTAATATAATATCAATTCGAAGTTGAAACAAAGTGATTTCGTAGAGCCCCCAAGGGGGTAGCCGAGTTGGTTGAGTATGGCATTCTTATGACCAAAATGTCATGAGTTTGAGTCCCTCTACATACACTTTCTCGGCTGAGCCTGTCACCTTGTGTGGTTTACCTTCTGGCGTTGGTTTGCAGGCTATCGCGTCAGACTGAGGGTTTACCCTGTGCGCACTCATTGCACTCTGAGTAGCGGCTGCGGGTTCCCTCCGAAAAAAAGAAAAGAAAAAAAAAATGATTTCGTAGATAATAAATATAAAATTTAAATGAGAATTTCTTAAAAATACATGGAAACTAAAATCTTAAGTGGATAATAATTTGATCTTCGAATTTTAATCGGTATACGACTCAAATTAAAATATTGTTTAATATTATTGGTTTTTTTCAGCTCTCTTTGTTAAATACAATATCTTAAATTTTAGTTATATTTAGAAGGAATCGTCCAAAACATTATAGTCTCATATTTGGTATGGAACCCGGTCTAACTCAACATGAAGTATAATATGTTCATATATAATTTTATCATTTATGAGAAATATTTGATATGATAAATTGATTTATTTAAATGAGAAGTAGTATTTTTGTGGTAAATAATAATTAGAAGGTTCCAACAATACGTCACTAAAGAGATGAAAGTACAATCATTGATGACTCAAAACAATAAATAATATGATATCAGACCTTAGATTCGAACCAAATGACTAAAATGCAAAATATTGAATGCAGACTTGGAGACCTTTTCTTACTCTTAAATCCCGGTATACCAAAACAGTATAGTACGAACGTATATTCATAGAGAAACCTAACAAAAAACCTCTTTATATTTTTCAACACTTTTAATATTAAACCTAAACTATACAACTAACATAAAAATAAAGAAAATGAACTATGCTTCTTACCTGTTAATTTTGGGGTTTTAGATAGATGTTAGAGAGAGGCTGAGCTTCATCTGTAAAGAAGAGGTTCAACTTTTCAGTTTTGCAAGGTAAATTGAGCTTCACTAGGTCAATATCAGAGGTCAAGCAAGAAATCGAAGCAATTGAGCTTAAGTTTCTCATTTCATGGTTTCTCTTCTTTTTTTAGAGAGAGAAGATAGAGAAAGTGGGTTAAAGGTCTAAAGGAACAAAAAAGGAAAAGAAGCTTGTTTTTTGCTAAAAAAGCAAATTTATACTAAGGGGGTATTTTATCCATTTTATGGTGAAAAGGTATATTGGTAGTTTACCAACATTAGGTATTAAGTAGTAATAACTTACTTGGTTAGGTATTTATGGGTAACTCACATGTTATATATTTAGTCTATTATGATACTAAAATACTATTCTTTACATTATGATTTAATATATTTATAAATATATAATTTTAATTAATGAAATCATAGTTATTATTTTAGGGTATGAGAATACTATTTGATTTTTTGGATTAATTTGATGAGGCGTCTTTATTTTGATTTTGAATTTCAATTTTGATTAAATACTTTTTTAATTTGATTTTGGATTTTGATTTTGATTTTGGATTTCGATTTCAATTAGATTAGTTGTTTTAATTTGATTTTAGATTTAGAATTTCAATTTTGGATTTGATTGGGTATTTCTCGATTGTTTGATTATGTTCGATTAGAAGAGCTATTTCGATTTGATTTTAGATTTTGATTTGAAATTGAATTTCATTATGATTTGGATTAGATTAAGTCTTTCAATTTTATTTTTTGGATTTATATTTAGATTTAGTATTTATTTTTTATTTGATTATGTATGATTAGAGCTTGTTGACTCATATTGAAAATATGAGAGAAAAATATAACTTTCGACAGTCTATTAGTACCAAACTTAATGGGAAATACTTTGTCTATTAGAGCTATGCCATAGAGAAATTTTTACGTGGAAAACATATGTGAGGATATGCTTTAGGTACAAAACTTCTACCTACTGATAAAACCAATGATGAGAACTATATGTTACTTGGTATGTGAGACACTTATAACACTAAGGCTATGACTTAGATTAATAACTCGGTAACTCAGCTTATTGATGTTCATTTGGCTAAATATGAAATAAAAAAAAGTTAATATCAATTAGTAGGGTCAGATTTAAGGGGGTAGCCAAATATGTCGTGGCATACCTTAAATATGAAAATATTATTTAGTATAGTGGTAAAGTGCTTTACGTTTATACTCAAGGTCATGAGTTCAAACTTCAAAAATATCTTATTTTTCTTTTTTATAGTCTAGATTACGAGTTCAAACCTGATAAACTCCAAAAATATTTATATCTTCTTTGACACGCAAACCTAGATATATACAACATATTTTTGACATGAATAGATTATTTAGTATAGTGGTAAATATTTGCATCCGTTTACTCTAATCAGGTTGGGCCAATGTTCACCACCAAGCCATAGATATATACAACATATTTTTCAACTTGAGAATATATAGCCTCATCTAAATTGACTTTCATTCGTCTATTATAATCTGGTTGTGCACCAGATGAGTCATAGAGGCACTACAAATCTATATGCTCACGCTTTATGCCTAAACGGTTTATTACGTCCGTCACTAGATGATTTCACCCACATGGATATTTCTCTATAGATAAAGCTTTGATACCATTTGTTAAGAATATGGATATTGATTTTAGGAATATGGATGCTGCATATTCCACTGTTTTATATAAGTATAAACAACCTAATATTGGAACCAGTATTATATGGTCCACTTTGAGCTCGAAGGTCCGCGCGACTTTAATTTTGGTCTATTTTAAACCTCATACTAATATAACCGATGTGAGACTTTGCTTGTACCTAGCAAATCATCACATGAACAAAGTAACACTTTGCCTTCTTTCAGCTTTATTTCATCCGCTCACTCTAATTAGGCTGTGCCAATGTTCACCACCTAAGCCATATAGTTTTACAATAAATCTTTATCTGCTTACTATAATCAGACCATAATGTCTAAGTCATAGAGATTTATAATAGACATTTCACCTTGAGCATGATTAACCTCATTTCAATTTAATTTCAGTCACCCACTTTAATCAGGTTATGCATCACCTAAGCCATAAAGTTATTATAAATTTATCTGTTCACTCTAATAAGACCACATAGACTGAAACTAAATTATATATCTTTATAATAAATCTTTCACATTTAGTATGACTAGTCTTTCATGTTCACCGTCGAGGATTTCAACCACATCTGCTAGGGTCTAAAGCTTTAATACAATTTGTTGAGAATATGAATTTTATATATATGCCTTCATATATAAGTATGAACAACCGAGCTATGCGCTAGTATGATATTTGCCACTTTGGGTCTGAAGGCCCGCACCGAGTTATCTTTTGGTCTACTTCCAAAAGGCCTCATACTAATTGAGATATGTTATTACTTTTATATCATTTATATTTCACATGTATAAACGATATGAGAATTTTCTCAAACCTAACAATAGATTTATTGTAGAGGAAACTTGAACCAAATCCCATGTTGACAAAAGCTCAAAATTTATTAATATTCCTATTGTGGTTGTTGTCCCACAATCCCCCCCCCCCCAACTCTATATCAACCTAAAAAATCACCAAAAGTAGACTTTGATGAGTGTGATTTCTGTAAATAGACAAAATATAAGAAGTTTCAATGGCCATTGTTGAAATAAAAATAACATCAACCCCTTCATTAATGACCTATGCAACAACAAAAATTTCAGCAATAGATGTTTTAACAACATAGACGTCATCCTCAACAATTTTATCCTCCGTTCACCCCTTATAATTTAATGTTGTTATTGTATCATGAGGAGATACTGATAGTACCATGTCACCATATGCATTAGACCCCTAAATTTTTGAATCCTTAAAAAAAAATATTGTTTCTAATCCTACTACCATGTCTGCATCCATGTATCTCTCAAACATGTTCGTATCTTTTACTTTATGTATTTTTTCATCCTTATGTCTTTTATATTCTAGTGTGTCTCGTGATATATCACCTTACATGTCATACTTTGTTTCATTATCTCATATTTCACTCACATTTGTTTTGTTTTCTAATATTACATCAACACTGATAAAAAATATTAGATTTATTGCTACCCATCATATATCACTCATTAATGTTTACTACGTTCTCAATATTGTTTGAATTTTGTTTTGGTTAGTTAATTATGTAAATCTGGTCATTTGATCTTCTTTTATTTTTTTGTATTATATATGATCGACCTACTCATAATGTGATTGGGATAAGTCGTAGATTGGGAGAACTCTATGTTTTGGAGGAACTCAAATAGATTAATGTTGTTACTTTCAGTGTTCATTTGTCTTTGCCTCATTTGAATGAATTTTCTCTTCAACATTTTTGTTTGGGACATTTGTATGTGTTATGTTTAAATTCTTTAGTATGTAGAAGTGTTTTGGGTAATTTGAACACTTGAAATATCTCTTACTGTAATCGTTGTAAACTGGTAAAATTTTATGCTTTACAATTATATAAAAGTGTCTATTGTTTTGTTATTATTTGATATTATCTTATGAAACAAATGTATGATTTTGTTTGTATTATGATAAATTTCTTGGGGTTGAGTCGTGAATATACCTTAAATGATTTTGCTCAATTACTTATATCTGATGATATCATACACGATTCATCTTGTACAAATATCCCTCACCAAAATGGTATTGTAGAAAACAAACATGTTCCCTTTGATGGGACTGTTCGTTCTTTATTTTTAACTACTAAACTTCTTAGTGTCTTTAATAGAAAATAATTCTATTTTTTTTACATAAGATATGTTGTAAATTGGGAGAACTTTAAGCTTTGGAAGAACTCAAAAAGATTAATGTTGATGACTTTGGTGTTGATTTGTGTTTGTTTCATTTGAGTCTTTTATTGTGTGGGACATGTATTTTTATCACAATTAAAGCTTTTAGTATGTAGTAAGTGTTTTGGTTCATTTGAACGATTGTAATATCTTTGATTATAGTGGTTGTAAACTAAAATTCTTTACTGCTTTACCATTTTATAAAAGTATCTCTTGTTTTGTTGCTCATTTCAATATTATCCATTTTAATGTTTTGGTTCATCTCATATTTCTATAAAATATGATTCGGCCTATAATATATATTTTTTATAATGATTATACTCGGTATAAGTTGGTTTATCTTATGAAACGAATGTATGATTTTCTTAGAATTTATAGAGAACTGTAGAGTACTTCACATGTGACTTGTGGTGAATATACCTCAAATGATTTTACTTAGTTACTTAAATATCATGATACCATACACCAGTTATCTTGTACTAATATCTGTCACAAAAATGGTATTGCAGAAAG
Source organism: Limnanthes douglasii subsp. nivea (assembly GCA_036936605.1). Lineage (NCBI taxonomy): Eukaryota > Viridiplantae > Streptophyta > Magnoliopsida > Brassicales > Limnanthaceae > Limnanthes > Limnanthes douglasii. The sequence goes on along the minus strand of JAUPFV010000003.1, from coordinate 27,022,074 downwards.
AAAACATCGTCACATTGTCGAGTCTACTCGTTATTGACTTTAATTGTTGAAGTTCCTAGTGTCTTTTGGGGAAAAATAATTCTAAATGTTGTACATGTGATTAATTGAATTCACATTTCATGTAATTCACGAATGTTTCATTTTTATAAGTTACTTGGACAGCTTCCATATTATTTCTTTGTACGAGTGTTTATATGTACATGTTTTGTTATTCATCCTCATGTTGAACGGAACAAGTTGTCTTCTAAATCATCTATATGGATTTTTTTTAAGTTATAGTATTGGAGACAAAAGATATTATTGCTTTGATCCCACAAGTCAGAAGCTATATGTATCTTGACGCAATTCATACTCTTATGTTATTGCATATGTTCAACTATGGAAAATCTTTCAATTGGATATAAAAAATACTTTTCAAAATTGTGATCTTCATAAAGAGGTTTACATGAATCATCCCTTGGGTGTTGCTCACCATTCATGTAAATATTTTTGGCTTAAGAATTCTGTATATGGTCTCAAACAAACTCCTCGTTATTGGTTTGATAGATACAATAATTATTTCACTTGGTTTTCTTTCAAGTAATCACAATTTGACTTTATTTATCATATGTACAAGTGGACGACGAATTATTATTATTATTATTATATATATATAATTATTATAGGTGATGATTTTGATAAAACTGAGGAACTGAAGTATGATTTGGCTCATATGTTTGTTACGAAAAACTTGCGCTTGTTACGTTATTTTTTTGTTATTAAGGTGGCTGAGTCTCAAAAAGGATATATTATTTCTCAAATAAAATGTATACCTGATTTCTTTGAGCGATCACAATTATTTGATAGAAGAACGTCATACACCCTTTTTAAAACTAATGATCGTTATTCTTCAACTGATGGTGTCCCTCTATTAGACTCGACTATGTCATACTCTTGTGGGGAGCTTGGTTTATCTTTCAGTTACTCAACCAGATATAGCTCATGTTGTTCATATAGTTAGCCAGTTTGTCACTGCTCCTATCTATGTCAAGTGGGGATTTGTTCTAAGTATATTGAGATATCTTCATGATACTTATTTCCAAAGCCTCTTGTTTCTTTCGACATTATGACTCGCACTGCATACTTAAAGTGATATTATTGGGATATCGATCCTCATTACTATTAATCCACAACTGGTTTTTTCTTTTTCTTGAAGATTCATAAATCTCATACAAAAGTAAAAAGCATAATGTTGTTTGTAGATCTTTACCGAGGCTCAATATTGTGTTATATCATTAACCACGTATATGAGATTGTTTAGTTACGGTGGGTTCTTGAAGATATGAAGATTAATATTCTTCAATCCAGTTCTTTACATTGTGATAACAAAAATGTCATGCATATTGGAAATAATTTTATATTTCATTAGATGACTAAGCACATTGAAATGGATTGTCACTTCATTCGCCATCATTTTCAACTGAAACGGTCTTGCTTCCATATGTTCCATCATCTTTGCAGTGTATTAATATCTTCACGAATGCCTAATTAGCATGTCAGTTTCTTTTTCAATTTGACAAACTTTAAATGATTATATACAATCACATTAGTATTATAGTCTGATAGTTATTTGATCCAATTATAATTAATAAAATCTTAATATCTTTTTTGTTTATTTCGTTTCTATGGTTAACACCAAAATATTATTGTTTCGAAAGTTAAAATATTAAAAATATAGTTAATTTTACATTAAAAATATAGATTGACAAAAATCCTATGAATAAAATTGAAAAAATATATTATCATTTAATAAAATAAACTAAACTTATAAATAAAATAGAAATTAAGATGGATGGATCCATATATAACAACATATTAAACATACTAATACATTATATATTATCATACGTAACATTTTTTTATATATTAAAATAAAATCTAGTTTTATTAAATACGTTACGACTATACAAACAGATAAACTAGTATGATTTTTTAAAATGATAAATTTTGACATTTTCTCATCAAACAATAACAATTTTTTATGAAATTTATTCATTCAAATTCGAATTTGAAAATTGAGTTTGATTTTATTCAAAAAATTAAGTTTAAATGGTATACTTTAAATTTTTGTATTGGATTTGAAAAGTGAATTTCAATTTTTTTAATAAAAACTATAAAATTTAAAATTTGATTTGATTTTATATTTTTAAATTTTAAATAGTATTTTTATAAATTATAAATCTCACGTTTTACTTTAGTGGCCGGTGGCTTTTAGAAAAATGAAAAAGCGAAAAGTGTCTTTAATAAATATATATATTTATTCATTCAGAAAGCTGGGTACAACAAATCTTTTCTTTTATAAGTTTGAAAGCTTGCATCTTATAACGGTAAGTTATTAATTTTACCAGATTGTGCCCAACTGTAACCTATTTTAATTTAATGGTAGGTAGCAGATTTGGTATTTCTTGATTTTAAGTGAGATTTTATATATTTTGATTCTGAGTATTATTCTTAGATTTTGAGTTTAGGAAGGTTTTAAGACAGTTTTAATTTACAGGTGAATGGAAAATCTCCTATAGGTATAGGAATAATAAAAATATGTTTATTATTAGGATGAGTGCTTATAATTTAATTATGTCGTACCAGGCTGAACCAATTGATAAATTTGATCTAAATATTAGATTGAAATCTGTTCAATAACTACTAAACCATTCTCTATTACATTATATTATAGATACTGTCTCACATAATCGTCAGGGTCAAGGGTGTCTGACATAATATAGCGTCGTCAGGGTTGAAGGCCAACATCATATTCCAGAATAAGATGTTTTTTCAGATCGCTAGAGCCATCATATTCTTAAAAAAAGAATGGATATAATTTTTTCGGTAATTGTGCGGCTCGAACGTTTTCAATAAATAGCTTCTCCTTGAGAACATACACCGCCATTGTCGGGTGTAAATGATCGTACTGCTATGGCGCGCTTTTTTTATCGTTTTTTGGGGTTGTTTGTTATTCCTCTTGATAGTGTCATTTTTTTTGCGTTTTTACCGCTATTTTTCCTATTTCTTCATAATACTTGTTGCGTTTGGAAGACCTTTCACATCTGGACGCTCGACTTGCCTTGACAGCGGACCTTACCCGCTGATAGCCGCCATCGCGCAGTTCTGCGGTCAAAGCGTTGATTGCGTCGTTCATCTCTGCCATAATTGCTTTGGCAGCCTGATCAGCTCTACTTTGGCCCCGTTGCATCGCCAATATTTGTTGATCGAGCCGTTTAACTTCCGTCCATTTTTTCACAGTATTGGTTCGAACGGGTTGATCAGCCAAATTAGCTATCATTTTTCACAGCGGAGGGTCTACAACAACCAAAGAATTTCTTGGCGCAGTCTCCACCCTATTAGGAGGATGAACTTCTTTATCGGTCTGCAACATAATGATACTTAGGACTGCTGCTTGTTCCACTTCTTAGTTTGAGTTAGCCATAGGAATGCGTCTTTCGGTAGGCTCTATTTCAATCCCGAATCTAGTTACCAGGGGTTCATGCATAAAGGAATGTTTTAGGTTTATATCTCGTCTCGCGTCTCGCATCTCTCGTATCTTTTCTTCAGTCTGTCTCTAATCGCTCGTCCCATGTCCCTCGTCGCTCTCCGTTCATCTAGTTACTCATTTCGCATTCCTCGCCGCACGTCTCTTGTTTCAAGTCTATCATCTATCGTTTTTCGTCTCTCTTTTCAAGTCTCTCATCTCGCGTCCCTCATCTCGTATCTCTCGTCCTCCGTCCATCATCTCATGTTTCATGACTCTCATTTATCGTCTCCCGCTTCATCTTTCTCGTTTCTCGCTTCGCGTCTGTTGTCTTTTGTCTCTCGTCTAACATATGACATTTAACATTAGTTTCGCATTTGAAAAAAAAATTATTTTTTAAATTTTAGATTTGAGTAATTTATTTTTCCTCATATTCTATGCTATTTTTATGTATAAATCCGGTAAGGTTGTTTTTAGTTGTTCATTGATAAGACTCTATCCTTGACTATATTCTTTCATTCTCTCGCTCTAGTCTTTTTTTTCACTCTTTTCTTCCGCTACTATTTTGCTATAATCATATTCATTTACCATGGTTAGTATTAGTCGATAATATATATATATATATATATATATATATATATATAAAATAAAGATAGTTTTATTTTTCTCTTCATAATTGCTTTATTTTATTTGTTTCAGGCTTATTCAAAAGACGTTGAGTGTCGCTTCTGAAATTTACAAAATTAATTATGAATTTATAATTATAATTTTATCTAAATTTATATTTATTTTATGTATATAATATAAATTTCTGATATTATTGTTGGAATTTTTGCATTGAATTGGACCATCATATATTTTATCAATAATTAGACTATCATCGATCTCAGTCCGATAATAATTATAATAAAAACAACAGACTAATTGATAAAATATATAATATGAAAGTAATTGTATTGATAACAAATTTAATCCTGAATAATGTGAAACATTGGATACGAAATAAACAATTTAGTTTGCAAACTTTTAAGATTATTCTGTAAAAAATAATAATATCAAATTATGTTCTCTAAAAGTGATAGTTTAACAAAGTGTGATTTTCATTTAAACTATAGGATTAACATTGAGTTATTAATTCAATATTGATTACTATATTATTAATTCTTTAATAATAAATTAATGAAATAACGAGATATTACTTACAGTGATATTAATTTAATAATAATGAATTAATATTTAGATCGATAGCTACTGATAAGTAAGATGGTAGAGTGCAATTTCTATCCTCCCGATCATTCTCAGAATTCATGTTCTTTAGTTTATAGAGAAAACACAAAAGCAATCATAAGAAGTCAATTTGATGATTCTCCTTTAAGATCAAATAAGAAATTGGTTATTATCTATAGGAAGAATTTATAGCAAGTGATCAAGCACCCCGTTCTAATAAATATTACAAGGGACTAATATAGTTTGAAAATTAAGAATGACGGTTATAGCTTGTAAGTGTATTCCCCATTTGTTTATAGGATAGATTCTGCTCATAGAATTTATAGTAATTATATAATAAAAATTTATACAATTGATATTAGAGTCTCTCAATACCACTCAGTTATTGGTTTCAAAATTAAAAAACGATAATAAAAAATATGTTGATTTAATTTATGTATAATGTACGCACTTTTGAGATTTGATTATTTTTTTAATTGGTTAGAAGTGTGTATCTAGGAATATTGATGCATGTTTTTGATTCAATTGAAGTAGACAACATGTATACGGCCTTTAGTTTCAAATTTTAAGATGAAGAACGATGTTTTTAAGATAAATTTTGGTTAGTTTTTTAGACTTTAATCAATGTATTATGTTGTTTGAACATAAAAAACATAGAAAAATGATTGAAAATATAATTTAGAGCATGCTTGCCGTAACAAATGAAGTGTTGGTCGCTGAAACTAGGGGATTCGGATTGTCTGTTGCGATCAACACCCTTTTTTATTGCGGCAACATGTTGAAATTTTTTGCCTGCTTTGATCAAGAGGGTGCTCGGGTTGTCTGTCGCGACCAACACCCTCTTTATTGCGGCAACATGTTGAAATTTCTTGCCTGCTGTGATTAAGAGGGTGCTGACCATGGTAAACTAAAAATGTAATTTCTTACCAAGATCAACCCATATTTGATCTCGACAAGGCATGTAAATTTAATTTACGGTAGATTATGTCTTACTTTGGTAGCGATCATGATGGTCCCGGTCGCGTCAAAGTCAATACGAGTTATAAAAAACTTGCAAATTTTGGCTACTATTTTGATTAGTCGCAATAATACTGGCCGTAGTTGCGATAAAGACTTATTGGTGTAGTTGTGAGGTATTTGACAATATATGTAGCATATTTTAAGTTGTCCAACTTTGGATAAATAATCAAGGATCCAAGATATCGCCAAAATGATTTTTATTGGTGAATTGATTTATTTTAGATTTTTGACAAGGTTCTTTTATTGACAAGTATGTGAATTTTAACCGGTCTATTTTTTTTAATGTTTGATATATTGAATATTACATGCGAGATAATTATTCGTGAATTGGTTAATAAGAATTGAACTATGAAAATCAGTCCAAATGAAGTATTTCTTAATTAAGCCGATTAGTATGATCTATATTAATTATGCTCGAACTCATACATATACTAATTAATACACTTATCCAAATGTATCTTATTGATGTTGTAAGAGTACATTTTGTTATGATATTTTTATTTGTTAAATTATATGTGAATCATATGTTAAGTCATGTTTTGTTATGTGATGTTTGTTGTTTGTTGTTTGTTATGCTAGTGAATACATATCTCTACAACCCGGAAGGCAAAAAGATACATATACTTGAGAAGAACAACTTCCATTTATGGAAGGAAGATAATTTCTTGCACTTGATGTGTCATGATTACGACTTAACATTAAGATTCGATAAGCCTAAACCTAATATTGAGGAGATTTCTCATGAGTAATGGTGAAACATCAATTTATACAACTCATGGCAGTTCATGTTTGGTTCCTTTTTTTTGTTTATTGATTATAAGTGGATAGTTTTTTTTATCTAAAAGATGTATTATATGCACCTTATTTTATAATGAATATGTTTTCTTTAAATTAAGTTATTTAATTTAAAATTGTGATCTTCATAAAGAGGTTTACATGAGTTCCCCGGTGAGATCATTAGCTAACATCAACTTAGGTGTCGCACAAATCCAGTTATGGGTTAGACAATGTATTTTAGTAATTATTAGTCTTCAAGAGACAATTTGGTTCCTGAAGTTCATTAAAGAATGGATGTGTGCATACTTTAAGTGTGGTGCAGCATATCCTAGGAGAATACTGAAAAAAATCATGAAGCAAGCTCAAAAAAAATATCATTTCTCAGACCACTATGATCACAAAGTTCGTACAAAAGGGACAAAGTAAAGAGGATTTAAAGGTATTCTGAAACACGTTGGCAGATAATTCAGCATCCATGATATGTGGTATATTCCTCTCACTTTTTAACTTTGATCTTACCATAACTCATCATTGTTTTATTTGTTGTTTATAACTGGACCATGTATGACAGAATTAGACACAATTTATAGTTCTTTGGATTTGCATATGTCACATGAAAAGATGAACTTTAAATTTATAAAACCTACAAAGCTCTCTTCATTTGAGGTGAATATATAGATTAGTGTTACAAATGCAAAAAGAAACATGAAATTATGTTGTTTGAGGTCACTTTATACACTAAATTATCGAATTTAAACCTTTCGATGTGTGTATGCTACGTTGGAACAATTTCGAAGAAGAACTTAATATTGAGAAGTTACAGTTGGTTGAGGCAGAGAAGAAGAAGATCAGGCATGAGTATGAGAAGAAAGAGAAGCAGGTCGATGTTCGAAAGAATATTGAGTACTCCATGCAGCTTAAAATCTCGTGGATTAAATTTCTTCATGCTCAGGACAATATCGTCAATGAGATGAAATAGACAGCAGAGAATAAGCTTCTATATTGTGAGTCATAATCATCATGTATTAGATATTTTGAATTTGAGCCATGGTCACCGTAAATATAAATATATTCTCAAAGATCTTATTGTTCAGTTCTTACTTAGACTAAAATAACCTCCGATCTTATTGCGTTTCCGTAAAGAAGACCATCACTTGGTGGAATCTGTGCTGGATAAAACAATAGAGGAATACACTTTGAAAGCAAAAGTTTATGCTCCAGAGATCAAAGTTGACCACGATGTTTATTTTCTCATTATGACTCACATGGTCCTCACTTTGTGGAGGTGTGGTTATGGCTTCTGGTGATGGAAAAATTGTATGTGAGAATACACTCGATCCACGGTTGGATGTTGCTTTCCGCAAGAAGTTGCCAAAGATTCACAATTTACTTTTCAGTCAGATTGTTGTCTGATGCATCGCGGCCGGTTATTTTATCACCATGCATTACTTGAATTTCAAAGTTTAGAGACCTTTCATTGAACATTAATATTGTGATATGTTGTTCTTTGTATATTTATTTTTTATTTATTGTATTTAACAGTACCTGTATTTGTAGTTAGTCATCCACATGTTAGTATTTTATTTGATACTAACAAAACGGTCTTTGAATGATTTATGGATTGATTGGTATAAAGTATATGGATTAATCTTTTACCTCCTTTTATAAATTTCACACATATGGATGACTTAGAAAAAAATGACCGGTTTTAAATATTCTTTGACATTTTGATCTTACGTATTCTTTGTTGATACAACTGAGACTTTATCTATATTTTCGGGATACTGATTTGGCGAATGACCAGTAAGTTGCCAAGGCATTTGACCATGTAGCTGATGGTCCTCTTTGGTTCACCATTTTTACCTCCAATAGTGTTATCAATAATGTGACAGTTGACTGCATCATTCCTCTTAATGATTGGTGCTGATAATTTTCGGATTCAGTATCAGTACGCCGACGTTTCAAAGCTTCATTTTCAGTATGTTGCGGTGGTTGTTCATGCTGATGGTTATGCCCCAAAAGCATGGAGGCCATGCGCTTTTGTAACTACTATAACTATTTGTCTCTTTCATGTTTTTTGTTATATCATTATAACTAGTCTATTTGTAAAGAAAGTGATAAGAATTAATAGCCCTCTTATGGTGATGTCCTTTTGTCAAATCACTTTTGAATTTTCATTTTTTCGAAATTGCTCTATTGACTTTTGTTGGAGATCACACCTCAAATATAAATATAAACAAATATTTTACATCACATGTATCAAATTTTGAGTGTATCACTGTAAAATCGAATCCAAACTAAACCATTCAGATTGCATAGTCAAAGAGAAAGTAAGGAAAAAATGTGTAAACATGTGAGTGATTTGAAACAAGAGTCTTTAATGAGATTAGATTTTTTTAATACTACTAATTAGCAGTTTTAAATTTTTAACACTATTAACCTAATTTGTTTAGCAGTTTTAATTTTTTTTTCTAAACATATAATATAGACCACATATTTGATTCGTCTCCTAAATATAAACACAAAAGTGATTTCAGATTTATTTTTGGAATTATAAATAAAAAAATATGAACTTTACAAAAAAACTTATTTCAGGTTAAAAGTTATTAGATAATATTATAAAGAAGGGTATTATAGTATTTTGGTAGATACTTGGTACCAAGCTTGGATAATCATCTTATTTGATATCAAATGTTGATTTTGAACTAAAATTGAAACTTATATAAATATTATAATTGTTTTACTTAAATTATAATATTAAATTACATATTTAAAATACTATTTTAATTTTATATCACATAAATATTAAATTAATAAAAATACTAATAAAAAAATTCAACTCCAATATCAATTTCGTTGGTTTAAATATAAAAATACGAATAATTTTTTTTAATATCAATTTTATAAAGCTCATTTTAGAAAACATATTTGTAATATTATTCAAAAAGAAGTTGTTGTTTGCGGTAAATTTTATATTCCATTATATTAAAGAATTTTAATTTTTTTATAAGTGATTAAAGACCAATTATACGTACGAGTGACTTTACTATCTATTTTGATTTGGTACTTAGCTAGTATATAACATTTTTAGATTTCATTATAGATTGTATGTATCAATTTTAAAATGCTTAAACTTAAAAAAAAATTAAATTTTTTTAAAAAAATTAAAAAACTGACAAAAAACAATAAATAAATCTAAAAGAAAAATTACGTCTCCACCCGAGACGAAGTATGTCATTGATAGAATTATTGTCGCAGCACGAACCAACTTTAATCAATTCTCCCCAAAAAGTGATTGTTCAACACATTTGGTTTTGGCTGTTTTCATCAGCCGTGGAAAATATAGCCATTTGGTTTTGGCTGTTTCATCAGCCGTGACCCACCACATTTGGCTATTTTCATCGGTCTTGGAAAAGATAGTCCCATCACTACGGTAAATGATCATGTTAATGGTCGGTTATATTAGTACCGTTTACAACTTAGATTAGCCAGTTACGAATTAGTGTAGGTAGATTAAGAATTATTTTATGGAAATTGTCAAAGAACTGTGTACGTTATGCATTGTTTTTATGGAAATAATGGGATCTTTTCTAAAATTTGAAGTGGAAACAGATTTATTATTATTAGTAAATAATGGTTTTAAATGAAAATATCATTTAATAAAAAATTATTATATTAAATCAAATTATTTGTATTAATTTTTTTTTTAAATCGGTTTAAATTAAACCAACGATCGTATTATTTATTTTCCACCATCCATCTTCAACTTATTAATTTAGAGGTTAGTGTTTTTGAATTTATTTCTTTCTTTCTCGTTAACACATAAATATACAGTTATTTAGCATCCTCTATTTGTAGTTCGTAAGGTAGATTGTTGTTGTCTAAACAAAAAAATTATACCATTATATGAACATATATCTGACCATTGAATGAGTGGATAAATGAAACGAAAAATGCATTTCTTCGTAGTGTTCTTCACCATAAAAATAACAATGGTCTAAAAGAAGATGTTGTTATTTGCGAATTTTAATATCTATACGTTTCAAAGACAATATAGTTAACTTTGATATAGTTTGGCACGTTGTGTTAGACATTTTTCGCAAAGCAAATTAAAAAAAGAAAGATATTTTAGGTGTGAAATAAAGATATGTTTTAATGTCAAATAAATCATGTTTTGCACCTATAAATATATATGCATTACGCAAGATATTTAATGAGATGATATATTTTTTATAATTTTTTTTCAGAACTATGATAATAAATATGCCAATAAGGAATAAGTGTCCTCAGTGGGAGAATAAAACCAATACATTCGTTTTTTTTTGCAAAATGTTTCTTATAACTGTTAAGAAACAAAAAGCGAAAAGAGAGAAGTAGCCGCCAAAAAGAGGCTAGGGTTATAAAATATGTATTACATAAAGTATAAAGTTATTATTTATAGATAAACTAGATGGGTTAATGGGTCTAGGCCTTATATCTGTAACACCCTCTCTCAAAGTCGCAATGCTTATTCTTGCATTGAGAGTTTGTTACATAAAATAAAAACAAAAAATACAGCAAAAACAAAACACTAAAATTTAAAACCATAATCGAAAGCCAAAATCAAAACAAAACACCAAAATCAAAATCGAAATGTCGAAACCCAAAAATCGAAATCCATTCTCCAAACTCCAATCTCCAATCTTCAAACTCCAATATCCAATCTCTAAACTCCAATATTCAAGCTTCAATCTTTAAACTTCAAACTCGAATCTTCAAACTTCAAACTCCAAACTAATCTAAACGAAATCTAAACACCAAACGAATCCAAACAAAGCCAAATGAAGCCAAATAAAACCAAATGAATCCAAACGAAGCCAAAACAAAATCTAAACACCAAAATGAATCAAACAAAAAATGTCTAAAAACCAAAATGAATCAAAACGAAAAATGTCTATCTAAGCAAACGTCAGATAAAGTTCACACGTCAAACAAAATCTAAACACCAAACAAAATCCAATCAAAGGCATGAAGTAGCCGCCAAAAAGCGATTAGGGTTTCTGTTTATTATAAAGTATCTCAAAGTCGCAATGCTTATTCTTGCATTGGGAGTTTGTTACACAAAATAAAAACCAAAATTACAGCAAAAACAAAACACTAAACTTGAAAACCATAATCGAAAGCCAAAATCAAAACAAAATGCCAAAATTAAAATCGAAACGCCAAAACCCAAAAATCGAAATCCATTCTCCAAACTCCAATCTCTAATCTCCGATCTTCAAGCTCCAATCCTCAAACTTCAAACTCTAATATTCAAACTCCAAACTCCAAACTAATCCAAGCGAAATCTAAACACCAATGAATCCAAACGAAGCCAAACAAATCCAAAACAAAGCCAAACGAATCCAAACAAGTCCAAACAAGTCCAAATTAAATCTATAACAAATCCAAAGCTAAACATAGAACGAAATCTAAACACCAAATTGAATCAAAACAAAAAACGTCGATCTAAGCAAACGTCAGACAAAATCCAAACGTCAAACAAAATCTAAACACCAAACAAAATCCAATAGAAATATGAATGCCAAATTAAAATATCAAATCCAAACTCAAAATTAAATCCAATACTAAATCCAAATTCAAATCTGATTTCCAATTAAAATAAAAATAAAAATTAAATCTATGATTTTACCAACACAAATCTGCACTGTTCCAGTAGTGTTTTCTTTTGAACCGTAGCATCGAATCATAATCCAATCTGTCAGATTGAATTATTGGGTGTCCGGAACATACTTTCTGAAAAATAGGAAAAATCGACATTGTTTGCCTGTCCATCAGGTCTGTTGATTGTGGCTGCACACACCAGATCCAAAAACCGAATATTTTCATTTTCTTTTTCTTTTTTTCTTCCGGCGGACAACTAAAACAACTTCCCTCCGGCAATGAGGAAGATATGAAAACTTCAAGATTTAAACCTACACTCTGATACCATGTTAAGCAACAAATAGAGAAAGAAGAGAAATAGTTACCAAGAAGCGGCTAGCGTTTCTGTTTATTATAAAAATGTGTATTACACAAAGTATAAAGCTATTATTTATAGATAAACTAGATGTGTTAATGGGCTAATGAGTCTAGGCTTTAATCATTACATCCGTAATTTATAACAACTATGATTGGTCAGAAGAAATGGTTGAAAAATATGCTAAGTTGTAAACACCACTAATATATTTAAATTATGACTTTTTATTATTTTGTTTTCAAAAAAATACGAAGACAACCTTTTCTTATTTATAATTTTGTTATTGTGGTTTACAACAACTCCGAAAATATGAAACTTATTCCAGTTCACAAAATATATCAAAAATTAATTTAATTTATTAATTTTTGATTTGAAAATCTAATTATTTTTTAAATTAAATTCATCTTTATAAGTAACTTAATTTATTTTTTTAACTACCAAAATGTTTTAGACAAATTAATGGAAATCCAACAATTAGTTTTTGTATTGCCGAACTCTAGCGATACTGGAGCTCAGTACTGCCAATGTGTAGGTTAATTACAGCAGTACAGGCTCCAGTCTCTGTGGAATTGACTCGGTTCTTAACGGTGTCGACGATAATTAAAAGAAATGTGATAAATTTATCTAAAAATTTAATTTTGATAAGGGTAAAGATTGTTCGGATGTAAAATCCAACCGATTAAGTAAATGAAACTCGTTTAGCCGAACAATCATAATTCCAATAAAGAACTCAACTGAAGTTTAAGCCATAAAAAGTAACTAAATTATGAACGACTAACAAACATAATAGCCATAAAAATAGTAGAAGACCAAAGACATTAAAATGGTTATAAATACGATCAATACTCAAATGAGTTATAATTAATTGTATTTGTGAATAATAATCATTCAATAATTATGAGTCAATAGAGTATTAAATTTAAAGTCAAAGATCGAAAATAATATTGTGCATTCCTCTATATAAAGTCAAATAGCTTAAGTAATAAGCTAATTACCTTGTAACCATACTATATTGATAAATCCGCTTTCAATCCAAAAACAAAAAAATGATAAATTAAAATCAAGCAAAAACCTCACCTGGTGATATGACTAACGTTGATCAGCATGACAAAAAGTAAGATTCATCAGCCATGGGCCAAACAATTTTAGTAGCTAGCAAGAAAACTATAGGAGGAGTATGCATAAATGATTAAGATAATATAAGAGATTATATATTTGATTCCTCCTCCGAAGGTGAAATCCAAGATTCAGATATCTAAGGTGAAAATGGAAACAAAAAGTAAGAAAAAGATGATACATACCGCTACATGAACTAGATATCATTATCTGAACATCGCTAACATATTCAACATTAGTATCATGAGTCAAACAGATGTCAACAAGTCAGATCGAGCACCGTCTGGGAAGAGTAGAAAGTGTTGAAATCATAGGCGAAATAAGAAAATAAGGAACCAAAGCCCCATATTTATAGATAAAAATAGTAAATGGAGAGAGGAGCATGGCTTAATGGATCAACTAACACAGTATAATGGGGTGGAAGAAAAAATAGCTCCGGTCATAAGACCCATACTTTGAAAAACTATCAAAGCATCCGTCTGCCACTAGGAACGTTCGAAGATAAACAAAACTATCCAAGATTGACCCAATGGTCCTGTAGATCCAGCAGTCGGTTCCCCAATAATTTGTATTGGCTCAACCATGTGTATGTCAAATGGGATACCACAATAACTATCAAGGGGCAGGTAAATGTAAATAGATACAATTATTTTATGATAACTATGATGAGATTACGGTTGATGAGTCCTCTCTGCTGCCCGAATGAAATATTGATAACTATCACATTTCTTTAATACCTACAAGATAAAATTCATTCGTACATGCAGTCTAGACCACCACGTCAAGAATTTCAGGAATAAGATGTTGAGATACCCCAGACGGATGACAATATGAATTATAAAGCATTCGCCTAAATGTTAAAATACACTGGTGTGATATGGTTCAGTTGTCTACTAATGGGTAGTATTAGAAGTTTTAACATGATGCATTGAAACTAGTACATTGGCTACAACTCTATCAAAAGAAACGCACATTGTATCATCTATTACAAAAAATGGAGCTTGCAAGCAATCACCAAACGAATTTTCAAAATCAAAGAGGAGCTTTAGGATTGCCCCAACAATATAACATATCTTGCATACTAAAAATGGATATTACTAAGACCCTTGCCCAAGGTGATCATGAAAAAAAATCCCACGGTGCAAATATAACATCACATTAAGATGGAAAAAATAGAAATAACAAGATTAGACGGGGACACGACTAACCCAAAGACATATTTGGAATATCATCCACTAACGCGCATGGATGAGCCACTTCTGTGCCACATGTGAATTCCAAACCTTATTATGACACTACAAAAAGTTTTTTTTATAGAAAATCTTCCAAGTTAAAGTACTTTAACCAAGGCATATAGTATAAAACAAGGTTTAGAAACAACAACGACAACCGGTACAACAAGTCATCAGTGAGGCTTATTTATTAAATTAATTCACAATCATAGAGTTATTTTTGAAAGAACTAAGGATAAGGATGTGTTCAGATACTGAAAACCAGAAAGATTTCATGGTACTAGAGAAAACAAAGACAATCCAAATATTGTTAATTCCACATCGATGTAGGACATTATACAAATTATTATTAGACGTTATAATGTCAAGTTCAAAACATGGATGACGAGGGAAAGCTATCAAAGTTTGTTAAGGAAAAAAATAAAAACAAAAACAAAAATATCGAAACTGCTAGGAATCCACCAATAAAATAATACAAAAAATAAGTCGAAGAACCCAAACATGTGAAAACAACTTGGATCATGATTCATAATACTGTTTCAATAAAAAAACTCAAACAAGCTAGAAGCAAAAAAGAAAAAACGTTTCTTAGTCATAAAGTCTCTACAGTTTACAAAACCTAAAAGATCTACCATAAACAACCCTTCATGATCAAATTTCTCAATTAGAATATCTGCGGGATAGGTAACAAAGCTTCTCTGCGAGGCTCAAGTCTATTGTTAGAAAATATAAGATCAATATTTTTATTATCCAGGACTCACTCATCAATAATTCACGTCAGGATCTCATTGCTTCTATTCTTGGCTTTATGCACCACATTCCTAAAAAGTTATGGTTGTTATGGAAGGAAGAGTTGTTAATTAATGTTCTGATTGATCATGATCAGTTTATTCAAACTAAAACTTAGCACACTTATATTGACAAAAAACAATTATGTTACTTCTTTTTATACCAAGTGCCAGAGGACTAAAATATTGGAGCTTTGGGCTCTAAGACTCATAGCTTCTAATGTAAACAATGGTTTGTATTGAGGGATTTTAATTCTGTTTGCTCTTCATCTGATCAGTTGGGTTGTACCACTTTTTGCAATCAAAGTTCTGATGACTTCAATAACACGATTACGTAATGCTATTTGGAAGACGTTGGGTATGTTGGATCTAAGTTCGCCTGGTCAAACAAATCTAAGTGGACACAACTTGATTGTGTTTTGTTCAACCAAGCATGGACTGACTACTTCTTTGACACTAAAGTGATTCATTTCTGATCACACCCCGTTGTGCATCAATATTGTGAAAGATAGAATTAAGATTAACAATAGCTTCAAGTTTCTTAATATGTGGGTTTTGGAAAAGAATTTTATCAACATCATGGAGGCTAATTGGAATTATGACATGCTTGGTTATCCTATGTTTATTTTTAAATAAAATTAAAAGGCTTAAATCTGCTTTTAAATCTTGGA
This sequence comes from Limnanthes douglasii subsp. nivea, assembly GCA_036936605.1. NCBI lineage: Eukaryota > Viridiplantae > Streptophyta > Magnoliopsida > Brassicales > Limnanthaceae > Limnanthes > Limnanthes douglasii. The sequence continues at coordinate 27,005,740 of JAUPFV010000003.1, read as the reverse complement.
ATAAAAACTACTTTGATAAGATATTTAATAAGGTTATGGCTACTGAAGAAGAGGTCAAATATTGTGAAGCCAATTATTAATTATCTAATAAGATTGCTGATAAAAACAACCTGAAAAATGCTACTACTTATAATCTTCTAGGCCTCACTATGGAAGAATATTATTGGCATAAAAAACGTTATTCCAGTTGGATTAAAGACGGGGAAAAAATAAAAAGGTTTATCATAACTACGTCAAGAAAAAGAAGAGAAAAAACAAAATTTCCAACATCAAAGTCAATAACCAATGGATTATTGATGAAGCCCTTATCTATTCATCTGTTGAATCCTACTTTAAAGATATTCTCTTTTCTCCTTATTACCTTAATCTAGACAAATAGAAAACTTACTTGAATGATAATATATTTGATGTTATTCCTAAGCTTGTTAATCATGCAGATAACAAATTCGTTTAGAAGCTCCAACTGAAGATGAAATCCTCAGCATCATTCAAGGCCTCAAGCCGTCTAGTACATGGAATGGATGGTTTTATTCCTTATCTCTTCCTGTCTTACTGGAAAATCATCAGGCATAACCTATGCAAAACAATGTCATCATTTAAGATATCCCTAAAGAAATCATGACTAATGGTATCTGGTTAATTCTAAAATCATGCAATCCAACAAACTGGAAAGATTTTAGGCCAATTAGCTTATGTACTATTATGAATATAATAATGTTTAAGATCTTAAATAACAGACTCACTAACATTATTCCTAACATAATCTTAAAAGTACGGGGAGCCTATGTTAAAGACATATCAATTCAGGAAAATATCATCATTGTAAAGAAACTCATTCATGACTTGGGAATTAAACTAATGTTGGTAACATTATAATCAAAGGCGACATGTTCAAAGCATTTGAAAATCTTGTTCATAACTTCATTATCAATGTCCTTCATTTTTTTGGTTTTAACTCTAGATTCATCAAGCTTATAAGCATCCTTATTAAATATGTCTTTGTCTCTATCCTTATCAATGGTAAAACCATTATTTTTTTCAAAACTAAAAGAGGAGTTAGACAAGGAAACCCTTTGTCCCTAAGTATCTTTATCAGCGTTGAAGAAGTCTTCATCAAGGGCTGATAACGCGGCGGAAATAGAAGAAGAAACAACGATAAATGAAAGCTTAATTCAAGGGTAACATGATGAAACCCTAATCTAAGGGCAACAAAGATTGAAATTTTCAGAGATAAAAACTATATTATTCCAAAAACTTATTTAAAACATAAGGTATATGAGGCTTTGTATAAGAGCTAGTAAAAAAACCCTAAATTAGAATACAAAGAAATAAAATAAAATCAAACCTTATTACAGATTGATTAGATTTAATTAATATAAGATATTGGAATAAAATAAAATGAAATAAAATAAAAATTGTTTGGACTTTTTGGACTAAATCATCCTCTACTAGTTGACAAGATTTCGTCCTCGAATTCACATCACCATCACCATCAACAATCAAAATTATTTTATTTTATTTTATTCAATTGTTACATTGGGAATTATAATTGTTGACCTTATCGGCATAAGATAAGTTATTCTCGAGTGTTCCTTATTCGAAGTCACATTGAAGCCATCCGGTTGATGAAAAAAATTGGTTTTGAAAACCTTTTCATAGCCTGAAGACAACATCCCCATGTCCAGTTGATGAAAAACATGGTTTTTAAAACTTCTTATAACCTGAGACAGCATCTCGATAAGTAAGTTTTACCTTGATCCGATGCTTGGTAGCCAATTTAAACTCCTTATATAACTGGTCAATACGATCATTTATTGAAATGCCTGGTGTGTCCCTGTTATCCAAACGATCGTTGAGATCTTCATGGCAATAAATGTTGTTCTCTTCTTTAGATCTTGAATCAAATGAAATCAGGATTCATAAACATGCTTGCCCCGTAACAGGAACTGAGGCTCTAATACCAAACTGATGACGCGACGGAAATTAAAGAAGAAACAACGATATATGAAATCCTAATTCAAGGGCAACATGATGAAACCCTAATATAAGGGCAACAAAGATTGAAAGTTTCAGAGATAAAAAATATATTATTCCAAAAACTTATTTAAAATGTAAGATATATGAGGCTTTATATAAGAGCTACTCAAAACCCTAATTAGAATACAAGAAATAAAATAAAATCTAACCTTATTACAGTTAAATTTGATTTAAATAATATAAGATATTTGAATAAAATAAAATAAAAAAGTTTTTGTTTGGATTTTTTGGGCTATATCGGGGCCTAAACTCTTTATATAACTCTAATAAAACTTTGAAATTCTCATGCAGAAGCAACATCAAAATCCTTTGTCTTACTTTTGCTGATGATTTACTAATTTTTTTTTCTAATGGTTTAGAGTCTTATATAACTATTATTAGTTGATTCTTCTAGAACTACCAATAAATTTCAAGTCAAGCTCTAAACAAGGAGAAAACAAAGATCATTACATCAATTAATCTTTCTCAAGACAAAATCAGAGCCCTTGCTATTCAAACCAGATTTAGCATTGGCTTCCTCCCTACCACTTATTTGGGCATTACCCTCAACTCCAATAACAAAACAATCAACTTCTACCATCTTCTTGATAAGCTGATAAACAATAAAATGGACTAAGAAGGAAAAATATTATCATATGGGGGTAAATGATGACGCGGCGGAAATAGAAGAAGAAGCAACGATAGATGAAACCCTAATTCAAGGGTAACATGATGCAACCCTAATCTAAGGGTAAACAAGAGTGAAATTTTCAGAGATAAAAAATCTATTATTCCAAAAACTTCAAAATAACTTAAGGCTTAAGAGGCTTTATATAATAGCTTCTCAAAACCCTAAATTAGAATACAAGGAAATAAAATAAATATTCTAAAATAAAATAAAATAAAATCAAATCAAATCTTAATATAATTAGATTTGATTTAAATACATAAGATATTTGAATAAAATAAAATAAAATAAACAAGGCTTTTGTTTGGACTTTCTGGGCTACATCATCCTCTCCTGGTTGACAAGAATTCGTCCTCGAATTCACAGCACCATCACCATCAAGAACCCAAATTATTTACTTTATTTTATTCAATCGTTACATTGGGAATTATAATTGTTGACCTTATCGGAATAAGATAAATTCTTCTCGAGTGTTCCTTATTCGAAGTAACATTCAAGCCATCCAGTTGAAGGAAAAAAATAGTTTCGAAAACCTTTTCATAGCCTGAAGACAACATCCCCATGTCCAGTTGATGAAAAAAAATGGTTTTGAAAACCTCTTCATAGCCTGAGACAGCATCTCGATAAGCAATATTTACCTTAATTCGACGATTGGTAGCCAATTTAAACTCCTTCAGTAACCGGTCAATATGATCGTCATTGAAACGCCTAATGTGTCTCCCGCATACCAAACGATCTTTGAGATCTTCATGGCCGTATGTTGTTCTCTCCTTTAGACCTTGAATCAGATGAAATCAAGATTCGGAAACATGCTTGACCCGTAGCAGGAACGGAGGCTCTGATACCAAACTGATGACGCGGCAGAAGTAGAAGAAGAAGCAACGATAGATGAAACCCTAATTCAAGGGTAACATGATGCAACCCTAATCTAAGGGTAACAAAGAGTGAAATTTTCAGAGATAAAAAATCTATTATTCCAAAAACTTCAAAATAACTTAAGGCATAAGAGGCTTTATATAATAGCTTCTCAAAACCCTAAATTAGAATACAATGAAATAAAATAAATATTCTAAAATAAAATAAAATAAAATAAAATCAAATCTTAATATAATTAGATTTGATTTAAATACATAAGATATTTGAATAAAATAAAATAAACAAGGCTTTTGTTTGGACTTTCTGGGCTACATCAGTAGACTAACTTTTATTAATATTGTTCTAATTATTATTCCTATCTATTGGTTGCAGAGTTGCAGGTTGCATAACACTATCATCACCAAAATTGATAGATTTCATAATAAGTTCTTGTGGGGTTCCAATAATGATTCTAATAAATTGTAATGGCCCAATTGGTCTACTAATTGTAAAAATTTCAGTGAAGGTGGCCTAACTATGCGTAGCCTAGATGACATCAAAGCAGCTTATTCTTGTAAATTGTGGATTCGGTTCAGAGAGAACAAATCTATTTGGCTCACTTTCTTCATAGTATCTATTGCAAATACAACCACCCCTCCAGCTAAACTATTTTAAGCAAGGTTCCCAAGAATAAACTCTCTAAAATCAAGAACTCGGATGAGAGCCATATCAGGTGGAAGTTGGGCAAATGAAATGTAAACTTTTGGCTGATAACTGGATTGGCAAGCCTCCTCCTATCAAGCTTGATGATGACACTGATAATAGCTGGTTCATTAAGTCTAAAGTCAATTTTTTCAGGGAAAATAATGCTTGGAACATAAATAATTACTTCTTTTTTTACTTCTTCTAAATAAGGATATGGAATGTTGGAGGCCTAAATGTAATAAAACTAAGGTTATATATGATAAATTGTATAGTTGTCAGATGACTTTTAGACTATTTGTAAGTATGAGGGGTTGCAATGCAATTTACCCATTTGTGTAACCGAATGAGTTATGGAAGTCGATATGCATATAAATAATGGTTGAGACAATAAGTAAAGGATAAAACATTTTCATTAGACTAATTTTCTTATTCTCTCTTACTTTATCTCTCTATAATTTAGTTCTTTTTTTCTTTACCTTCTTTCTCAAGAATTACGATTTAAACTTAACACTTCTAACATTAACCTAATTTCTAAGCTTTATATTGATGATCAGGTGAACGATGCTATACCTTGGCAGCTCTCTAAAGATGGTACATTTAACATTAATCAAGACATTCATAATATTAGAGTCAAGCATAGTGATTTCTTTCTATATGAAAGGATAGAGAACCATATAATTCCCATGAAATTCTCTTTCATATCGTGGAGACTTCTTCATAACATGATTCCTGCTGATTTTAAAATGCAAACAAGACATATAATCTTAGCCTCAAAGTGTCAGTTCTGTAATAATGTTGAAAATACTAACCATTTAAAGGAAGACAATGAACAAATTCAAATTTAAAGGAAGTTTCTTCTATGCTGTCTCATCCATAAAGTATATAAAGCACATAGGTTTTATGTTGTACCATTCTAATTTTCTTAAGAAAAAGCATTGGAAGGATGCTGAAAAGACTACTATTGTTATGGGTTGTTTTAACCATTTCAAGAAAAATAAGAAGGTCTTTTACCTCTCATGGACTCCTCCCCTTCCTATCAGATGCAAGCTTAACACAAATGTTTGTAGTCTTGCTTCTGGTGAATCCAGTTAACCATTCTTATTCATGACAACAACAGAACCATTTTTCATGGTTATGGAAATCTATATGGCAAGCTCTCTCCAATCAAATCTGAATCCATAGCTCTTTAGGATGACCTTCAAATATTTAAAATAAAATGTTCAAGTAAACTCGATATATAAATTGACTCGAAGATATTAGTCTCTCTCTTTTCTTCTGGTCAAACCCCGCCATCTTTAGAGTCTATTCTTACCAACATAAGAGCCTTAATATGTCCTAACATGATTATTCATCACATTTTCATAGATAGAACCAAGCGGCCGATTGGCTAGCTAGGTGGACTCTGAAATGCAAGATGAAAATAGACTACATTAATTTTCAAGCTCCTCACCAGTTAGAAAATAATACATTCTTAAAAATTTCAGACTACTATTCCTTTTACACATGATGACTAAAATAAACTTCACTCACATGATATCCAATCCAAATGGTAGTTGTATTTCTAATGGTCCACATTCTTAGAATCTTAGTACAATGAAAACATTCAACAATTTTATTGTGTGTCGTATAGTACTGGAGCCTGAGAATGTGGCATTTTTCTTCTGAAAGAGACCACTAATTTTGTTTTCATTTACCCTATAACAATAATAAATTTTGAATTTATTTATTTCTTTCTCGTTAACACATAAAAATACAGTTATTTAACATCCTCTATTTGTAGTTCATAAGGTAGATTGTTGTTGTCTGAACAAAAAAATTATACCATTATATGAGCATATATCTGACCATCGAATGAGTGGATAAATGAAACGAAAAATGCAGTTCTTTGTAGTGTTCTTCACCATAAAAATAACAATGGTCTAAAAGAAGATGTTGTTATTTGCGAATTTTAATATCTATACGTTTCAAAGACAATATAGTTAACTTTGATATAGTTTGGCACGTTGTGTTAGACATTTTTCGCAAAGCAAATTAAAAAAAGAAAGATATTTTAGGTGTGAAATAAAGATATGTTTAAATGTCAAATAAATCATGTTTTGCACCTATAAATATTTATGCATTACGCAAGATATTTAATGAGATGATATATTTTTTATAATTTTTTTTTTCAGAACTATGATGATAAATATGCCAATAAGGAATAAGTGTCCTCAGTGGGAGAATAAAACCAATATATTCGTTTTTTTTGGCAAAATGTTGCTTATAACTGTTAAGAAACAAAAAGCGAAAAGAGAGAAGTAGCCGCCAAAAAGAGGCTAGGGTTATAAAGTATGTATTACATAAAGTATAAAGCTATTATTTATAGATAAACTAGATGGGTTAATGGGTCTAGGCCTTATATCTGGAACACCCTCTCTCAAAGTCGCAATGCTTATTCTTGCATTGAGAGTTTGTTACATAAAATAAAAACAAAAAATACAGCAAAAACAAAACACTAAACTTTAAAACCATGATCGAAAGCCAAAATCAAAACAAAACACCAAAATCAAAATCGAAGTGTCGAAACCCAAAAATCAAAATCCATTCTCCAAACTCCAATCTCCAATCTTCAAACTCCAATATCCAATCTCTAAACTCCAATATTCAAGCTTCAATCTTTAAACTTCAAACTCTAATCTTCAAACTTCAAACTCCAAACTAATCTAAATAAAATCTAAACACCAAACGAATCCAAACAAAGGCAAATGAAGCCAAACAAAGCCAAATGAATCCAAACGAAGCCAAAACAAAATCTAAACACCAAAATGAATCAAACAAAAAATGTCTAAACACCAAAATGAATCAAAACGAAAAATGTCTATCTAAGCAAACGTCAGATAAAGTCCAAACGTCAAACAAAATCTAAACACCAAACGAAATCCATTCTCCAAACTCCAATCTCTAATCTCCGATCTTCAAGCTCCAATCCTCAAACTTCAAACTCTAATATTCAAACTCCAAACTCCAAACTAATCCAAGCGAAATCTAAACACCAATGAATCCAAACGAAGCCAAACAAATCCAAAACAAAGCCAAACGAATCCAAACAAGTCCAAAAAATTCCAAACTAAATCTATAACAAATCCAAAGCTAAACATAGAACGAAATCTAAACACCAAATTGAATCAAAACAAAAAAACGCCGATCTAAGCAAACGTCAGACAAAATCCAAACGTCAAACAAAATCTAAACACCAAACAAAATCCAATAGAAATATGAATGCCAAATTCAAATATCAAATCCAAACTCAAAATTAAATCCAATACTAAATCCAAATTCAAATCTGATTTCCAATTAAAATAAAAATAAAAATTAAATCTATGATTTTACCAACACAAATCTGCATTGTTCCACTAGTGTTTTCTTTTGAACCGTAGCATTGAATCATAATTCAATATGTCAGATTGAATTATTGGGTGTCCGGAACATACTTTCTGAAAATAGGAAAAATCGACATTGTTTTCCTGTCCATCAGGTCTGTTGATTGTGGCTGCACTAACCAGATCCAAAAACCGAAAATTTTCATTTTCTTTTTCTTTTTTTCTTCCGGCGGACAACTAAAACAACTTCCCTCCGGCAATGAGGAAGACATGAAAACTTCAAGATTTAAACCTACACTCTGATACCATGTTAAGAAACAAATAGAGAAAAAAGAGAAATAGTTACCAAGAAGCGGCTAGCGTTTCTGTTTATTATAAAAATATGTATTACACAAAGTATAAAACTATTAGTTATAGATAAACTAGATGTGTTAATGGGCTAATGAGCCTAGACTTTAATCATTACATCCGTAATTTATAACAACTATGATTGGTCAGAAGAAATGGTTGAAAAATATGCTAAGTTGTAAACACCACTAATATATTTAAATTATAACTTTTTATTATTTTGTTTTTCAAAAAAATACGAAGACAACCTTTTCTTATTTATAATTTTGTTATTGTGGTTTACAACAACTCTGAAAATATGAAACTTATTCTAGTTCACAAAATATATCAAAAATTAATTTAATTTAATTTATTAGTTTTTGATTTGAAAATCTAATTATTTTTTAAATTAAATTCATCTTTATAAGTAACTTAATTTATTTTTTTAACTACCAAAATGTTTTAGAAAAATTAATGGAAATCCAACAATTAGTAATTGTATTGTCGAACTCTAGCGATACTGGAGCTCAGTACTGCTAATGTGTAGGTTAGTTACAGCAGTACATGCTCCCGTCTCTGTGGGATTGACTCGGTTCTTAACAGTGTCGACGATAATTAAAAGAAATGTGATAAATTTATCTAAAAATTTAATTTTGATAAGGGTAAAGATTGTTCGGATGTAAAATCCAACCGATTAAGTAACTGAAGCTCGTTTAGCCGAACAATCATAATTCCAATAAAGAACTCAACTGAAGTTTAAGCCATAAAAAGTAACTAAATTATGAACGACTAACAAACATAAGTAGCCATAAAAATAGTAGAAGACCAAAGACATTAAAATGGTTATAAATACGATCAATACTCAAATGAGTTATAATTAATTGTATTTGTGAATAATAATCATTCAATAATTATGAGTCAATAGAGTATTAAATTTAAAGTCTTTAGATCGAAAATAATATTGTGCATTCCTCTATATAAAGTCAAATAGCTTAAGTAATAAGCTAATCAACTTGTAACCATACTATATTGATAAATCCGCTTTCAATCCAAAAACAAAAAAATGATAAATTAAAATCAAGCAAAAACATCACCTGGTGATATGACTAACGTTGATCAGCATGACAAAAAGTAAGATTCATCAGCCATGGGCCAAGAAATTTTAGTAGCTAGCAAGAAAACTATAGGAGGAGTATGCATAAATGATTAAGAGAATATAAGAGATTATATATTAGATTCCTCCTCCGAAGGTGAAATCCAAGATTCAGATATCTAAGGTGAAAATGGAAACAAAAAGTAAGAAAAAGATGATACATACCGCTACATGAACTAGATATCATTAACTGAACATCGCCAACATATGCAACATTAGTATCATGAGTCAAACAGATTTCAACAAGTCAGATCGAGCACCGTCTAGGAAGAGTAGAAAGTGTCGAAATCATAGGCGAAATAAGAATATAAGGAACCAAAGCCCCATATTTATAGATAAAAATAGTAAATGGAGAGAGGAGCATGGCTTAATGGATCAACTAACACAGTATAATGGGGTGGAAGAAAAAATAGCTCCGGTCATAAGACCCCTACTTTGAAAAACTATCAAAGCATCCGTCTGCCACTAGGAACGTTCGAAGATAAACAACACTATCCAAGATTGACCCAATTGTCCTGTAGATCCAACAATCGGTTCCCCAATAATTTGTATTGGCTCAACCATGTGTATGTCATATGGGATACCACAATAACTATCAAATCTGAATCCATTGCTCTTTAGGATGACCTTTAAATATTTAAAATAAAATGTTCAAGTAAACTCGATATAGAAATTGACTCGAAGATATTAGTCTCTCTCTTTTCTTCTGGTCAAACCCCGCTATCTTTAGAGTCTATTCTTACCAACATAAGAGCCTTAATATGTCCTAACATTATTATTCATCACATTTTCATAGATAGAACCAAGCGGCCGATTGGCTAGCTAGGTGGACTCTGAAATGCAAGATGAAAATAGACTACATTAATTTTCAAGCTCCTCACCAGTTAGAAAATAATACATTCTTAAAAATTTCAGACTACTATTCCTTTTACACATGATGGCTAAAATAAACTTCACTCACATGATATCCAATCCAAATGGTAGTTGTATTTCCAATGGTCCACATTCTTAGAATCTTAGTACAATGAAAACATTCAAAATTTTTATTGTGTGGGGTATAGTAACTGGAGCATGAGAATGTGGCATTTTTCTTCTGAAAGAGACCACTAATTTTATTTTAATTTACCCTATAACAATAATAAAGAATAATATTTCAGTCAAATTAGTATAGGTTACGAATTATTTCATGTTAAATTTCTATGCACTTTTTTTTATAAAGATAATTGTAAAAAAATATGTTTTTTTTTTCTAAATTAAGAATGGTAAAAAAATTGTTTAAAATTAGAAAAATAATGATGTTGGATAAGTTTAGAAATCTTTGAAAAAAATATGTGTTTAAATTTTGTTTTAGTAGATATATAGGTAACACATTACACCATATTTTTTAGACCATGTTATGCGACATTTTTTAACCATATGTTCATCAACTTCGCGGTTTCTACATATTCTTTACATTTTTAATATATGTTTATCAAAGTATACAAAATCTAAAAAATATCCCTTAATGGAAAAAATTATTTGTTGATTATAGAATTTTCGTAAACCGTCTGAATGTTATCAATTTTTCTTTTTTATAATTTAAAGAACAAATAATTTCACTTTAAAACTTTATAATTTATCGCAAATAACCTCTATAATATTTTGCATTTAACGTTCACAACAAACTACGATTATAGTTAGCAACAGAAATATTAATTATTTTACAAGGAACGATCGGAATGTTTTATAATTACTACCAGCTTAGGAAACGATTTACATTATGCAAAAAGATATACTTCTACTTTCACAAAATGATGAAAAGACATCACAAACAAATATAATATAAATGTTTAAAAGCATTGTTAGTCCTTTTCTCACGCAAGTATACGCGGTCAAATAGTAGCAAGTAATAAGTAAGTAAGATCGTTCCCATGAAGACCAGGTGCATATGACAAAAATTCACTTATGCAACAAAGTATGATTATTAGACTAATGCTTGAACGAGTAATAAAGTATGAATATAACTAAGCAAATTAACTAACGAGATTATCTAACGAGTTTACTTATGCGAGAGAAAACATGGAACGCTAACTTCATTGTTTATTTTACTCAGAGTATTAATATACTTAATCAATATGTATGATAACTACGATTACTAATCAGATAGCACGAAATCAGTATACGCTACCTTTCAGTACACGTAAACCAAACCACTTAAACAACCACAAAAGAGATAGCAGTTAAGCAGACACCTCTTGCATGACAATCCTATATGTCTATACGAATTGAGGTACAATTGGTTTTAAGCACAAGTTATCTATTTCGATTACACAGGGTAATGTGATATGGTTAGTGACATATTACGAATCCTGAACAATCACAATACGAATCATTCAAGAACCTATGCTAGCATGGCAAGTTCTAAACCCTTAAATCCACTTTCGTATTCATTAAAGATTAACAAACTAGATGTTCGCGACGCATCTAATGATAAACACAAACATACTAGGTAACCGATAAACGTATCTCACAAATTAATGAAGCAATCAAACCCTAAGTATTATTCAAACAAATCCGTTAGAGTTCCATGACAACGATTAGTTCATAATCGAACGAATCATCATCATGGGCTCAAAAGTTAACATAGCTCTAAGACGAATGTAAATAGATGAATAAGCGTTTAGAGAATGTTAAACCGAACAGTAGCCGTAAATATCGCCTGATAGAAACAATCTGTAAACTGCCGATCGAAAATCACCGAAAAAAAGTAGCTATCACATGTCTCGAGCAATATATAAACTACCGGTCGAAAACACCGTAGCCGTTACCTCAACTGCCGGTCGAAAACGGCAGTAGCTGTCACCTGCCTTCCTTCTCTTTCGTTCCGTTCGCAGGTTAAAAACCCAAAATAAGTAGCCAATTACCTTTTTTCTTCCTTCGGTGTATTCTCGTTCTCTGTTCTTCTTAATAAAAACCAAAACGACCTTTTGTATTATGCAGGTTACAAACCCACAGAGATAAAATTTTGCTTCTTTATTTATTCTGCCGAGATCGTCTGTTCTACCCAAAGGAACCTAGTGGTCGTCCTTTGATTTTTCTATTCTTTGTTTTATATTATGCCGAACAAAAACGGCACTCCTTTGTTTTTTTTTCTAGTTATATTTTCTGCCGAACCCTTAAAAAATCAAATTACGAATCGTAAAATATTTATGCTAAAAAAATAATATTTTAAACAATATAGCTAAATAAAACCTTAGCATTAGTCTAATATTTTTTTTAATTCAACATTAGTCTAATATTTGTTTTTTGATTCAGCATTAATTTCTTTTTAGTGTTTTGCCTTAATATTTTTTTATTAATTCAATATTTTAAACAATATCTCAGGAAATATGTTTTCTTTCTTTTTTTCAACATTAATATATTTTTTCAAGCATTAATACTGTTTATAATATATTTTTAGCATTAATATATTTTCTTTTCTTTTCTACTATTCCAAAATTTCCCTCAAGTACATTAATTTTCCCGTTTCTTCAATTTCAACCCCAAATTTATTAATATTATCATAATTTACCCGCGGCACAAGCGCCTTTAAGAATATTGGAAAAACACGTTAAAACACAACGAATACTTGAGAACCGGCGACGATTTTAAGAATAATGGAAGCGTAATAAGTGATATGAAATGCACTTATCAAACCCCCAAACTTAAACCGTTGCTTGTCCTCAAGCAATGCAGAACAGGTTTAACAATTGATGCATGAATGCAATTGAATTTAAATGAATGCAAGAATGCAATGATCCCGAACGAGTAACCGTAACTAATTCAGCGTAAATGCCTCAACGAATGGAATGACCTCGGAATGCGAAATAACTAGGTACTCAAATGCTAGCAATACAATTGAGGAAGCGTGCGTGAGTGGTCAAACTCAATCGAAATGTTTTTAGTATAAATTATGGACCTTACTTGTTCTCATCATAATAATCACAAGATTAGAAACGAAATACAACCTAGATTCTCCATAGTCAAGATGCACATCCATATTTCCCCGGGGTTGTCAAAGATTTATTATGCTTTATTTTATATACAGCACACAAAGGCTTATTTGACCGTGCAATGGATGAGGTCCCCGAAATACTTATACAATGGTGCTCATGTAGCGAGCTTTAGGTTAGCGGATCCCAGACCGGAAAATTCTTAGGTCACTAGGCACAAAGTCCCCTAGAACTTAATAACTCGAGTACCAAAGAGCTTATCCTAGACAATTTTTCCTTTTATATTTTTTCATCTTTTTTATGTTTTTTTTTGTGTTTTGTTTTTTTTGTTTTGTTTTTTTTCAAGCAATTAGGAATGAATGCGTTTCGCTCCATCTCATTCCACCCCTAGACTACTCGTAATATGCAGCCCCCAGCGAGAGGACGTACGTCGACGAGCGGCTACTAGCCTTTGACGCCTAACTGATTAATACACACATTTATCTTTCAACTCCCCCAAACTTATATTTTTGTAACCCATGAGCTAATAAAGGATTAAGGTATGATTCTGAACCTAAGCAAGGATTATGTATAACAATACTCAAGTGTGTCCTTAACTAGCATAAAAACAATCGATGAGTCTACGTGTAATAATTGTGCTTCTACATCAAGCAAGCTAACTAACAAGCAACCTAATTAGATTTTATTCCTACTATCATTCCAACCAATTTTCATCATTGGTTACTTAAGTAGAAACAACAACTCAAGGGATCAAAGATGCAAAATGCATGAACAAAATGCTATGCTAATAGAATAACTCGATCCTACACAGTCTATATGATCATGACATGAATATGCAGATAAGCATGACTAACATGAAGATGCACTGTCTATCATGAATAACTACTATGATGAATGCAACTATAAGAAATTAAAAGATACAGGAAACACTCCCCTATTTGTCCAGCAGTGTTGATCATTGTTTCCCAGTGGGTTGCCTCCCACGAAGCGCTTGTTTAACGTCGATAGCTCGATGATACCACTCAGAATCATGTAGTGTCAAGGTTGATGATGAATGCCTCACGGTTCTCCATATCTCCATGTTAATGCTTGAGTCGTTGACCATTGACTTTGAATGCTTTGTCTAGTGATTCCTCATAGATTTCAACTGCTTAATATGGATATACTATCTTGACTTTAAAAGGTACAGACCATCTTGACTTGAGCATCCCAAGGAAAAGCTTTACACGAGTGTTGAAAAGAAGAACCAGTTGACCTGGATCAAAATATTTATGTACAAGTTTCCTATCATGCCGTTTCTTGACTTTTTTTCTTATACATCTTCTGATATCTTCTATGGTCCAACCAGGCTGATTTGAACTTCCTCAGAACTCTCAATAGCTTTTCTTCCTCACTACCTGAAATGTTAGATGCAATAATAACAGGTAATGTAGATGACTCTCCTAAGAAAGCATACATGAGATGATCTGGTAGTGGTTTGAGTTCAAGTTTAGGAGCTACTTTTAGAGAAGGTTTAAGCCTTTCTTGAGAATCCTTAAGATCACCCAATCCGAGCGACTCATGTGGAATATTGAGCCTCTTTTGATACGGGGCTGTCTGTAGTAGTTGAACACATTCGGATATTTCTTCGTCTTCGAAGTCAGATTCACCATGTAGAACTCTTCCTAGAACATCTGAACTCGCAAACTAATCCAAATCATTACTGTGCAGAGAATCGACCATATCCAACCTGAAACATTCCTCATCCTCTGTTGGAGATTGCATAGCCTTGAAAACGTTAAAAGTGACTTTCTGATCTTGCACTCTCATAGTGAGCTCCCCTTTCTGGACATCAATCAAAGTTTTTCCCATAGCCAAGAATGGCCTTCCCATGATTATGGGGATGTTTTTGCCCTTTTCGAAAGCTAAGATAACGAAGTCAGCCGGAAAGATGAGATTATCTACCTTTACTAAGACATCTTCTACGATACCACGAGGATATGTGATAGAGCGATCAACCAGTTGCAAAGAGATGTTAGTCGGTTTTGGCTCAGGAAGCCTAAGTTTCTCAAACACAGATAGGGGCATCAGATTGATGCTCGCTCCCAAGTCACATAAACATTTGCTGAAAGTTAAATTGCCGATTGAACAAGAAATGGTGAAGCTTCCTTGATCTTTAAGATTGGGAGGTAATTTTTGTTGCAAGATCGCACTACATTCCTCAGGGAGCGCCACTGTCTCAAAATCATCAAGCTTTAGCTTTTTCGAAAGAATTCCCTTCATGAACTTGGCATAACTAGGCATTTGCTCTAATATTTCAGCAAAAGGTATGTTGATGTGTAGCTTCTTGAATAACTCCAAAAATATCTCAAACTGAGTATCTAGCTTCTGTTTCTGCAACCTTTGCAGAAAAGATAGAGAAGGGTAGATCGTGGGCTCAACAACTGACTGAGATGGCCTTTTATGTGGCTGATCTTGATCAGAATTAACCTCAGATGAGGGCTGATTTTGAGCAGAATTTTTCAGAATGGGTTCATTTTTAGAAGAATCACCCTCTTGTTCAACTGTGGGGTTCTCGGCAACCTTTCATGATCTCAGTGTGATAGCTTGGTATTGCTCATCTGTCCAATCTGATTTTCTAAGGTCTTGTGAGATACCATCAGACTTTTAATCATTAGTTTCATCTCTTCGAATTCAGAGTCTCTCACAGAATGTTAAGGAGGGCTAGGATGTTGATTCTGAGGTTGTCTTGGGGCATACTTTTGAGATTGATATTATTGAGCTTGTTGTTGAAATCCAAGAGGAGCGTATGGCTTAGCACCATAATGCTGATTACCTTGTTGATTATTGCTCCAACTAAAGTTCGAATGATTTTTGTTGCTTGGTTGATAGGTGTTTGAAACTGGTTGTTGGTTCTGCCTCTGAAAATTACTCACAAATTGCACTGATTCAGTAGAGATGGGACATTTTTGAGTGTTATACCTTCCAGCACAAATCTCGCACACACTAGTTACCTGATCTACCCCTAGTTTAGTCAAAGAATCCACCTTCATGTTTAGAGCTTCAAGCTGAGCTGCTATAGCAGTGGCAGTGTCTACGTTAAGAATACCAGCTACTTTATGTTGTGACTGTCTCTTAGAAGGGTTCTAGAATTCATTAGCAGCCATCATCTCAAGGAGATCGTGAGCCTCCTCATAGTTTTTTGTTAATAAGGCTCCCCCAGAAGCATCATCGACCATGGGCCTTGTTTGCGCACCCAAACCATTGTAGAAGCAATTACTAACCAATCAGGCATCCCTTGATGAGGACATTTCCTGAGAAACTCCTTGTAACGCTCCCAAGCTTCACTTAAAGATTCACCATGTGACTGAGAAAACTGAGTAATAGCATTCCTCATGGCGGCTGTTCTCGCCATAGGAAAGAATTTTAAGAGAAATTTTTGCTCTAGTATATCCCAAGTAGTGATAAAACCTGCCGATAAAGAGTGTAACCAGCTCTTAGCTTTGTCCCTCAGAGAAAATGGGAAGAGTCTCAGTCTTATGGCATCATCTGAAACACCGTTGAACTTGAAAGTATCACAGATTTTGAGGAAGGTCATAATGTGAATATTAGGATCCTCAGATGAAGCTCCCCCAAACTAATAAGAATTCTGCATCATCTGAATATTGTTGGGTTTAATCTCAAAATTATTCGTAGCAATATTGGGTCTGACAATGCTAGAATGAATATCCATGATCTTTGGTTGAGAATACTCCATGAGTGATTTTGGAGCTGGATCTCCCATTGTATACACGCTCAAGTACCTAAAGCACAAGAAAAAACTCAAAAAGCAAGTAACCGAATCAAGTCAGTAGTTTTATAACGACCCCTGCTGATAAACAATAAAACTGTCAAATAACACCGATTCCCCAGCAACGGCGCCAAAAACTTGTTGGTCCTTTTCTCACGCAAGTATATGCGGTCAAATAGTAGCAAGTAATAAGTAAGTAAGATCGTTCCCACGAAGACCAGGTGTATATGACAAGAATTCACTTATGTAACAAAGTATGATTATTAGACTAACGCTTGAACGAGTAATAAAGTATGAATATAACTAAGCAAATTAACTAACGAGATTATCTAACGAGTTTGCTTATGCGAGAGAAAACATAGAACCCTAACTTCATTGGTTATTTTACTCAGAGTATTAATATACTTAATCAATATGTATGATAACTACGATTGCTAATTAGATAAGACGAAATCAGTATACGCTACCTTTCGGTACACGTAAACTAAACCACTTAAACAACCACAAAAGAGATAGCAGTTAAGCAGACACCACTTGCATGACAATCTTATATGTCTATACGAAGTGAGGTACAATTGGTTTTAAGCACACGTTATCTATCTCGATTACAGAGGGTAATATGATATGGTTAGTGACATATTACGAATCCTGAACAATCACAATACGAATCATTCAAGAACCTATGCTAGCATGGCAAGTTCTAAACCCTTAAATTCACTTTCGCTTTCATTAAAGATTAACAAACTAGATGTTCGCGACGCATCTAACGATAAGCACAACCATACTAAGTAACCGATAAACATATCTCACAAATTAATGAAGCAATCAAACCCTAAGTATTATTCAAACAAATCCGTTAGAGTTCCATGACAACGATTAGTTCATAATCGAACGAATCATCATCATGAGCTCAAAAGTTAACATAGCTCTAAGACGAATGTAAATAGATGAATAAGAGTTTAGAGAATGTTAAACCGAACAGTAGCCGTAAATATCGCCTGGCAGAAACAATCCGTAAACTGCCGATCGAAAACCACCGAAAAAGAAGTAGCTATCACCTGTCTCGAGAAATATATAAACTACTGGTCGAAAACACCATAGCCGTTACCTCAACTGCCGATCGAAAACGGTAGTAGCTGCACCTGCTTCCTCTCAAAAACCACCGAAGCAACTGCCTGCCTTCTGCCGACTGGTTGTATGTTACCGCTGCCGAAAGAAAACCGTAAACAACTGTCACCTGCCTTTCTTCTCTCTTTCGTTTTGTTCGCAGGTTAAAAACCCAAAATAGGTAGTCAATTACATTTTCTCTTCCTTATGTGTATTCTCGTTCTCTGTCCTTCTGAATAATAACCCAAAATGGCCTTTTGTATTATGCAGGTTACCAACCCACAGAGGTAACAAACTGCGATTTTGCTTCTTTATTTATTCTGCCGAGATCGTTTGTTCTGCCCAAAGGAACCTAGTGGTCGTCCTTTGATTTTTCTCTTCTTTGTTTTATATTATGCCGAACAAAAGCGGCACTCCTAACATTGATGGATGACTTGAAAGTTAACGACCACTACTTACCACCTTTTTTTTGTAGTCGAAGATAACAACAAGGTTGTAGTGCCTAATATGGATGGTGATGTAGTTGTTACATTCAATTTATGAGCTAATTGTATGGTTATGCTGTCTAAGGAGCTTGAATATGAGAACTTTACCCATTTTGATTGTTTATAATTCTCGAAAATTAACTACGCTCGTATGCTTCAGTATGATAAAGAGTTGAAGCTTCCTAACAAGTACCTTGTTCCCCACCAGAAATAGATAGAATATACGGTGAGTATTTGGTGCACAATGGTGTTTATACTTTTTTCTTGCACAAAGGAGCTACTAACTACTTTTGAAGCCTATAGCCCGCTGTTATGGACATTTCTATATTCAATTCCTAACGCTGATCATGAAAAGTCATAAGAATGAAATAATTTATCTCACGATGCGTGGTTGCTTGATATATTGCAAAGTTATTATCGTGTACTAGAGTATTTGTTTCGACGTTTTGAATTCGAGGTCGAATTCTTCCCAAACCGGGAAGGATGATGTAGCTAAGAATACGAACATACTGGTTTCTCACTCATGTTTCAGAATTGGGTCAAATAGGTACTCAAATCAAAGATTTCAACGAGCTCTCTAGATTTTTAAAATGTGAATTTTCATCAAGTTTGATACCCAAATTTGACCGATAAAGCTTTCAAAAACCAGTTTTTATATTTACGCATTATTTAAATATTTAATTGTTATTTTTATTTTAATTTAATATTTTATTTTAAGATATTTATGTAATTTCTCAATTTTGGGATTAGGATTTTTGGTAGTTTCTATACAAAATATCGTATAACCTATTTTATCGTCCGACATTGATTATTAGAATTTTGAGATTATTTCTCTGAGTCTCTTTTATCTCTCTAACCTAGGATTAGGGTTTCTAATCTATTTTTTTTGTTTTTCTTTTGAGTTCTTGCAACTGTATATTCTGTTTCGACTATTTGTTTCCATCATTATTGGTAATAGAGCGTAAGAGCTCTTACTACGTAGATTAATGATATATGTCGCCTAAGATAACCGATCGCGGGAAGTCCACTCTTCCAATTGCAGAACCATTCAGTCGAAAGGAGGTGAAAGACCAATTTGGCTATTTAGGTGAACAGATGAATTCGCTACGACATCAAATAAAGAAATCGACAAAAGTATAGAGAGGATGACCACAAGAGACTTCCGAACTCTAATTGTAAAATCAAAGGCGAAAGACTTTTTAAAGAATCCAACCACAACCATATATAAAATTTAGAAAAATCTAAGGGGAAGGGCCTCCATCAAGTAGTTCCTGGTGACATAAAGAGTTCACCAATACTCTACCATTCACTCTTTGATGAGTATAAGGTTGACTACCATGGTGATATTTCAGATAAAACTTGGTCGTAATTGGGAGATCTGATTTATGATGTATATGTCGATGAGGGTGAAATCAATGTTAAAGGTGAAGACGACTAAGTAACAAAAAAGAGCCTCTCGTTATTTCAGCAAGGTAAACAATAAACAACCCTTTTGTTTCAATTTCAACTAAAGAAATTATTAAATATTTTGTTGATAATTCTTTCTCTGGCCCTAAGAACTCTAAGAACTAAAAGGATCTAGGATTAATAATAAAAAGGAAAGCCAAATTATAAAACAAAAGCGTTGTTTCAATTAGAACCTGAAAGAGGTCGTGAGAAGGTCTCGATTTATTTGCTCAAGCCAGATTGTAATTTCGTTGATGCTTTTGGTAGGGTTTATAGTGGCAGAATTCAGACCGAACAAAGAATATGTATGTTATATGAAGGTTATTCGCCGGATGATGAAGAAGACATGACTGTCAAAGAAATGACTAAATTATTGATTTATCAAACTTGATATAAGATACTTGTAAGCAATGCACCTAATGGTTCTTGGGTTCTAAGTGAAGGCATTGATGCATCGATCAAGCAGCACAGACAAACAATCCAGTATATACTGCCACATGAACATGACAAGTTGTCCCACATTAAGTTACCGGTTGTAGATGAAGCAGCATTTATTCTGTTTCCAATTGTGAATGAGACGCATATTTTCATACTCGCTCGATCTGATTCGGGGTCACTATTATGTCCTTATAATGGACATTGAAAAGATAAGGTTTGGTTGACGTGATCAATCACCTGTTTTTGGTTATGGTGCTACAACTATTGGTAGTATTATTCTCACTATGAAGTCTTTGATATTTTGAGGGATGAGCGTAAAATAGCTCAGCTTGAGGTTCTTTCAAATATAAACGAATTACATAAAGTGTGCAATCTACAAGGTTTGAGTTTTTCAAGAAGTTGTGCTGCTGAGACTCCCTGTCTTATCAGGCTTTTACTATTTAAGATGGCTAACCTTAAAATATTTATTTGTTCAATCTAGAAAATATGAACAAAACGAAATAACCGATTCCTTTTCGAAGTTCATGTTTACTTCAGATGTTGATCTTTCTGTTCGAGAAGCAATATTAGAGTCAGATAGATGGCTAGCGAAAGCTTATTAAGGGATTATTGATGACTTAGAGAATAATCTTTATGTATGTGTTATGATGGAACCATTAGAGCAGCAAAAGAATTATTGGAATGAACACCGCAACTGTGATATAACTGGATCTCGAGCAAAATCCGATGAGCTGGGATCCATTTCAACTCTAGATGCTTCGTCTTCTGATAACCACGAAAAATAATCCAAGGATTCCAATGTACACACTATATTTTCCGTTGAGTTAATACAAGGTAAGGCTAACAAATAGATTGGCTTTTCCACAATTAGAGACGATGCTAGGTCTCTGAAATCTTCATCAGAGCAGGAAAGCACGAGTTTGCATAGGCTCCAAAATAAACGTGAGCTTGCAAAGGACAAAAACTCGTACAGTTTCTACCATGTTGTTGATGGTTTGCACATCAATTTTGACCCCTCAAACATGAAGTGTCTTCTTACCTATTATGGGAGATACGATATGCTTTCTTTCAAAATTAGTGGAAGGATTTTGGAGTTGACTCAGTCTGAATCTGTTCTACCGGTTTATTGAATCGGTTATATCAGTTTGTCAATTTGATTAGTTCAGTTCGGAATCGGTTCTACCATATTTACCGATTCGGTTTTTCATCCGTCTCAATTTTTATAATAGAACTGTAAATCGGATCATTAAAATTCGATTCGATTCTTGATCTGATTCTTACTGATTTGGTTTCAGTCCCATTTCCGGTTTTTAAAAACTATTAACATATCTATGCACCTATATATTTTTGTACGACCCTAAAAAATACCGGCCTATTAAAAAATAATTTTTATGTTTTAATAAATAAATAATAATTAAAAAATATGGAAAATACTACTAATAGAAGTATGAAAACCGTCATTAAGAAAATATGTTTTTATTCTTTTTGCAACTTTTTTTTGGAAAATATATATTTAAAATTAAATTTATAATTGTAAAAAATCCTAAAACAAACTAAAAAAATATTATTTTAACATACACTTTTATCCGTACAAATATGTGTTACTCCTGAATTCATTATGATTCGGTTCTAAATTATTGAAGAATATATCCTTCCAGCCCATCATACTCGAAAAAGAAGGAAATTTGTTTATCTTTTCCGAATCAATATAGATTCCATTCTGATTTCGAATTAAATGCGTGTATCTAAAAGACAGAATTTCATTCTGATTCGTCTAATTTTATAGGAGTAATTATTGAAAAAGTGTGATAGAGAGACTAGTAGTGGACCAATAAGTTTAAGCCATAAAAAATAACTATATTGTGAACGACTAACAAACATAAATAGCCATAAAAATAGTAGAAGACCAAAGACATTAAAATGGTTATAAATACGATCAATACTCAAATGAGTTATAATTAATTGTATTTATAAATAATAATCATTCAATAGTTATGAGTCAATAGAGTATTAAATTTAAAGTCTTTGAATCGAAGATAATATCCTGCATTCCTCTATAGAAAGTCAAAGAGCTTAAGTAATAAGCTAATCAACTTGTAACCATACTATATTGATAGATCCGCTTTCAATCCAAAAACAAAAAAACATGATAAATTAAAGTCAAGCAAAAACCTCATCTGCTGATATGACTAACGTTGATCAGCATGACAAAAAGTAAGATTCATCAGCCATGGGCCAAGAAGTTTTAGTAGCTAGCAAGAAAACTATAGGAGGAGTATGCATAAATGATTAAGAGAATATAAGAGATTATATATTCGATTCCTCCTCCGAAGGTGAAATCCAAGATCCACACATCTAAGGTGAAAATGGAAAAAAAGTAAGAAAAAGATGATACATACCACTACATGAACTAGATATCATTATCCAGAACATCTCCAACATATGCAACATTACTATCAGGAGTCAAACACATGTCAACAAGTCAGATCGAGCACCGTATGAGAAGAGTAGAAAGTGCCGAAATCATAGGCGAAATAAGAAAATAAGTAACCAAAGCCCCATATTTATAGATAAAAATAGTATATGGAGAGAGGAGTATGGTTTAATGGATCAACTAACACAGTATAACGGGGTGGAAGAAAAAATAGCTCCGGTCATAAGACCCATACTTTGAAAAAACTATCAAAGCATCCGTCCACCACTAGGAACCCCCGAAGATAAACAACAATTATCCAAGATTGACCCAATGGTCCTGTAAATCCAGGAGTCGGTTCCCCAATAATTTGTATTAGCTCAACCATGTGTATGTCAAATCGGATACCGCAATAACTATCCACACCTCATGGCCCAACCAATAGTAAATCCTAGTAAACATCAATATCTAATATCTCGTGTACAATCACCATATGCACAATATTATCTAACCACACATTTGGTTTACCCAAATATGCAACCGGGATACCTAGTAGCATTAGGAACAATCAAAGAGAATAATCTATACGGACCTACTTCACCTTATATGGGAAAATAAGGCCCCACAAAGATGAAATTCCACCATGTAAGCAGCGCCCGGATACTACCAATGGACACTATGCAATTTCTCAGTTTAGCAACAAGACCTCGACCGATAAAAGATACGGGTTTGGCCAGGAACACTCTATCAAGAGGCAGGTAAACGTAAATAGATACAATTATTTTATGATAACTATGGTGAGATTACGGTTGATGAGTCCCCTCTATTGCCCGAATAAAATATTGATAACTATAACATTTCTTTAATACCTACAAGATAAAACTCACTCGTACATGCAGTCTAGACCACCACGTCAAGAATTTCACGAATAAGATGTTGAGATACCCCACACGGATGAATGTTAAAAGACAGTGGTGTGATATGGTTCAATTGTCTACTAATGGGTAGTATTAGAAGTTTTAACATGATGCATACAAATTTTTGAAACTAGTACATTGGCTACAACTCTATCAAAATAAACACACATTGTATCATCTATTACAAAAAAAATGAGAGCTTGCAAGCATTCACCAAATGATTTTTCAAAATCAAAGATGAGCTTTAGGATTTCCCCAACAATATAACATATATTGCATACTAAAAATGGATATTACTAAGACCCTTGCCCAAGGTGATCATGAAAAAAAAATCCCATGGTGTAAGTATAACGTCACATTAAGCTGGAAAAATAGAACTAACAAGATTAGACGGGGACACGACTAACCCAACGAAATATTTGGAATATCATCCACTAACGCGCATGGATGAGCCACTTTTGTGGCACATGTGAATTCCAAACCTTATTATGACACCACAAAAAAACTTTTATAAAAAATCTTCCAAGTTAAAGTACTTTAACCAAGGAATTTAGTATAAAATAAGGTTTAGAAACAACAACGACAACCGGTACAACAAGTCATCAGTGAGGCTTATTTATTAAATTAATTCACAATCATAGAGTTATTTTTGAAATAACTAAGGATAAGGATGTGTGCATATACTGAAAACAAGAAAGATTTCATGGTACTAGAGAAAACAAAGACAATCCAAATATTGTTAATTCCACATCGATGTAGGATATTATACAAATGCTTATTAGGCGTTATAAGGTCAATTTCAAAACATGGATGACGAGGGAAAGCTATCAAAGTTTGTCAAGGAAAAAAATAAAAACAAGAACAAATATATCGAAACTGCTAGGAATCCACCAACAAAATAATACAAAAAATGAGTTGAAGAACCCAAATATGTGAAAACAACTTGGATCATGATTCATAATACCGTTTCAATTAAAAAAAACTCAAACAAACTAGAAGCAAAAAATAAAAAACGTTTCTTAGTCATAAAGTCTCTGCATTATACAGAACCTAAAAGATCTACCATAAACAACCCTTTGATCAAATTTCTCAATTACAATATCTGCGGGATAGGTAACAAAGCTTCTCTGCGAGGGCTCAAGTCTATTGTTACAAAATATAAGATCAATATTTTTATTATCCAAGAGTCTCTCATCAATAATTCACGTCAGGATCTCATTGCTTCTATTCTTGGCTTTATGCACCACATTGCTAACAAGTTATGGTTGTTATGGAAGGAAGAGTTGTTGATTAATGTTCTGATTGATCATGATCAGTGTATTCAAACTAAAATTAAGCACACTTATATTGACAAAAAAAAAATACGTTACTTCTGTTTATGCCAAATGCCAGAGGATTAGAATATTAGAGTTTTGGGCTCTAAGACTCATAGCTTCCAATGTAAACAATGGTTTGTATTGGGGGATTTTAATTCCGTCTGCTCTTCATCTGATCAGTTGGATTGTACCACTTTTTGCAATCAAAATTTTGATGACTTCAATAACACGATTACGTAATGCTATTTGGAGGACGTTGGGCATTCTGGATCTAAGTTCGCGTGGTCAAACAAATCTAAGTGGAAACAACTTGATTGTTTTTTGTTCAACCAAGCTTGGACTGACTACTTCTTTGACACTAAAGTGATTCATTTCTGATCACACCCCGTTGTGCATCAATATTGTAAAAGATAGAATTAAGATTAACAATAGCTTCAAGTTTCTGAGTATGTGGGTTTTGGAAAAGAATTTTATCAACATCATGGAGGCTAATTGGAATTATGACATGCTTGGTTATCCTATGTTTAAAAGGCTTAAAACTGCTTTTAAATCTTGGAATAAAAACTACTTTGATAAGATTTTTAATAAGGTTATGGCTACTCAAGAAGCGGTCAAATATTGTGAAGCCAATTATTAATTATCTAATAGGATTGCTGATAAAAACAACCTGAAAAATGATACTACTTATAATCTTCTAGGCCTCGCTATGGAAGAATATTATTGGCATAAAAAAACGTTATTCTAGATGGATTAAAGACGGGGAACAAATAAAAAGGTTTATCATAACTACGTCAAGAAAAAGAGGAGAAAAAACAAAATTTCTAACATCAAAGTTAATAACGAATGGATTACTGATGAAGCCCTAATCTATTCATCTGTTGAATCCTACTTTAAAGATATTCTCTTTTCTCCTTATTACCTTAATCTATACATATAGAAAACTTACTTGAATGATGATATATTTAATTTTATTCCTAAGCTTGTTAATGACGCAGATAACAAATTCGTTTAGAAGCTCCAATTGAAGATGAAATCCTCAGTATCATTCAAGGCCTCAAGCCGTCTAGTGCATGGAATAGATGATTTTAATCATTTTCTCTTCCTGTCTTGCTGGAAAATCATCAAGCATAATCTATGCAAAGCAATGTCATCATTTAAGATATCACTAAAGAAATCATGACTACTGGTATCTGGTTAATTCTAAAATCATGCAATCCAACAAACTCGAAAGATTTTAGGCCAATTAGCTTATGTACTATTATGAATATAATCATGTTAAGATCTTAAATAACAGACTCACTAACATTATTCCTAAGATAATCTTAAAAGTACGGGGAGCCTATGTTAAAGACATATCAATTCAGTAAAATTTCATCATTGTAAAGAAACTCATTCATGACTTGGGAATTAAACTAATGTTGGTAACATTATAAGCAAAGGCGACATGTCCAAAGCATTTGAAAATCTTGTTCATAACTTCATTATCAATGTCCTTCATTCTTTTGGTTTTAACTCTAGATTCATCAAGCTTATAAGCATCCTTATTAAATCGGTCTTTGTCTCTATCCTTATCAATGGTAAAACCATTATTTTTTTCAAAACTAAAAGAGGAGTTAGACAAGGAAATCCTTTGTCCCTAAGTATCTTTTTCAGCGTTGAAGAAGTCCTCATCAAGGGCAGATAATGCGGCGGAAATAGAAAAAGAAACAACGATAAATGAAATCCTAATTCAAGGGTAACATGATGAAACCCTAATCTAAGGGCAACAAAGATTGAAATTTTCAAATATAAAAACTATATTATTCCAAAAACTTATTTAAAATGTAAGGTATATGAGGCTTTATATAAGAGCTAGTAAAAAAACCTAAATTAGAATACAAATAAATAAAATAAAATCAAACCTTATTACAGATTGATTAACTTTAATTAATATAATATATTTGAATAAAATAAAATAAAATAAAATAAAAAATTGTTTGGACTTTTTGGACTACATCATCCTCTCCTAGTTGATAAGATTTCGTCCTCGAATTTACAGCACCATCACCATCAACAACCAAAATTATTTTATTTTATTTTGTTCAATTGTTACATTGGGAATTATAATTGTTGACCTTATCGGAATAAGATAAGTTATTCTCGAGTGTTCCGTATTTGAAGTCACATTGAAGCCATCCGGTTGATGAAAAAATTGGTTTTGAAAACTTTTTCATAGCCTGAAGACCACATCCCCATGTCTAGTTGATGAAAAACATGCTTTTTAAAACTTCTTCATAACCTGAGACAGCATCTCGATAAGTAAGTTTTACCTTGATCCGATGATTGGTAGCCAATTTAAACTCCTTATATAACTGGTCAATACGATCATTTATTGAAACGTCTGGTGTGTCCCTACTATCCAAACGATCGTTGAGATCTTCATGGCCATAAATGTTGTTCTCTTCTTTAGATCTTGAATCAAATGAAATCAAGATTCAGAAACATGCTTGCCCCGTAACAGGAACTGAGGCTCTGATACCAAACTGATGACGCGGCGGAAATTGAAGAAGAAACAACGATAGATGAAATCCTAATTCAAGGGTAACATGATGAAACCCTAATATAAGGGCAACAAAGATTGAAAGTTTCAGAGATAAAAAATATATTATTCCAAAAACTTATTTAAAATGTAAGATATATGAGGCTTTATATAAGAGCTACTCAAAACCCTAATTAGAATACAAAAAATAAAATAAAATCGAACCTTATTACAGTTAAATTTGATTTAAATAATATAAGATATTTGAATAAAATAAAATAAAAAAGTTTTTGTTTAGATTTTTTGGGCTATATCGGGGCCTAAACTCTTTATATAACTCTAATAAAACTTTAAAATTCTCATGCAGAAGCAACATCGAAATCCTTTGTCTTGCTTTTGCTGATGATTTACTAAATTTTTTTTCTAATGGTTTAGACTCTTAAATAACTATTATTAGTTGATTCTTCTAGAACTACTAATAAATTTCAGGTCAAGCTCTAAACAAGGAGAAAACAAAGATCATTACATCAATTAATCTTTCTCAAGACAAAATCAGAGCTCTTGTCATTCAAACCAGATTCAGCATTGGCTTCCTCCCTACCACTTATTTGGGCATTACCCTCAACTCCAATAACAAAACAATCAACTTCTATCATCTTCTTGATAAGCTGATAAACAATAAAATGGACTAAGAAGGAAAAATATTATCATATGGGGGTAGACTAACTTTTATTAATATTGTTTCAATTCTTATTCCTATCTATTGGTTGCAGAGTTGCAGGTTTCCTAGCATTATCATCACCAAAATTGATAGATTTCTTAATAAGTTCTTGTGGGGTTCCAATAATGATTCTAATAAAATGTAATGGTCCAATTGGTCTACTAATTTTAAAAATTTCAGTGAAGGTGGCCTAACTATGCGTAGCCTAAATGACATCAAAGCAGCTTATTCCTGTAAATTGTGGATTTGGTTCAGAGATAACAAATCTATTTGGGCTCACTTTCTTCATAGTATCTATTGCAAATACAACCACCCCTCCAGCTAAACTATTCTAATCAAGGTTCCCAATAATAAACTCCCTAAAATCAAGAACTCAGATAGGAGCCATATCAGTTGGAAGTTGGGAAAATGAAATGTAAACTTTTAGCTGATAACTGGATTGGCAAGCCTCCTCCTATCAAGCTTGATGATGACACTGATAATAGCTGGTTCATTAGGTCTAAAGTCAATTTTTTTAGGGAAAATAATGCTTGGAACATAAATAATTAGTTCTTTTTTTACTTATTCTTAATAAGGATATGGAATGTTGGAGGCCAAAATGTAATAAAACTAAGGTTATATATGATAAATTGTATAGTTATCAGATGACTTTTGGACTATTTGTAAGTATGAGGGGTTGCAATGCAATTTACCCATTTGTGTAACCGAATGAGTTATGCAAGTCGATATGCATACAAATAATGGTTGAGACAATAAGTAAAGGATAAAACATTTTCATTAGACTAATTTTCTTATTCTCTCTTACTTTATCTCTCTATAATTTAGTTCTTTTTTCTTTACCTTCTTTCTCAACAATTACGATTTACACTTAACATTCTAACATTAACCTAATTTCTAAGCTTTATATTGATGATCAGGTGGACGATGCTATACCTTGGTAGCTCTCTAAAGATGGTACATTTAACATTAATGAAGACATTCATAATATTAAAGTCAAGCATAGTGATTCCTTTCTATATGAAAGGATTGAGAACCATATAATTCCCATGAAATTCTCTTTCATATTGTGGAGACTTCTTCATATAATGATTCATGCTGATTCTACAATGCAAACAAGAAATATAATCTTAGCCTCAAAGTGTCAGTTCTGTAATAATGTTGAAAATACTGACCATTTAAAGGGAGACAATGAACAAATTCAAATTTAAAGGAAGTTTCTTCTCTGCTGTCTCATCCATAAAGTATATAAAGCACATATTTTTTATGTTGTACCATTCTAATTTTCTCAAGCAAAAGCATTGGAAGGATACTGAAAAGACTACTATTGTTATGGGTTGTTTTAACCATTTCAAGAAAAATAAGAAGGTCTTTTACCTCTCATGGACTCCGCCCCTTCCTAGCAGATGCAAGCTTAACACAAATGTTTGTAGTCTTGCTTCTGGTGAATCCAGTTAACCATTCTTATTCATGATAACAACAGTACCATTCTTCATGGTTATGGAAATCTATATGGCAAGCTCTCTCCAATCAAATCTGAATCCATAGCTCTTTAGGATGACCTTCAAATATTTAAAATAAAATGTTCAAGTAAACTCGATACATAAATTGACTCGAAGATATTAGTCTCTCTCTTTTCTTCTGGTCAAACCCCGTCATCTTTAGAGTCTATTCTTACTAACATAAGAGTCTTAATATGTCCTAACATGATTATTCATCACATTTTCATAGATAGAACCAAGCGGCCGATTGGCTAGCTAGGTGGACTCTGAAAATGCAAGATGAAAATAGAGTACATTAATTTTCAAGCTCCTCACCAGTTAGAAAATATTACACTTTTAAAAAATTTAGACTACTATTCATTTTACACATGATGACTAAAATAAACTTCACTCACATTATATCCAGTCCAAATAGTAGTTGTATTTCAAATGGTCCATATTCTTAGAATCTTAGTACAATGAAAACATTCAACAATTTTATTGTGTGCCGTATAGTAACTGGAGCCTGAGAATGTGGCATTTTTTTCTGAAAGAGACCACTAATTTTGTTTTCATTTACCCTATAACAATAATAAAGAATAAGATTTCAGTCAAACTAGTATAGGTTACGAATTATTTCATGGTAAATTTTTATGCATTTTTTTATAAAGATGATTGTAAAAAATATGTTTTTTTTCTAAATTAAGAATGGTAAAATTGTTTACGATTAGTAAAATAATGATGTTGGATGAGTTTAGAAATCTTTGAAAAAAATATGTGTTTAAATTTTGTTTTAGCAGACATATAGGTAACACATTACACCATATTTTTTAGACCATGTTATGCGACATTTTTAACCATATGTTCATCAACTTCGCGGTTTCTACATATTGTTTACATTTTTAATATATGTTTATCAAAGTAAATAGGAGGATACAAAATCTAAAAAATATCCCTTAATGGAAAAAATGATTTGTTGATTATGGAATTTTCGTAAACCATTTGAATGCTATCAATTTTTTTTATTATAATTTAAAGAACAAATAATTTCACTTTAAAACTTTATAATTTATCGCAAATAACCTCTATAATATTTTGCCTTTAACGTTTGTAATGTTTCACAACAAACTATGGTTATATTTAGCAATAGAAATATTAATTATTTTACAAGGAATGATCGAAATGTTTTATAATTACTACCAGCTTAGGAAAAGATTTACATTATGCAAAAAGATATACTTCTACTTTCATAAAATGATGAAAAGACATCACAAACAAATATAATATAATTGCTTTAAAGCATAAACATTAATATTTATATGCAAATATATTTTATATCCACTTGATTAGCGAGAAGGATCTCCACTTCTTCCAACATATTTTTTTTAATGAAATCAATAATATGCATATAAAACACCTTTCATGTTGATTCTCTGGCATTGTTGAAGAGGCCAAAACCCAAAGAACTGGTTTCAAATATTTCAAAATGTTTGAGTCATCTTCATGACCTCGTGTAGACATCATCATATATGAACAACATGTAAGCATTGAACCGTACATGTAGTACATTTAACATACAATTTTCTAAAAAAACACCAAGTAGTGTGATCCTCTTTATATTTTTTACAATGGCGATGGTTTTCAGCAAATGGTTAGCTTTTTGTGTAGTCTATTTCATACAAAAAATAGAGAAGTTTTTTTTAATGATATTTTATCGATGAAAATATCAAATATGTTTGACCGGATATAAATTTGGGTTTAGTACCGCATATATATATATTTATTTATTTATTTATTCTGAAATATTCTCCATATGAAGTTCTCCAAAATTTGAAGACGTAATAATCCTCAAGAATTCTTTCATCAATTTCGTCCAGGAAATCCTAAGGCTGAAGAGAATCAATCCTAGCTACTGTGAACTCTAGTTTTAAAAAATTGGTGGTTTCATTTTGGCTCATCAAATTTCAAGAATTGTACCATTTAGCCTATTTGGGCCATATTCAATAAATCTATGAGTAGGGTCTACCCAAATAATTTTAATTAAAAAAAAATAAGACAAAAAAATCAAACTATTATCCAAATAAGACCTTTGTTTTCATATATCTCTAAGAAAAACTCATTTAACTTATCTATTTACCATCTAAGATCCAACTATCTTTTATAATACCCTTAATTAATTATTAAAAGCATTTAAAGATTTTACTCACATTTTTTTCACTTTTTACCCTAACAATACTGTGTTTCTTTCTCTCTCTACGGAAACAATATACAGTAGATGCAGTTATACTTCTAGTTCGATTCTCAGTTTCTTTTTATTGTTTTCATATGATTTTTTTATAGTTTTTGATTTGATTTTTGTTTTTATTTGATTTGGACGTCTAATGTTTTTTTATTGTGGTTTTATATAACTTGATTTTCTACGGATTCCTCGTTTTTGAGTTGGTGACTCTATTTTACTTGTGATTTTGGTATTTTTATCTGATTTTACTTTGATTTATAGTTGAAATGTTGTACTAATTTAGGTTTGGCTCTTTTTTAGTTCTTTTTTTCCAGTAAAATGTCATTGAGAAAGGTTTTTATTGTAAAAAAAAAAAGAAATGTTACAAAAAAGATGGCGTTTTAATAGTTATGAAACATGTTTAATCAGAAACCAAATTAACTATGATAGATGTTAAACCAATACAATTATAATAGATGATAAACCAATACAATTATAATAGATGATAAACCAATACAATTATAATAGATGATAAACCATATAATGAGAAATTAGACCAACTATGATAGATGATAAACCATATAATGTGAAACCATACCAACTATGATAGATGTTAAACAATACAATGAGAAATGATATCAACTATGATGGATGCAAAACCAAGCCAACTATGACAGATATCCCACCTCGTTATGGATGGACAAAAAATAAAGAAATGGTAGATCATCTATGTATTTAAAATAGCTAGAAAACTGCACATGGATTTTTTTGTTCTCATACTCCACCAAAATGATGATAGGTATGCCATAGTACACTAACACCTCATATATAAGAGTATATGCCATCAATGTCTTTGAAGAGGAGCGCATACTAAAGTTATAATTAAAAATTTATTTTGTTGATAAATATAGTGCATCCAAACAAGTACAACAAATATGTTTGCGTCGTTTGGGTCACTCGACAAGATTGCGGTTGTTGTCACAGTATCTAAGGTTGCACAACGTCTTGCGGGGATAATTTAAACTGGTTCAAACACCTTTGTAGTTTCTAATAACAACATAGAATTATTTATAACCTACTTTTAACAGATTTCTAACCCGACGATGAAACTTTGTTTTGAGGATATTATTTGCAACATCGACACTGTAAATAAAATATATTGGTATTTTGATGTCACCTCTTTATGAACAACTCAGTGATGAGACCATTCAGACTAAAGTTAATCAAACGATCGATAAATTTTTTAAATAGCATTATATCCAAACATGCACTTACTCGCTTCCGATATATGAGACTTTATGACCTAAAGCTGGTATGTTGAGAATATAATCGCATGATAGTTCTCTCATACAACATAAAACTAAGTTTCACACATATATGACCATATGTTACACAACTATAATATATTATGTCTTGTAAATATAAAATTTAGTTTTAATATTACATGGCATGTCTATAAATTGTCGGTCACATATTTTTTGGAATACACAAATAACCCTGGTATTTCGGTTGGAATAAGAGCCTCTTTTTAAAGTTATTGCAATGCCCGACTTAAATGTCGTAGCACTTGTATTTTGGATTTGAACAGGTATGAGCATATTGCTAGAGTAATATAGGTGTTATATACCATTTCCGATTAGGGGTGTTATTGGTCCGGTTCAATCCGGGTATAGACGTAATGGGACCGAACCACTAAGCTTATAAGTTTGGATCGGACCAGACCGTTAAGTTTTCGGTTCTAGATTCCAGAATTGGATTGCTAAGATTATGGTTCGGTTTGGTTGGGTTCTGTCCGGTTTGATCCAGTTTCAATTTTGGTTCGGTCCTTTTCGATCCGGTCTCAGTTTGGTCCATAATGTTTTCAAAAAAGTTTAATTAAATTTTCAAATTTTAATTTAGATACATGATATACAAATTAAAATTTACAAATTATACTTTGTCTTTTTTTAATTGGTCCTTATCTAATAGTTTTGACAATATAATTAATAAAATAAATAAAATAAAAAACAATGTAACTATTCATTCGATTCTGTGTCAGTTCCACTGATTTATTAGTTTTATTGGTTTGATTTTTTTATCGGTTAAATCAATTTATTGATTTTATCGGTTTGGTTCCTTATCAATTTTACCGATTTACAAGTTTCATCGGTTCGGTTTATAATCGGTTCTATAGGTTTTTCCGACTTATTGGTTTTATTGGTTCGAATCCTAACAAGTCTGGTTCTCAGTCTAATTCTTATCGATTTGGTTCTGGTCTGGTTTCCGGCTCTCAAGAACCGTTATCACCCCTTTGTTCCGGTTGTGTAGAAATATAGGCTTATTTTCTCCTCAAGTTCATTCATTTGTCCTGATTGGTACATAATCCATCCACCTAATCTATAATCTAATCCAAAACATAAAAATAACTTAAGATTTCCACACACAAAATTGTTATATAGGTTTCACATATATCACTTCTTTATTGTTTCACATCAATACATACTACAAGCTTTCACATTTAATGTAAACATGGTTTCACATTTATAATTACTTATGCTTCGTAAGCAATATCTTATGTTTTAGTATTTCAGACGTAGATTGGAAAATGATAAGAACAAGTATTTAAAGTCAATATTTCATATAAATATTGCTACCATAATATCAAAACAACAGATGGATCCTAACAAAATGAACTAGAAAAGTGGTTAAAATGGTTGACCATAATTATTCATTGGATAAATAATTAATGTTATTCACTATCGATGTGGTGACATAAATAACTGATATTTTGCATATATAATTTCTTATCGGTTCACATCACGTGTATCAAACGTTCACGTATAATTTATTTAAGGTTTTACATTTTTAATTATACTAGATTCCATATTCATGGTCTAGGATGGAAAATGAAAAAAAATTGAGCATTTAAAGTCAAACAAATTTACGTAAATTTTGCTACCGCAATATGAAAAACAACAAATGGGTCATAAAACAACCAACAAGTCTCTGGTTTTAATGATATAGTGGAAGTTTTCATTATTTTAGCAAAATATTTACTTATATGTATCTTATGTGTAGTGAAATACGTAATCAGGTTTTGCAGATATCATTTCAAATTTGTTCAGCATCAAACATACTAAACATTTCACATAAGATTTATCAAATGTTTCACATTTATAATATATTATATTTCACAAGTAGTAGTTTAGATTTTCATATTCTTGACCTTGATTGGAAAATGATAAGAACAAACATCTAAAGTCAATATTTTCGGTAAATATTCCTACCATGATACCCAACCAATACATGGGTCCAAGCAAAATCAAATGATCCATATTGGAATGGTTAAACCTAATTCATTGGTGAATTAGAAAAATGTCTAATTTTATTAGTCATCATTGTCAAGAAAAAAGTTTGTCAATTCTCTAATTAACTTAGCAAACTATGGTATGAAACTTTCCAGGATATGCGACTTTGTATTCAAAATCGCCATACTTCTGCGTAATGTGACAAATATAATTCTAAATCTTTCCATATACGACAAATTCTGAGACAACGTGAAAATATGATAATTTGGAAAACAAACCAAGTTTAAGTTTCAAACTTTTAATAATATTTAGTTTTGCAGCTCAAAAATCTTAATTCCGTAGATCATATGATACTAATTCAAACACGACGCCTAGTTTCACACCTAAAACACCCTAAGTTTTTAACAAAACTTGCTTTAAAAAAAAAGTCTAACACCGTGTGTGAAACTATATCAAAGTTAACTATACTGTGATTTACAATGTATAAATGCTAAGTTTTGCAAATAATAAAATTTTCCTTCGCTTCACACTGTACAACACTATAAATATTTGTATTTTTTATTTCTCTTACGACCTCACTCGATGGCCGAAATTAGCTTGTATAAGGGAATAAAACACGTTTATAATATGAGACAATTACAGTTAGTGGAGTTCACTCAATACTTGATCAATTGTATTTGCTGCTAAAAGGGTTTATCGAATACAGTGCCAAAAGAATCCATGTACCTGTTTTGACAGAAGATCGTGATGTTTTGGATGGTTCAAGCACAGGCTTTACCGAAACACTCGAGAAAGAGCTTTCAGAATTGCGTGTGTTAAGAGTGTTGATGCAAAAATTACTTCTGTGAATGACACATGTATGTTACTTTGGACCGTTACGAAAAGGACTGTGAAGTTTTAAAACGAGGATAAGATCCTCAAGTTCTCGGTGAACCATACAAGTTCAAAAGTGCAGTTGAAGCTATCAAGACATTGATGCATGACTTGAAATTTAACGACCAGTACTTACCACCTTTTTTGTAGTCGAAGATAACGACAAGGTTGTAGTGCCTAATGTGGATGGTGGTAGAAAATAAAAAAAGCTTTTGTTTCAAATCCAACCAAAGAAATTGTTAAATATTTTGTGGATAATCCTTTATATGACCCTAAGAACTCTAAGAACTAAATATGATCTAGGATTAATAATAAAAAGGAAATCCAAATTATATAAAAAAAGTGGTGTTTTAATATATGAAAATTATGATTTTCAATTAGAACCTGAAGGAGGTCGTGAGAAGGTCTCAATTTATTTGCTCAAGCCAGATTGTAATTTCGTTGATGCTTTTGGTAGTGTTTATAGTGGCAGAATTCAGACGGAACAAATAATATGTATGTTATATGAAGGTTATTCGTATCTAGATATCCTCCTCCCAACACATTCACTGTTTTCCGAGACACCTCAACTCGCCCACTTACTTTCGGTTCACTGTTATCTATGCATTTAATAAAAGTACTGACAGAATTCCTCTTTGGAAAATCCTCCAATCCATCTCTATTCAGGACCAGAAAAATCTATTGTGTTACTTTAGGGGATTTCAATGTTACCCGTGGTCCAAAGGAACATTATGGTACATCTGGACTCTGGTCCCCATCTATTGACGATTTTAATAATTGTTGCTTCAATTATGAATTAAGTGATTCTTTCTTTAGTTATGAATTAAGTGATCTTCTATCTACAGGTTCTTTATACATCTAGCATATCAAATGTCATTCTAATCTTATCTATTCCAAAATTGAGTGTATCTAGATAACAATGGTTGGGACGTGGTTTTTCTTAATTCTTCTGCCCACTTTGGAAACTCCCACCTCTCTTACAAAGATATTTCCAAATCTAGTTGGAACCCTTCTTTCCCTTTCTAGGGTATAGAGTTGGTCACCTTTAAACTCAATAGACTTCAAAATTCTCTTCCAAGCCTCAACTGAACTGCCTATAGTGACATTAGTTTGAGAGTTTTCAACGCTCAAAATGACCTTTTTCTACCCAAA
This sequence comes from Limnanthes douglasii subsp. nivea, assembly GCA_036936605.1. Classification (NCBI taxonomy): domain Eukaryota; kingdom Viridiplantae; phylum Streptophyta; class Magnoliopsida; order Brassicales; family Limnanthaceae; genus Limnanthes; species Limnanthes douglasii. Next base: position 26,968,528 of record JAUPFV010000003.1, on the reverse strand, counting down.
CCATCTTCCTCATGACCATTCTATCTATCTCATTATCACTAGAGAGATTGAGGCGTCCTCGACCTATATATTCCTCAGTAGAGTGGAAGAATCCTTCCTCAAACAGAAATTCACAGAAAACTTGCTCAAGCTTGGGGACATAAATACCAAATTCTTTCATAACAGTTGCAAAAACCGCCTTCTCCACAATAAAATCACCTATATCATGAATTCCTATGGTATCGTAATCACAACCCCTTCTAGCATCTCCAGTGTCCTTGTCAGACATTTTAACTCACTACTGGGAACATGACACCCTCTAGGGTACCTTGGTTTCCCATGGTATCTTCCCTTATCTCATCAAAGGTTAATCTCTCGGACAAGACCTCAATGGTCCATCCTATTACTTGCGATAAAATCAAATATGCTCTTTTTAGCATTGATATCAATTAATTCCCTAGCCCTAATGGTTTTAACTCTAATTTTTTAAAAAACTCTTTGAATATAGTTGGCAATAACATTTGTAACAGGGTCTAATATTTTTTCAGTTCTAATAGAATAAACCATTCTTGGAACTCTACTTCTATTTCCCTTATCCCTAAATACAACTCTGCTAGTTATGTCGCTGACTACCGCACCATTGTATTATGTAATATCTTCTACAAAATCATCTATAAGATTTTAGCCAACAGAATCAAAGACTCCCTTCCTTGTCTGATTGACAACTCTCAATCAGCCTTTATGGCTGGTAGGAACATCTCAGATAACATCCTCCTCTCTCAAGAATTAATCAAAATGTTTACTTTAACCCCAAAGGTAAGTGTGTTGCCCTTAAGATTGATTTAATGAAATCCATTGACAATGTTAATTGGTACCTTATCCTTGATATTCTTGTCTTCATAGAATTTCCTGATTAAATGATCACTTGGATTATCGAGTGTATTGTTATCCCCTCTTACAATATTAACGTCAATGGTGATCATTCGGAGTCCTTCGAAGGTAAGAAATAAGTCAGATAAGGAGACTTTCTCTTTTCTTACATGTTTGTCCCGATTATGCAATTTCTCTGATATATTCTCAAGGAGAAAAGTAAAGACCGTAAATTCAAAATCTATTGGGATTTAATGAATTTTTCCTTCTCCCTGGGCTGCAAAATAAGCCCATATAAAAGCTAGATTTTCTTATTTGGTATCAACCTCACTCTCAAGATAGACCTTATCAACATATATGGTTTCAAGGAAGGCTTCTCCCACTGCAATACTGTTGTGCTTAAAAGCACTAAAATATAGTTGCATAGTGGAAAAAAATAGATAAATAAGAGCAAGAGAAAAGAATACCAAAATTTACGTGGTAAACCATTCAAAGGGAAAAACCAGAGACACCCTCGAGCAAAACTTCCACTTTATAAGTATGGGATTATAAGCTTATAACTTCTTACACTCACAAGCGTAAGGATCTCTCTATCTTTATCTCTCTATTTAGCTCACTCACTACAAGTGTTTCTCAAATGTGTTTGATGATAAACTCCACAAATCATCTCTATTTTATAAGATTAAAATGAATGATCTAAATACATTATTTAATTGGAAATCTAAGAGTCTCTTCCAAATTTAGTGTACTTTCTTTTCTAGTCTCTTCTTGGAATGCCAATGACTCTTCAAGAATATTCTTTTAACTCATTATGCCATCCAATAATAATTGGTCTCCAATTAATTTTATCGTAAAGGCCCTACATAGGGAAGCCCATATGCCAACAAATACTTGGGAATTTTAAAGGGAAGCCCGTATTATAGGGAAGCCCATATCCTTCCATATGAAATCATTAAACATATCTACACATTTTCTTTCCTTTATTTATTTTTAGTTTAAAATTTTAAAAGTTCGTATCTTTTAAATCGTAACTAGGATAATAAATTCTAAAAATACCATTGGTTTTGTTTTTTTTAAACAAACAAAACTAGATCCATTAATAATATGTTTTGAATTTTTTTATAAAAAATTATATTATACAATGGTTTCTTATAATATGATTTCGCATCTATCATAGTTGGTATGGTTTCACATTTATTATAGTTGGCATGGGTTAGGATATATCATAATTGGTATGGTTTCACATCTAGCATATATTATAGTTGGCTGGTTTGGTATCTAGGATCTATCATAGTTTGTCTGGTTTAATATCTAGCATTTAGCATCTTTCATAGTTGACCTGTTTTAGCATCTATCATACTTTGTATGGTTTCGCACCTAGCATTTGTTAAGTATAAATTGTAATTCATGAATAAGAAGGTAAAGTAAAAGAAAATGAATTGTAGAGAGAGAAAGTAAAAGAGAAAACTTGAAATATTTTTATGAAAATATCTTGTGTTATATTCACAACCTTAGCCTTTATTTATAGGCGTATGGGACTTGTATAACTGATTCGGTTACACAACTTAGTTAATTGCATTATAGCCCCTTATATATACAAATAGTCTAAAATTCACTTAAAAATTATACAATTTATTATATATGACTTTACATTTAGGAAACCAATATTTTATATCCTTATCAGTGGCCCATTTAGTTCTTATGAAAGTTAGTGAATAAGAACTAGTAGTCATCAGAAGTCACAATAGTTAAAAAATGTTCATTGCCAACATTCAATATGCTTCGAATTAAATCTTCTTCTTTCATTTCCCAAATGATTTTTGACAACATATTTTGTCTTCGAATAAATACATATCCAAATTTTGCTTCGAATGTGTATCACTTGTTAATCAATTTAAAAATTATAGACTTCATATTTGTCAAACTCGAATAAAATTTACTTTAATTATCTTCGAATTTGATCCGACCACTTTACATACAATATTTTTCCTTTTGCTTCGTATATTCATGGACAATGTTTTTTGCCAGCCTTTTCATAACGATTAGAAACATTTCCTCTTCTTTGGCATGCGTTCACAAAACCCACTCGGCCTGCCACTAGGCCTGACAAAATACAGTTGTCATAGTGCTCATTCTACAAGAAACCGTTTGGCTTTCTCTTTTTTTCAACCAATTGATACCATCACCTCTTCAAATTCTCTAATACCATTCTCTCTCTCTCTCTACTAACTCTTTTATAAATACTTCCTCATTCATTTTCTTTACCTCACACCAATTTCCTAGAGAGATAAAATTAGTTACCTTTTCTTGATAAATCGATTTTTTGGCTACCATCGTCGGATCTTTCCAGCCAACCTTCAAACCAGTTTATGAAAAAGTCTTCTGCCACCAAAAAACTCATTGTTGGTTTCTACGATTACATGTGTATCAGTGAAAGAGCTGTTGAATACAAATCAGCAGGCGTAATAGACAACTCTGCTCACTTCTCTACTCAAACCACTATCTACAGTAATTTGAATCCTAAACAGAGTTCTCGTGGGCTTCAAAGTTCATCCAACCTAGAAAACAATCATCTACCGGAATCACATTGACAATCATCATCATCATTACCTCAATCCCCACCTCAAAATTCTTCTTCAGCATCTTATGGTTCCACAACTATATTTCATCGACAGAATTTCAAAGTAACCCAAAGCATATATACTTACAAGAGATCAAGAAAAAACTTTATCACCCAACAACTCTAATCCTCCTCGAACATTATGCAAAGAGACTTCTCAGATTCAGTCGAAATCTCATTTAGCCCAAAGTCTTCATATTAAAAAGAAAACGTTCATAGCTATGAGAGATCTCGAAGCTGACACCACTTCACCAAATTCTGCCCAAAATACTTCAAAATAACCTTACACCACCATATCCTCCCCTGAGGGGTATTGCTAAGACTATCACTGAGTCATATTTCAGAAAAATCTTCTTTGAAGATATTTGGAGCTCAACATGTTATTGACTTCAGCTATTGTAAGGGAGTCCTATTTGTAAAGCACGGTATTCAAGAAGTGTTTATATTCCTTCAACACAAAGCTCAAAATGATAATTGTTTGATCATATTCCTTCATATTTACATCAATTACATTCAAGTCGAGTATGATTCTATCGTAATTATCTACGTGTCTGCAGATCGTTTTGCAACTATCCACATACAATTTGTAAAGTTGTTTATTTTCAGAAAATCTATTCGTCAATGATTTTTTCATGAAAAAATCCTTCATCTGATTCTATATCCCTATCACTATGGGATTTTTAAATACCTCGCGCAACACTTTATCTCACAAGATGAGTATTAGGGAACTATGAGCCCTAAACAGTACCACGACATCAACCTGTGTAGATTTATCATCGATAGCAACAATCAATCTCTTATGTATTAGGTAAAACGTAACCATAATTCTTTAGAGGTTAAAGTCATTCGGGCGTTATGTTGGCTCTTCGAAATGACAAATGAATATTCTACATCAAAGAGGTCAGTTGTAACCCTTTTGAATGGAATAAGTGCTTTTGAGTCTACTTGCAAGCGACAAGTTACAAGCAAAAAGGAAAGTTAAAATGACAAATAGGATCTCGATCTTTATGAGTAGGCATGGGCATTCGGTTCTTCGGTTCGGTTCAGTTCTTTCAGTTCTCGGTTCTTTCGGTTCTTCAAACCCAGTACCCATTCAGGAACCGAATAAATTTCGGTTCGGTTCGGTTCCTCTTAATTCGGTTCGGTATGGGTACTTAACTCGGTTCCAATCGGGTAGTTTTGGATACTTTAAATGCTTTACAATATGAACGTATATAAAAATCTTTTTACACTTTAAAACAATAAAACTATGTTAAATTGTAAGAAAAAAAATACTAAATATAAGAATTATTCAAAATTAATATATTAAAGAATAATATTAGTAATATAAAAAAATGGAGAAATGATATCAAGTTTATTAAATTATATAGAGGTTTGTATTTGTTATTTTGTTTATACGCATAATAGTTTGTAAATATGTCGCCACTTTGAATAAAGTATGTTGTCATTAATTCAAGAGAACATAATTAGACATCAGTGATAAAAGACAAATTTAGGGGAATCTAACTTTGAAAAAGAAAATATATTTTTAAAACAATTCAAAATTAAAGGTTAATACATAGGTTCGGTTCCTAACGGGTATCCACGGTTCTTCGGTTCGGTACGGTTCGGTTCCGAGAACCGTGGGTAATTGAAAACTGGAACCATTCGGGTATTATGAAAGAACCAAATCTACTTCGGTTCGGTTCTTTCAATTCGGTTCGGTTCGGTTCTTTCAGTTCCGGTTAAAATGTCCATGCCTATTTATGAGGACGACAAAATTTGAAAACGACACTCAAATGTCAAAGTTGATACTCAAGATCTTCATTTCAAGCTACAGAAGAAAAATCAACCACAAGTTTCACAAAATGGAAGCTCCTGGTGAGGCGTATCGATCTACGGATAAAATTATATGGAACAATAAATCCACCGCCAATAAACGCAAATCCACCAAAATTGGAGGCGGCGAAGGCGATCATGAAAATTCTAGTAGTTGAAATCTCAAATCGAGAAGTTAAACAAATTGTAAGTCTACCATAAAAAAGTTACAGGCAAAATTTGATACTCTCGTGGATAAATTTTTCGATAAATTTTTCGCTCTTTATATCTTGAAAAGTTTTTAATTCATCTTCAAGTGAAAGAGGTCGATACGATAGCTCTTCTACATATGATTGGTGAAGATCTCAAGGCCATGGATATGGCGTAAAAAGAAATACTCAAGCTTGAAATCAGCAAATTGATATTTTCATATTGCTTTAACAATAATAACTATATTAGTTATACAAGCGATTTTTATATATAATTTTATAAAATCTGGATTAAAAAGAAACACAAAGTTAATACTTATTATATTAAATTAAAAAATATTTACTGTATTGACCAATCAATTTTCTTTGATTAAACAAAAAATATTTATTACATTCGATCCATCATTTAAAAAAAAACAATATATCACTATTTTTTTAATATATGTGTTAAAATATTAAACTTCTATTACGCCAATAGAACTGATAAAATATATATTATTCCGCCCTACTGTCTTATATCAAAATGATTTTTAATATATTAACAGAAATTGTTTTTAAATACAAACCCTTTTTTTATCTAAAAATTGACCCATAATTCGTAGCCACAATAAATTGTGTCACTGAATTTAAATTCGGATACTTCTACACTTAAGTTATAGGCACTTTATTGACTATTGTCCCATGTCATGTTATTTCACTGTGCACGCTATTTTAATTGTCTACACATATTTTGATTGTCACTGATATAATTAATGATGGCTCATTCCAAAAGTATTGTTGCTCGCTAGTATTATTGTCTGTCTGCCAGTCCACGAAAGAAGCAATCTTTCTGATCTACTGATTAAACCATTTGTCGACACGTATTCCGATGCAATAATAGCGAGCAATACTCCATTAACAGTAAACAATTATACTAAACGATTCACGACCGTTAAATTGATGCCAAAAACAGAATCAAACAATGCACAATAAAATGGCGTGCACGTGAAATAAGATGAAATGGAAGCAATGTAGTATCGGGGTCGACGTGAATTATTTCACAACAAATATTGGTGTTTTCATTGTTAATAAAGATATAAGAGTATTACTAATTAAAAAATAAAAAGTTGTTATATGAAATATTAAAATAAAAATATTTTATCATTTAAGACGTGAAGAATTTTGTCAATCCATCTTAAACTTTTAAACTTTTAGCCATAACCAATACCAATAATATTTAATACGATTTTGTTTTGTTGATAATTACCATTGATATTGAAAAGTAGTATACGATTTTGTTTTGTTGATAGTTTATTACGTTCTATAAAAACTATCTATATTAAAAAACTATCATTGAATATTATAAAAATTAAATTAAACGACTTCATATATATATATATATGTATATATATATATATATATATATATATATATCACATTTGGATATCAATTGTTTACGAAAATATTATAAAAGCTGAGATGTTACTGAGACAAAGATAAGAAAGTCTAAATTGTTCGATATGGATCAAAGAACTTCAAAACAAAAGAAACAAAAAAAATTGTAATGAAATGTGAATTTTGAAAAACTAAGGATCAATTTAGGTTCAATAAAAATATTTTGGATGTGAATGGATCGGTGATACGGTGTTGCTAGTTATGGGATCTATTCATCGGAAAGAGTTGGTATTAAATAAGAAGGAAAATAATTAGAGAGAGCCTAATAACTATTTTAGACCAGAATAATATTTGTTCACCTAGATCAAGTGATGTGATAAGGTATATATATATATTGACCAATGAGAATTTTAGAGCTACTCATGGTTTATAAATATATAAAGCTTTTATTGGAGTTGTCTCTTTATAATTAACTAATACAAGTAAAACTAGTCCAAAGGTCGGACCAAATGCTAACTAGTCTTTCGTTTATCAATAGTGCACCATTCTTAGTGAGTTTGTCAAAGTATGAATATAATGAACTTTTTATGTCGTAGTTATCATGCTTGAGAAAAATCTCGATGTTCATGAATGGAAAGCGTTCGGGTGAATAAACCAGTTTGATTTGATAATCGACCAGAAGCTTCAAGTTGTTTTCCTATTTTTCCAGTTGCCCAAGAACCTATGGTGAGTTCAACCTTAACTCAAGCTCTATTGAAAAATGTTGAACCGTTTTGGATTTTCTGAAGTTTCAACGACACCTGGTGTCAAACAAAATTGGTAGGAAAACATCGAAGGTTTCTATAAGAGACCTGGAGGTTTCTTTTGGCTTCAAATGAGACTGTCTATTTGCATGCGCCCTCCACTTGATCGCCATGTGTTCCGCTATGAAGCAGTCTAGTCCCTATTACGTGTGTGAGTGCCTCTTTTCCAATCTCGAGGGAGTAGAGACACTTACTAACATAGAAAAATGAAAAATTATACTACATCATCTTCAAGTCTATAAATAGAAAGTTGAATCGCTCTCTTATTTTACCAATCTTGGAGAGATAAAATATTTGTAAAAAGAAAGTCGAATGAAACCCTAGCCTTCAATCAACGTGACATATTTTAAGATGATCTTGACCACCATCCTCAGGTCGTCTGATCCCTATTCTAGTCGTCTTCATATTCTTACTTGGGGTGCTCCACACATTACATTATTATGGACCGATCCGTCTTTTGACCAAACTTCTATTCATAATGTACACTCTATTCCAATATATTTTATCTTACTTTTAATGGGTGTTAAAGATTTTGATGCCATGAAAAGGGATAGGGGAAGCAATGCCCCCTATTAGTATTGAGAGTGAGGAGGGTTAATCCTACTTTACCACTTCAAACCTTACGAAGGAGGAATAATACTACACTCAAGTAGTCGGTAAACCCTCAGAAAAAAAGGGACTTATATTTTTATTACCCCGAAAGAAACTTCAACAGTTCTCAGACGACAAGCATGACTGCTCAGATCCCTACACTTACTTCCTCTTATAAAAAAACAGTTACTACGGAGGCTCGAATTATTCTCACCAACGTTACTTCTCAAACATGGAGTGTTTCTCATAAGGAGTCTGCCATGACGCAAATAGTAAACACATTCTCACTTTAGAGGAATATGAATCCCTCATAACATAAGAAAAAATGTATGAACGTAAAACTCCTGGGCAAGAGTTTGATCATACTGAAAGTTTCCCACATGTTTGTTGAAATAGAGAAACCTCATTTAACAACTTTATACCTGAGTATCTTATATGTATGATGGGGCAAAGAAGTTACCAATATTCGTGGTAAATGGAACATCCCTTCCACTATTAGTACCGACTGTTTAAACGTGGGGAAACCCTTCTTGCCTCCGAGGAGAATGAGCTGATTATTTATCACGAATTATTTGAATGGGGATTTTTGGTTTCTACTACACCCTGGCATAATAAAAAAAAATCGATTATTGGATCTATGTCCATCCAAGCTAGTCCAAACACATGGCACACCCTTATTCAAGTATAAAGCTAGGTTGGTGCCTAAGTGATGTAGTAGCGGAGGCTTATAATTAGGTAATATTAATGGACAAACACAAACATGCCTTATTTTTCACTCGGGTATCATAATTGGATGAAATTGGTACTCAAATTGAATGACTTGACGAGTCCAATAATTATTGGATGTGTGACGGAAGGTGGAAGCACGATCATGAATGGGCCATAAATTTCAATTTTTAGAGACCCCAAAACCTATTTTAGTGTATTTTTATATATTATTTTAAGAAATTGTTTTAATTTATAAATCAAATATCTTAAGAAATTACTTTAGTAGATACATGAATCATGTCTTAAAAACCTAAATGTAAAAATATCGGTTTAATAGTCGATATCAATTTTCGTGAAGATCTTCAAGAACATTTTGAGATGTGAAAGATCGTATTGACCACATGCGAGAAAAGACAGATTGGTTTTTCCTAAAAAGACACGACATTAAATACAGAGAGAAAAAATGGCCTATTAATAGACGATTAATTCTGTATAAAGGAGAAGTTTATGAAAAGAGAAATGAAAAGTATTGACGTTAATGGCCTTGAAATAGACTTTTTTTTTTGGTGAAAATAAACTTTAAATAAATGTAAATAGTTCATACAAAAGACCTAGGGCATACCCCGAGAGATAAAATCAACTGAAATAACCCGATAGGTTACATTAATCAAAAGTGTACTTGATTAAGAAATACATCAAAGGACATATGAAGTCATAAATATCTCTGGTAGATAACTCGACATAGTCGAAGCTCGGCCATCGGACTGGGACAGATCCTCTGGGGACCTCTGATAGACATGGAGCGAGGGGATCCTGCAAGTAAAAGAGGAGTAAGAAGATGCATAATAACATTTACTATGGCCAGCAAATCTTGGTCCCCTGGAATCGGAAACGTATATCTTCTACAATATGGTGGAAGGTTACAGAATCCAGGGCTGGAGCGGAACCAAAAATTCTTGCATTCCGCTATTTCCATACGTGGTATGTTACCGCGCCAAAGCAAGTACGCCAGAGAGAATGGTCACGAGAGTTAGACCATTTTGACGCCTCTAAAAGCCAAGAATGCCAGCACGAAGAAGAAAAAGGAAAGCCTAGTTTAGTACAAGCGGAGGACCAAATATTCTGAGTGAAACTACAATCATAGAGGATATGAGAGATAGATTCAAAGTCAGAATTGCGAAGGACACATTCAGATGGGGTGTTAAGACCCCAGCCGAGAAGTTTGTCCCTTGTAGCAAGCTTGCCTAAAATAGTAAGCCAAAGAATAAAGGAGTGTCGAGGAATGTTATATTTATGCCAGACTAACCCGGCCCAACCCACATCGGGGTTGGGCAGCCGAACTGCGTTATACGTGTCCTTGATAGTGAATGTGGTATTTCCTGATTTTGCAGTCCAGAAAGAAACATCGATCGAGGCGATGTTAGGGGGGAAGAGTTAGGATAAAGTTATTGATTTCAAGTAGATGAAGTCTAATTCGGGCTCTCGCCGGTCGGATATCAGCTGGCCAGTTCCAATCTCCGTTGAGGATGATGTCCGAAACCTTGAGATTAGCTCCCAGACGAGAGTCACTAATGATGTTCTCTCCAAAATGAGAAGCCAACGACTCTAAAAGAAGCCATGGGTCATACCAGAAGGAAGTACTTTTACCATTACCAATAGCCACCCTGTACAAATTACTTGCCAAAGGGCGCAGACGAAGAATTTTCCTCCACATCCACGATGGATTGGATCCAGGATGGATAATCCAGAAACTCTTGTTTTTAATTTTTTCCTCTTTAATCCACTCACACCAGATGAAGTAGTTTTTATTACTAACAATAGACCAAAGATGCTTAAGGATAGCCGCCTGATTCCAAATCTTTAGATTTTAAATCCCAAGGCCACCCTCTTTGATGGGAGTGGTTATAGAGGTCCAGGCAACTTTAGCCACGTGAAGTTTCGTGATCGTTCCCGACCAGAGAAAACGATTAAGGTATTGGTTCAGCTCTTTGATGATTCTAGAGGGAAGAATAAAAATAGAGGACCAGTATACCTGACCAGCAAATAATACATACTTAATCAACTGAAGCCTCCCAACATAAGAGAGATGCTTGGAGGTCCAAGAATCAATGCGCTTAGTGATCTTGTGAAGAAGTGGTCGACAGTCAGAGTGGGTTAGCCTACCCGTAATAAGGGGGACTCCCAGGTATTTTACTGGGAGAGAACCTTCCGGGAAGCCCAGAATGTTCAACAGGCTAGATTTGAGGGAATCCTCGATACCCGAAAGAAGAATATGACTTTTTGATGGGTTAACTTTGAGACCATATAGCTTATTTAATTCTTCCACGGCCTCTTTTATAAGATTAAGAGAATTAGAGTCCCCATGACAGAAGATCATCAAGTCATCTGCGAAGCAGAGATTGATGATTTTAAGCTTTTGGCACTTCCAGTGAAATCTAAAATTTTTGTCTTGGCTTTTTTCTTTTAGTAACCCAGAAATGACTTGCATTATAAGTATAAAAAGGAAAGGTGATAGAGGATCACCTTGTCTTAGACCCTTTTTCCCGATAAAGTTGCCATTAGAGACTCCATTAATGTTAATGGAGTAAGAGGTAGAGGAGATACATTTTACTATCCATGTGATCCTTTTTTCAGGAAAGCGCATTGCTACCAGGATATCTAGCACGAGGTGCCAATGGATATTATCAAAGGATTTCATGATATCTATTTTAAGAGCTATCCTTTTACCCGCAGCATTGATATGATAACCTCTCAATAGTTCTTGGGACAATAGAATGTTATCTGAGATATTCCTTCCCGCCACGAAAGCCGATTGGGAAGGATCAATAAGGTAAGGGAAAGAATCCTTAATTCTATTAGCTAGAATTTTGGAGATAATTTTATAGACAACATTGCATAGCGCAATAGGTCTAAAGTCCCCAGGGACAGTAAGAGTTTCGACTTTGGGAATAAGGGCAATGGAAGTTGAGTTCCAAGACTTGTCTAACGTTCCCGAATTAAAGAAATCTAGGACACCATTACAAATATCAGGTCCAACCATACTCCAAGTAGACTTGAAGAAGGAAGAGTTGTACCCATCCGGTCCAGAAGACTTATTACTGTCAATACTAAATAAAGCAGCTTTAATTTCTTCGCAAGTGATTTCTCAAATCATTAATTCCTTGTCAGTAATATTAACAGTGGTAGAAATCAGGGAAGAGACTCTATCCAGACCTGGGTAAGCAGAAGAGTGTTGAGTACCTAGGGACTTCTCGAAGAATTTAACAATGACATTAGAGATACCAGCTTGCGAAGAGATTGTAACTCCGGAGTCGTTGTTAATCGAAACTATTTTATTATGGAATAGGCGGCCCTTAATACAGTTATGGAAGAATTTTGTATTCTTGTCCCCTAGCTTAATCCAATTTTCTTTAGATTTTTGTTTAAGAAATGACTCCTCGACCCGACTATAAAAAATATAAGCTTTGGATGCCTCAATTTCATCGCGAATGAGGCTCAGGCTGAGGGGATCTAGCCCAAGATTTGCTTGGGTCTCGAACAGCTTGGATTGAGCATTACTAACTCTATTACTGATATCGTTAAATTCTTTATGGTTTAATTTTGAGAGCACTTGCTGGAGTCTATTTAGCTTATCAATAACAAGCCTCATACCAGAGAAGGCTACAAGGCTTTTCCAGCTATTGAAGACTAGATCCTTGAAGGAAGGGTGAGACTGCCACATGTTGAAAAATCGGAAAGGTTTTTTACTTCTAGGTCTAGGCAATCCTAGGTTAAGAGTTACAGTGGTATGGTCTGAGGATCTAAGGAAGCCATATTGGGCAAAAGACATTGGGAAGAGGTCGTCCCAGTCGGGACTGACCATTACCCGGTCAATTTTAGATAGGATTGGACGAGCTGGTTGCTTGTTAATCCAGGTGAAATGAAACCCGGTGGACCGGAGATCGCTAAGTTCACTTAGATAACAGCAGTTATTAAACTCATCAATTGCTGAAGACCAATTATCAGAAGCTCCTATTCTCTCGTCAAGATGACGAATAGCATTAAAATCTCCCAGTGAGACCCAAGGGATATGATTCTCCTATTTGGAAATAGCTATTAAGTCATTCCAAAAGAGAGAGCGATCAACTTCTTCGTTGAAAGAATAGATCGCGGTAAGCCTAAATGCCGCATTATAATTATGGCATTTGATTCGACAATGGATGTACTGGGGCGACTCCGATAGTTTGGAGATTGTGATCACACTTGGGTTCCAGGTGACCCAAATTCGACCGAGCGGGTGTGAGGAATAGTTATTTATTACATGCCAAAAGGGGACCATTTTACTAATGATAGAGTCAACCTTAGCTATATTAACTTTAGTTTCAATTAGGATAAGCATAGAAATACTATTACTAATAATAAAATCAGTTACGTCTTTCTGTCTAAGAGTGTCATTGAGACCCCGAACATTCCAGGAAGCAATATTCATTAGGAGAGAAACTTACAGTGCATCAGGCGATGGTCCTATCGGAGGACATTTCCATTTTACCCTTCCCCTTTGGGTCTACAGTGCGAAGCCTTTTTGGAGGAGAGTCCGTCTCTTCTCCGCTTTCCACTTCTTTCCCTTCATTGATGGATGAAAGATGATGACTAAGGTCCACTTCAGGAATGAACTCGGATGGATCTTCCTCAGAGGACGAAGTTAGAGCTGGGAATGGATAAAGCTTTATGGGAACTTTCTTGCAGATTCGAGTAGGGTGACCAAAAACCTTAAAATTAGCGCATTGAGGAGGTAGGCCTTGATATTCAAAAGATACAGTGATAGATTTTCCCCTTATCTTGAAGGTGAGTTCAGAGCGGATATGTGATCCTACGGTGATCATAATACAGATGCGGGAAAATCAGAGCTTTTCTTTCCTCTCCGTTTGGTGATCCACATATAGAGGAGTCCCCAAGACTGAGCCAATGTTACTAAATCCCTCCGCGGTCCAAAGTTCCAGGGGCAAATTGAATACCTTTACCCAGATAGGGATTTCCGTGTGAGGATCTTTGATAAGAGGGGAAAGAGGTTCCCAAGCTTTGAGAATCATCAAATTACCTCCAAAATGCCAGGGGGCACCCTCTAGTACCTTCTTGACCATGCTTTCAGATCCAAATTGGAAAAGGAAATAGCCTTCAGGAAGGGGCTTAAATTGAATGAGGCCAAACTTCTTCCACAGAGTCTCGACGTTAGCTTTTAGGAAGCTAAGGTTGCTAGGTTGAGAAAGAAAATATCCTGAAAGACATGCTTTCTAGGAATCCGGATGACCCATTGCAGATTCTTGCATGATGAGGTCATTCCCCACAAGCTCCATATGATTGATTCCAATCACCAAAGGAGAGCGGTTGTCACTATGCCCCGAAACAATGCTCGCGTAAGAAGATGGTGAAGACGAGTGGATACGGGAATTTGAATTCGCAAATCCCAAAAAGCTTGGTTTTAATGATGGAGATTTTGATAATTTTGAAGGGATTTGGGCCAGCTTATTTAAGAATCTCCTTCCTTTAGGACCTTTGCCCGCGTTACCAAAATTTCTGATTAAGGAATAGGGTACATAAGAGGACGGACCACCCATTAATCCTTGACCCGTATTTCTTTTCGGCTTGTCAATGGTAAGAATTTGGGTAGGACCAATCGATTAAAAGACCTACTTTTTGAAGATGACCCGGGCTGAAAATTTGGTGTAGAACGAATATTGGGCCCTTTGGGGCCAGCGGCTCACTAGTGAAAATCCCATTTGGATCTGCAGATCCTGGGCCCAGCGACTCACTAGTGAATATCCCATTTGGATCTGCTGATCCTGGGCCCCCGGTTCTCCCAGACAAGAGAGGGAGAGAACCCTCCCTGTTTTCTTTAACCAATTTTGAATGCTCCGTCCTCTTCATACCTCCTATATCACCTACTGCACTTTCCGGCGAGTTCGATTTCTGCAAGTTCTCACCCAACAAACCAGACGCCATCTTTTCTAGACGCCTCTGCATATCCATTCCCAGACGAACCTGATTGACCAGACCCCTTAACAAAACCCGGTTCACCAGACTTTTTTATGAAACCTGCCGATTCATCCGAAACGAACTGACGGTCGACATTATCTGCTGCCAAATCGCCCGAAATGAACTGTCGATCGACAGTAGCTGTCACTCCCTTTCTAGACGCCTCTGCATATCCATACCCAGACGAACCTGATTGACCAGACTCCTTAACAAAACCCGGTTCACCAGACCCTTTCACGAAATTTGTCGATTCACCCGAAACGAACTGACGATCGACAGTATCTGCTGCCGAATCGCCCGAAATGAACTGTCTATCGACAGTGGCTGCCCGAATTCCAGAGACTTGAAGTGAATACAAAAAACCCTTCGAAGAAGAAGGCGAAGCATGCCCTTCTCAAGGGCTGATACCCAGATCGGTTTGAGGCGTTCCATATCGGAATCTGTTCCCCTTTGAGCCGATCGACGAAGCCGAGTCTGATGATGAGTTGGAAAGCATGCCGGCATAATGACGATGGAGAGGTGAACCTACGTCGGTGGTACGAGGCAACATATTGGGAGAGGGGTTGTGTTCATATATTGTTGCTACAAGATTTTCATAAACTCCCAGTAAAAGTCGCGCCTCTTTAGAGCTAACAGGAAGAGAGAAGTTGGAGTGTGGATGGGAAGCCATCTCCGACGCAGAGGAGAACATTACCTCAGTAGGGTTACGAGAGAACACCGGTGTGAGTTGCAGACATGGGAGGTTGGTCGACGAGACAAATTGAAAGAGAGAGTGTCCCGATTCCATGTGGCTTCTTGCCATGGCAAGAGCATCTCGAACGAAAGATTTGTGCTGCGAGGAGATAGGAGAGGGGCTGGGAACGATCGGAATGGAAGGGACGATACCTGGGGAAACAGAGAAGGCACTGGGTTCGGGAGAGCTGACCGGGAGAGTGACAAGCGAGGAGGAGAAAGCCGAAGTTCGAACAGGGGAGAATGAGTCCACGAAATCAGAGGCTAAAGTATGGCGAGGGGATACCATTTGGAACGGGGAGAGGTAAGTAATACTAAGAATTCTTTTGCAAATTTGTCTTAGGTTTTTCCAGGAGAAAATTGGGTTGCTGTGATGAGACGAATGAAATGTGGCTGAGCTTTATTGCTAGAATCTGGTGTGAGGGAACTATGTCTAGAGAGGGTTGTGGTATGAATTGATGGTCTAGCTGTTGGTCTAAAGAGGGTTGTAGACTGAATTGTTGTACTAATTTTTGGATAGGCAGAGGGGGTTTTGCTGAAACACCTAGGGGAAGAATGCTGGTTTGTGTGAGCTGTCCTAAGGGATGGTGAAGAAAATAGGGTGGTCAGGGGGATAGTCCTAGGGTTTGAGATTAGATGAGAGGAGGGGGGAAGACTGAGGGGGGAAGCTTTCTGACTTTGGCAAGAGCAGTACTCGAAGGAAAGTATTGTTGAGGGTTTCCCAAAGCAGGAGAGAGGGAGTCCAGTTATCCAGGACATCCTTTTGAGAAGCCAACCTGGTTAGACCAACTAAATTGGTTTGGGTAATCAAATTAGTACGAAGGTTACTGTTAATTTTTGAATGCCCACAGTAAAACTGCATAGATACTTGGAAGAGGATGATTGATGAGACTTTAATGAGGAGGCTTGTTTCTTTAGATTCAACATCATCAGGGTTGATACTTTTGCAGCTGACTCTGAGATATCCAACAGATATTTCGAGAGAGTGAGGAGGATATAAGGAAGATTTGGGAGCTTTTAGAACAAACCAAAGCTTTGAAGTGGGAAGGAGAGAGTCAAAGAAGCAATGGTGCTGGGGGGATGAGATGTTCTTGATTGACATATACGAGAAAGCCAATGGATTCTTGCATAATACCATGAATTCCCTGGCCCTGAAGCCAGGGAAGCTTAGCCAACACCAGCCGAGAAGATGATTTTTGTTACCGTTGCCGATTTAGAGAGAGGAGAGAGGAGAGAGCATTATTTTTGCTATACTTTTCTAATATTGATAGAATAAGATCTATCCTTGAAATAGACTTGTTGGCACCTAATCAATAGAATCCGTTTCGGACCCACAAACGAATCTCAATTGCAATCCACTTCTCATGAATTCTTTTTTCTTTTTTACTTGCACGTGATTCGTTTTCGCCCTGATGACCATACACGTATACAGCAAACATAACTGTAGAAATATATAGGCTAAAAAGCATTGTTAGTGTCTCAGGTTTACCACTTGTATCAACATAGTCCCCTTCGTTCATTTCTGCATAAAACTCATCCCTTCGTTAAAAACATTTGCAAATATAGTCCCCGCACATGTAAACCATTTAAAAACTGACACGTGACACCTAACTTCTAAGTTTTGTATCATTTTTGGTCCCCAAATCTAAAATTTTGTATCACTTTTGGTCCTCAAATCCCAAGTTTTGTGTCACTTTTGGTCCCCAAAATGTTCAGGGGGACTAATTGTGCAAATTTTTAAAACGAAAGGGATGAATTTTATACAGAAGTGAACAAAAAGGACTATATTGATAGAAGTGGTAAACATGGGGGACTAACTGTGCTTTTTACCCAAATATATACATCCTCAACAATAAAAAAGGGATTTATACCAATTGGGTACAAAAACGTATCCAATTTACTAATAAGTCCAGCCTCAAATAGATTTTACCAATATCTACCAAAATATGATTTTATTTACCTATTAGTCCAAATTTAAATTTTAAATACAATTTTACCTTTCATGAATTTGATAATATGACAAAGAAAGTTTGAGAAAAAAGAATTGATTTTGAAATTGAGGTTAAATATTTTGATTTGGAGATGTAATTGTTTTGTTTTTATATTTAATTGAGTATTTTCTTAAACGGGTTGGATCTATTTGTAAAATGGATTTGTTGGGGTATGCTTGTGTAAATAGGGACAAATTTTATACCCATTACGTAAGTCTCCCCAAAAAAACAAAAATCAACGTATTTTAATTCTTACATAGGTAGTTATAAAATTTGAATTATTTTATTGGGAGACTTCCATATAAATGCCAAAATTTGTTATAAATCAACATTCGATATCAAAATTTATCCAAATTGGTATTAAGCATCTACAGAAATACTATAATACCCTCTTTATAATATTATCAAGTAACTTGTAAAAAAAAATTCTCTTTTTTTCTAAAGTCCGTATCTTTTGATTTACAATTTCAAAAATAAAACCGAAACCACCATTGTTTTTATATTTACGTGACGAACGAAACAAGTGGTCTATATGTTATGTTTCGAAAAAAAAATTAAAACTGCTAAAAAAAAAAGTTAGAACTGTTAAAAATTTAAAACTGCTAATTAGCAGTATTAATATAATTAAAACTGCTAATTAGTAGTTTTAAATTTTTAATAGTTCTAACTTCATTTTTTAGCAGTTTTAATTTTTTTTCCCGAAACATATCATATAGACCACTTGTTTCGTTCGTCACGTAAATATAAACACAACGGTGATTTCAGTTTTATTTTTGGGATTATAGATAAAAAGATACGAATTTTTTTTAAAAAAAAAAACTTATTTTTGTTGTTATTTGTTAAAGAAGGGTAAGTCAGGTATTTTCAAAATATTTGGTATTAAAGTAGTTTAATAAACTTTTATTAGGTCATAATAGGAAATAGGCATTTAGGAGTGGACCAAAAATGAATTATTGACGTATTTTGATATTATAATGAAAATAACCCTATTATATTAGTGTTTAAATTATTCTAAAATTTATAAAATTTTAAATGTATTGATGGTAGATTTTAAATTCTATCTCACACTAAGCTATATTTGATATCATATTATCAATAGTAAGTTAAAAAAGAGAACAAAAAAAGAGTGAGAGTGAGTGAGGGACGACAACGTTAACGGTGTTACAAAGAGACGTCCGTTTATTGATTATGAGCTGAGAGTCTATAAGAGAGGGACCTAGATGTCATATCCTATTTTATTCAATAATGGTTAAACCAAAGAATTATGGCAAAGATGTCTTTGGAGAAAATAGAAAGTCGATTATCGACCGCAAAGCTACGTCATCTCTTTCATCTCTCCTCTATCATATCTCTTTGTATAAATACTAGTAGATACAAATACTAGTAGAGTTGAAGCATTTCATCATTAAGCTTTTTTCTAACTAAAATTGTAATCTTTATCTCCTCTATCATTTTATGAGTGTATGCCACCAATGATAAAACATACTATAAAAGCTTACCAGCCAATACTAAACCCTTATTTTCAGAGGCGGATCCAGAACTAAAATGAAGGATAAGACAAAAAAACTTATATATACAAAAAATTAACAACAAATAAATGTACAAGTATTATGATGAAAAAATTATAAGACATCTGTGCTACATTTTTACTACATTTGTGCTACATTTATGTTATATTTGTGCTAAATTTACACAAAACTTACAAAACTTTGTGCTAAATTTGCACTGAACATGGTTACGCATCTATCATCATGTACATGGTTTCACATCATTCACATAGTTGTCCATCTACTGTCACTTAAATGGTTCCACGTCATTTATATGGTTGTGTATTTATATGATACATTGTTTCACATCATTTACAAGATTTCACATTTATGATCATTTAACGGGTTTGCATCATTTCTTCGACCTTGCATGCATTTTCTTGTCCCTTATTAATCAAACATCTAGGGTATTTCATCTACTTTTTAAGTCTAATCTCGTACTTTTTATAGAAAACAATATCATCACGAGCGTGTTTGTTAAAATTATACCTCTTTTAACTAATTAAAGAGATGCAAGAAACAAAATTAAAACATGAACACCTATAAGGAATAAATAAAATACCATTTTATTGCATTCTAAAGTGAACGTACGAGCTGAGCAAAGAAAACACTTCTCTAAAAAATAATTAGGATTTTATTTTAGAAATAATAAGAAAATATGGTGATGAGAAAGAAGTCTTTAAATTAGGTGCAAAATTGGTACAACTAACACCCAATGACGTTAAAATTATATATTTTTTGAACCATGTAAGAGATAAATCTGGTGAAGATCTCTAACAACAAGAATAAGTTAATAAGGAGGAAAATTCTGAAGAAGAAAATGTTGATGCAGAGAAA
Organism: Limnanthes douglasii subsp. nivea; assembly: GCA_036936605.1. Taxonomy (NCBI): domain Eukaryota; kingdom Viridiplantae; phylum Streptophyta; class Magnoliopsida; order Brassicales; family Limnanthaceae; genus Limnanthes; species Limnanthes douglasii. The sequence continues at coordinate 26,948,458 of JAUPFV010000003.1, read as the reverse complement.
AATGAAGATGATGTTCTTGTGGAGAAAGAAAAAATAAATAATGCTTTAGTAGAGCAATAAAAATAGTATGATGTTTCATTAGAGGAAAAAAAAGGATGAAAATATTATCGATGACGAGAGAGGTGCAATTTGGGATATGCAATCAGACCAATATATAAATGGTTCCACAAATGTATAGTAAGAAATGGATCAATTTATTGTTAAAAATGTACAAGTAAAAAACCTGCACGAACCAAAAAGAATACAAAATAAAGGAGAAAATCAATAAATAATGTTGCACAACAAATACAATCTTCGGAACGTGGAACAAAAGTCGGTCATGTACAAATACAGAAGTTGGTACCATTTGAATGTGTTGCTACTCCACAAAATTCAATATCTCACATGCTTGGGAATCTAAATAGACCTAAATAATGTAAAGAGTAAGTCTGCAAACAAACTAGCTGATAGAAACTACCATTTGACTAGTAGAAAATAGAAGATTTAAAAGTTTATTGTACCAATAAAAGGTAAAAATATCTCATTTATCATTTTTAATGGTCTCTCATCTATCATGGTCGCGCATTTATTATAGCTTACACGGTCTCATATCATTTATATGGTTTCATATCTATCATAATTTACATAGTTTACCATCATTTATATGGTTTCATATCATTTACATGGTTGCGTATCTATCATCATATACATTGATTTCTCATCATTTACATGGTTACGCATTTTTATCATTATATTGGTTTCGCATCATTTACATGGTTGTGCATCTATTATTATTTACATTAGTTTCCATCAATTACATGGTTGCGCATCTATCATCATTTACATAGTTGCGCATATATCATCAGTTACATTGGTTTTGATTGTTTACATGGTTGCGCATCTATTATAATTTACATTAGTTTTGCATCATTACGTGGTTGCACATCTATCATAATTTGTATTGGTTTCATATTATTTACATGGTTGTGCATTCATCATCATTTATATGGCTTTGTATCTATCATAATTTTGATAATTTCACATCTATTTTGCAGAAAATTAACATAAAATCCCCAACATCAACTGAACACGTGTCTAGCCAAATCTTAGACTTAGCAACAGTGGATCGAATAGGGAAAGATGCAATTGCTCGTAATAATTTTGTAATTCAGATTTCCGAAGTAAAAAATAAAATTTATGAGAAAAACTATGTTATATCAGAATTTCAAAAAAGATAAATGAAGGTGAAGAAACAAATGTAGTAAATACAGACATAGAACTACAAAAAACACTTCAACTACCTATATTGAAGTTAAACACAGAGGTTGAACATAAAAAACATCTCGAAAACATATGAAAGGAAAAAATAAACACATGAAAAAGTGCATGAATCACCAAATAAAAAAGTATGTATTGTGAACTCTATTATTGATATACAAGTAAAGAGGTGATTACAAGTCAGGTCGATCAAAAAATAATTATACATGACCCAACTTTCAATATTACTGAGGCTCCATCTCAAGAGGACTCTAGTACTATTGTCGTGAAAGAACATGATCTGCATCCTAATGTTGTTTTGCAAAACCCACGGCCCTCATCCAGCCTAGGAGAACCTTAATATTGTTGTTGAATTCCAAGACTCTCCGTATAATCTTATTGTGGAAGAACATGATCCTAATATTATTATTTTTGTGGAATAACGAGATCCTAATGTTGTTGTGGGAAATTAGGACATCCCACATAATGTTGTTGTTGAAAACAAATAGGTTTCTTTTGCTATGTATGTGGTCTGGATGTGTTTGCTATAGATGTTAATGTTGTTGAATGAGATTTATAATACAATAGAAGTGATGTATGATATTGATATTATTGATGTTACTAGTGTTGTAGAGAAATATGTGATCTAAATTATTCAATATTGATAAAACTCTTTGAAAAACCTATGTATTTATTTGTGTATTATTTTGTTTTATGCTTAAATATTATAATACATTAATGTGTGATATTTCATGTTATAGTCTCTCATTAAAGTGGTCTATTATGATATAGTATGGAAGAAATTTATAATGTATGATTTTGTATGGTACTGTCCCTACGATAGATGTTAACGTTGGTGTGGAAAACAAAAAGGTTTATCATGCGATAGAAGTGGTCTAGGATGTTGCTACTATATATGTTACTGTTGTTGTAGACAAAGAGGTGATCTAGATTATTAAATATTGATAAAACTCTTTTAAAAATCTATGTATTTGGACATATATATTTATTTGTGTATAAAATTTGATTTTATATTTATATATTTAAAAAAATATTTTATGTAACAAATTTTATTTTATTTCCATCTATTTTTAAAAATATCTTCTATATAAAAAAATATTTTATTTTCATGTATCTTTTAAATATATTTTAGATAGTAAATTTGATTTTGTTATATTTTATATTTTAAAAATAATATATTATGATTAAAAATAAAATATTAAGATTTATTGTTAAATATTATTTTTTATATGTAATAATAATATATATTAAGAAATATTAAAAATACATTTAAGTAGTTGTATACAATAAGATAAAACAAATTAAATAAAAGGATGATGAAACCATATTACAGCAAAAGAATTAGGGAGTGAATTGAATGAATTTTATAGAAATTTGTTTAGGCCTTTCTTGTTTTGATTCTTGGTTCCGTCATTGTCGGTGGGTACTTCTACTAACCACATATCAAAATTTATTTCATAACTCTATGTTCCTCTATCAATATTTGGATCATACACTTTATAACTATTAGAAATAGGCTCAGTCCCGTTCTAAGGTGTATAAGTTCACGTGATCAATAATCAAGCTTTTTCAAGTATATTGCATCTTCTTTCGCATGAGTTGAAAATCTAAATATTCTTAAATGTTTGATGTTTGGTTTTTTTTCCCGTGAATCTCTCATAAGCAGTATGGTCAAACAATTCTTTTGTAGGCACTTGATTGATCAAATATTTTGAGTATCTCACAACTCCTTCTTACATTAATTTTGGTAATTGCAAGTTTTCTATAAAGCTTCTGGCTATCTCCATCCAAGTTTTATTACTTCTTTTAAAAATTACATTCTATTGAGGAGAATAAGGAATAGTCAAGTGTGTATTCATCTCATTCTCTTTATAGAAGGCATTGAATTCACATTATGTGAATCCACTATCCTTATTAGTGATGGGTGTTTTAATTTTCTTGCACGTTTGAAGTTCCACCATAACTATTAAATTCTTAAAACTTGCATATGCCTTAATTTTCTTCATACACAACACGATCCACATGTATCGCCAGAAGTCATCTATTAAAATAAATATATACCTCTTTTGTGAAAGATTTGAAGGTTTAAATGATCCACATAAATCTGCATGTACAACCTCCAACGCACATGATGCTTAGTACTTTACCTTTAAGGAGAAATGAAGTCTTGGAATATTCCATGCTAAAACTTTCTCACAAATATAGTTCTTACTTTTGATCAAAGGCATGATTATCACATTGTTTTTACTACCCATCAATTCCATTAGGTAACAACCACACAATGACGAGACAATATCACACCGTAGATATTTTCTCGGCTGTGATATCTCGAATGATGAATCATAACTAATTAATTATGATTCTATTAGGTAGAAAGACCAAATTATGGGAAGTATGCTTCATAACCACACCAACATATAAATATGATTAGAAGAACCCTTAAAGAATACAAAATAACGTTGAGGTATGCTAGTTGTTCCCTTCCTTGAAATGTACGCATTGGGAGATGAAAATTTAATATCCTACACACAAAAGTGTAAATTGTAGTTAATTATAATAACATGTAGCTAATTCAAGACGAGAAGATAGAAAAAATATGTATACTCACCCTCGTTCACGCAGCCCGAAGATGCGCGGCTCTGGATTACCTTCTTATGGGATAGGTGATACTGAATCAGCTTCAACAAATCCGAAACCCATTCCAAGCGGCCTCGAGGTCTCATCCTTTTGAACAAAAAAAAAATTTTGCATAAATTAAAACTGGAATTGGAATTTTGAGAGTTTTGCATAAATTGGTATTTTGATTGTGGAATTTTCCAAGACGCTCCTTTACCGATTCCTGGGTCATTTGCTGTAAGAAGTATACATGATCCTCCATCGTTTATTAAAATTTTAGAATCGTCAATCATCTACTCTTTTTTTTTATTCCGCACTCAAAATAATGTATTTGATTTGGAATGTTTGATAGAAGTCGGATCATCTGATTAAATTAGTTGGGATTACACCATGACACAGTCACTAATTCACAAAATAATATATAGAACCAATAAAATAATGTACCAATATATGATATATATACTCTTATATTTCTAGTTAGTTCTGTTACTCTCAGTATGTCAAAATCCGATAATAGTTTATTCGAATATATAAATTTTTGAATTAAATAAATGAATATTAAAGTAAATTTTATGTACGACTGGATAAACTTTATGTATGTTAATTTTTTCAAAGACAAATAAAAAATTCTTATTGAAGAGGAGGGATTGATACAACTCAAAATAATTAGAAGCAAAGCGCTAACAAAAAATTAGAACGTTAAAACAGTTCTGTAAAATATTGAAGGCTTCCCATTCCAATTTTCAGATGAGAGAACTTGAGAGATTAAGTATTTCAAGAACTAGAAAAGTAGCTGAGGGGGTCATCTTCTTCTCAAGGAAAAAATTTCACCAAAGAAGAGAAACACATGATTAAGGAATGAGACTTCGAGATTGAAGGAGTTATCTTATGAGAAGCTGAGAGTTGCTTCTTGATTATTAACCCAACACATTTTGGGATTTGTTGATTCAATGACATTTTGATTTGGAAAATTATTAGTAATGTACTATGAAAGTACATCTCTTGAGGAGATGTTACACCTAATTGATAGATCTCTCACCTGGATTTCAAAATAAAATTGTAGAGTGAGAGATCCAACAAAATGTGACTTTTTTCTAGCATGACCCTTTTATCAAAACCTTTGGTCATGTCCACATTGACCATGATATTACCAGTTTTGGTCTTTCTATTCAAGTCATGAATCTCTTCTTTAGCAATAAAGATGTTATCATGAATAGACTTGTCAATAACATAACCTCCCTGAACTTCATAAATTATTTTGGAGAGAAGCTTAACAAGTCTATTATGAAGAATCTTAAAAATAATTTTATTCAATAAGGTGCACAAACTGATAAGTCTAAATTATTTCCACGCTGTAGGGTTGATTTACTTGGGGATAAGGAATATACCAATGGTCATTATACCTTGAGAGATGTTCTGGTGAAGCATGAAGAAAATTATGGCAACGCAGAGATATTTTTTTATGGTTTTCCAACATGATTGGAAGAAGCAACTTTAAAAGCCATCCATGCGAGCTACACCGGAAGAGTCAAGGTTGTTGATATTACCAAAAATCTCATCTTCTGAAGGAGGAAGCATAAGTAAGTTGAAATCTTCATGTGTAATCATCTTAAGGATAATACTGAAAAAGATACCATTCAATATATGATCCGCATCTTCAGCATTAAGGTAGGGTGTCTCAGTCAGAATGTCCTTAAAATATGACTCATCTGATAAACCCAAGAGATTGTTGTCTAAGATCCATTCAGAGCCAACTTTGATGCTAGAGATTTTATTCATCATTCTCTTGTTATTGATAAAACTATGGCATGTTTTTTTATTTGTATCATTCTTTAGTCTAGGTAGAATATCACTTTTGATACTGATATGACTCTTTCATATTTAAAGCCTGAAGGAACAAAGCATTAGATTTAGAAAGCTCCATTCTAGTTTTCAAACTATTGGTTTCCCCAAGCTTAATATATAATTTCTTGGCATCTTCCTTAATATCCAACAATTTGTCGAATATATCACCAAAATTAGTTTTATCCAACAACTTATCCAAAAATTAATCTCTCAAGTTTTTGGAACGATATTGCCATCGAACGACATCCTAGTGAAGCCTTTGATCCTATCCCAGACTCCTCATCGTCAGAGGAGGAATCATCCGAGGACGAGTCATCTGAATAACTTTATTACTCTTTAAACTTTATTCATCCTTTTTGTACTTGTCAAACTATAACCCTGCTTATTATACTTCATCGAATTAATCTAATTGACAAATGTTTGTTTATTTCTCATTTTTATCATCCACATAAACTATTCGATGTTAACAATCCTAAAATAAGTATAATAATTTTTTAAACATAATTCATTAAATTCGATAATGCACTTTGAAATTCACAAAATATATAACTATAAATTACAAGCATACCACCTCGAATACCTCAGTGCAGTTAGTGAACGTTGCACTTCAAAACATCATGGCACGTCTGGTGAATGTTGTACTTTGAAAAAACACGATGCATTATTGAGTGTTGCACTTAGAAAAAAATCATAATGTATTTACTCAACGTAGTACCTCGAAAATATTTGTTTCTTCGAAAAGTGTAATAAACACTTTGGAACATTCTACTCTTAACCAACCTCAAAGATGATGAGTCTTTGATAAGTTAATAAGATAGTTTTTAATAAGAATTTGTAAAAAACCATTGGCCAAAAATGCATTTTATTGATAATATTGAATATGTACATAACACCTCGTTAAAACCTTCCTGGGCCAATACGGTAGGAAAGAGTGCGCCATTCAATAGTAAAAAATTCAAAATACAAAGACAAATCTATTCCCAATAAAGCTTCAAATGTTATATATTCCACGGGTGTTGAAGCATCCTCCTTTGAAAATCGAAAAGGTGATAAGACCCTGGTTTTATCCTCTCAACAACCATATAAGGCCCTTCCCGATTCAGAGCCATTTTTCCAAGACTCTTCTCATTTGTAAGCAAGAACACTTTTCTCAACACTTATCACCTTCTTTCAATTCTCTTCTTTTCACCTTCGAATCATATCTGTTCCTCATAAGAGTTTGGTAATGGATTACATTTAAATGAGCTTGAACTCTTTTCTCCTAAATCAATTATAAATATGCCATTTTAGCTTCATCAGTAGATCTTTCAGAATATTGATTTATCCTAAAAGATGATATCGTAGATTCTATGGGGTTGACTACATCAATTCCATATGCTAAGGAAAATGGAGTTTCTTTTGTAGCTTCCATGAGAGTTGTCCGATAAGCCCAAAGCAAATTTGGTCATTTTCCTACTGCCCCTGTCAAGTTATTCTTCAAGCCATCTAAAATTGTTCTGTTTGTCACCTCGACTTGTTCATCAGCTTGAGGATGAAAAGGCATAAAAAACATCGATGAATCCCTTTTGACGTGCAAAGTGAAGCCATCTCTTTATTATTAAACCGAAGGCCATTATATGTTGTAATTCTTCGAGAAACTCCAAAACGACAACAAATAATATTCACAATAAACTTGATCACATTTTTTGCCTTTGTTCCTGATTGTGGTTCTGCCTCCGCCCATTTGTAAAATAATCCACTGTTACAATTATCATTTGCCTTCCTCCAGAAGCCATTGGAAAATGCCCTACTAGATCAATCCTCCATCAATCAAATGGTATAGCATCGGTTATAGACATTAGTGGTACTGACGATCTATGAATAGCATTAGCAAATCTTTGACAAATATCACAACTTCGAACTAAAGTTTTAGCATCATTCATGATTGTAGGCCAATAGAATCCCGTAAGTAAAACTCATCGTGATAAAGCTTTAAACCCGCAATGAGTCAACCCTTCTCCATCATGCAATTCTGATAACACCTCTTGTGATTCTTGTTTGTCTAGACATCATAACAATGACCCGCTTAATGCCTTTTATACAATATTTCATCTAACACTATGTATTTGAAGGCTTCACATCTCAATTTTTTGGCCGGCCTCATATCATCTGGTAATGTTCCTTGAGTCAAAAAATTAAGAATTTATGTTCGCCAATCGCCTTAAATTGCATCAGATGTGACAAAGAACTCCTTTATACATTTGCACTGACTGGATTGAGTAACACTTGAAGGATTTTCTTGTAGCAAAATCTAAGGATATTCCTCCTTATAAGCAATATTTGATAAAGAATCAGCCACCATGTTACTCCATCGACCAATATATTCAATAACAACATTATCGAACAACAACGTTAAATTCCAAAGTTCCTGAAGATATAAAATCAAACGATCCTCTTTAGCCTCGGAAAATCCAAATACCTGATTTGCTAACAACTGAGAATCTGTTTCCAAGCGTACTGAAGTTGCTCCACATATTTTTGCCAATCTTAAACCTGCGAAAGCAGCTTCATATTCAGCTTCATTATTCGAAACATGTAAACCAAATTTAATAGATTGAATCATTGTTTCTCCAATTGGAGCTATTAAGCAAACCCCAAAGCTGCACCTTGAAACATTAGACTCTCCATTTGTTCGAACAATCCACCTCGAATTTACTGGTGCATTATCTTTACTTTCTTCCATATTCGATCTGCTCGAATGGAATTAAAAAAAACCATTTGGAAGCGTTATAGATCGAATCTCACTTGTCAACGGAGAGTTCCTCCAATCGACACCTTGCACAAACTGATCATCAGTTCCCATTACTGCATACAGATTTTGATAAGTCTCAGCATACTGATTCAAAGTCTTCTATTTACAACACGTAGAAACGAGGAACATTGTCCCTTTTAGATTTGTATTCCTTTTTATGCTTCCTCAACTGCTCTCTTTCTGGTTCCTCTTTCGAAGAAATCCTATATATTTTAAAGAATGAAGCAGAGCTTTCGGTTACATACTTTTCCTTGTCTTTTCTTCTTTTGCGAGAGGAATAACGCTCTTTAGGAGATTTGAAGCGTGCTTTTTATGTTCACTTCTAGCTCTCCGATCAGTACAGGATCGATCAGATTGATCTCCCATGTCAGCCTTCTCATTTTCTTATCTCACCTCGGATTTGAGCTTTGCCGAGTGAATTTCTTGTTCTCGTTGTTCATATTTTTCATTAAGCATGTTTATTTTGTCTAAAAGTTGGTTCATACGCATCTCAATGTCTGATTGAGTTTGGATCAGAGTTGATCCATCCAGCCTGTTTTCATTTCTTTGCAAGTCATCTTTTAAAGTTTCCATTTTCGATCGAAGTGATGGATTATTTTCGGGATTCATTATATGAAATTAAAAAAAACAAGAAGATTGTATTAAAATTTGAATATGCAAGTCACTGATTCTTAATCGTCCTCATCGGAGTCGCAAATTTGGTGAGTTCTGTTATTAAGAATGTTGTCTTAGGAAAAATTAATGTGTGAATTCTAGAGAGAGAGAGAGAGATTTTAGAGAGAAAAAGTCAGAGCACAATTGAGTAAGATCAAAAAATGTTCAACCCTTTTATTAGTTCAGCCTTGCCCTTTATATAAAGGGGTCGTGAATCAGCTTTAAACTAAAAATGGTTACATAAAGGGGGGAGGGTAAATTACCCATAGTCATCAATAGTATTACATATTCATAATTGTTCTACTAAACTTATATTTTGATTCTAAATTAAAAAAAAATCTCATTTTTTTATCAAATACTCTCATTTTTAATCCGATTGAAATTTTTGAAAAACTATCAAAAATATTTTGATTTGAAATTGTCTAAACAAAACTTCACATTTATCCAGGAAATCAAAAACATTTTCCGGCATGTAAAATCAAGATATGTTCGAAGGATCAACAAAAGTTTTCTATGCGATAAAATTTATTCATCTACTTATGATCTTCAAATATTCAGACCTGGGTAGTAATGATTGTGCCGTCTATAGAACAATAATGGAGTGTTTCCAGTTAGGGAGGATACCCAAATTGATGAAAATTGTGATCTTGAACGCTCGAGATCATGTGTCAAATTTAGGTACTTTTTTACAACGAACGACTGAGACATTGTATGGATTCAGAATAAGGATCATGTCATAGTATAATTTGGCCCAAATTATAACAACAACCATAATTAGAATCGAAGGCGGAGCCAACCGATCTTCTAGAGATCTTTGTGTCCGATTACAACTCGGACTTCCAACCAAAATAAATGGTAAAAACAAGTTTAATATTTTTATTTTATTTTTATGTTAACTTCTTCGACAACGTCGAGTTGGCATGGAAGTGATCCAACATCGTTATTGAAAGTTATAATTCAATAATTGGTGGAAAACACAGTTGGATATATGTGGAAATAGTGGGAACTCAATGAGAAATTTGTGAGAAACTGTAGGGAATAAGAACTTAGAAAATATTTCTCTGTAAAACTCTTCCTATTATTCTTATACTTTTTGTCTAGGTAACAGTGGTTTCATATATTAGTATCCACAGCAAACAAACTACCTAACTGAACTTTACAACTACCTAACCAATTGAAAAGCTTAACCAAAACATTCACCCGCCTAAGCTTTAATCTGGATTAATGTCTATTTTAAAATTACGAATCAGCTGTAAATAAGAATTAGTAACAAACAAGTCATTTACGTATATCGCAATAATGAGTTGACTTTTATTCTTTTCCTTGTGATACACGATTTGCTCTTTGTGCATCTCACAAACTTCAATCCTTTCCATACTTGATTAAGTTTGTTGTTCCAAGCTCTTGAGGCTTGACGCAATCCATACAACGTCTTGTATAAATGATACACTCTCGTCGCTTCTCATGGTTTAACAAAACCCTAATGTTGTGTAACATACATGATTTCTTTCAGTTTGCCATTTAAGAATGTAATTTTTACATCCAAGTGATGAATATCCCAACCTTGTACCGTGGCCATAACAATCAACAATCATACTTTTTCGATTCGAGCCACTGGCGTACATACTTCGTCGAAATTGATACCTTAGTTTTGCACATACCCTTTAGCACTAATATCGATTTATAATTACCATTCTTATTGTATCGATAATGCACAAACCTTATAGTGGTATTTTTGTTGTTTGTCTTTCGATTGCTTTTGATCGGTAGCTTACTCGTGATCTCTTCCACGACTGCGACCATGTCCGCGACCTCTTATTCTTCTCCCGCGATTTCCATTGTAACCGCCGCTAGAGCCCTGTTTATCCGAGTGCACATACATAAGTTTATCTTGTTCATATCCATGCGTTTCTTCTCCTATACGCTCTTCACATGTCTTTAATCTTCTAACAACACCTTCAAACCCCGTTGGTTTGAGATCAAGAACCTATTCAAGTGAATCGATTATGTACATGAACTTGTGTCTTGGTAGAATTTTAAGAAACTTCTTCACCAGTTTTGATTCCTCAATTATTTGACCTAGATATGCACTTCTTGAATCCTATTAATGAAGACATTGGTGGTTTGTAATACTGTATTGAAGACGCATCTCAGTACGAAAGATTCGAAGAGATTATTATATCAATTGAGCATAATATTCAAAAAAGTGATGATTCTAAAACCATCGGTTGCAAAGATATTATTCAGTTTTAACGACAAAATAATATCTTTGACTAATATAATAATTTCTCTAGAATATAAAATCAAATCTCTAAAAGAATATAAATAATATTTTCATATAAAAAATATATTATCCAAATCTTTTAGAAGCTTAATTTAATTTGGTTCCAACAAAAAAATCTGATTTTATTGGAAGCTCTTAAAGAATATTCTCAAAAAAGTTGCAAGAATCAAATTGCCTTTTTAGGGTTTCCTCTCTTGAAATTAGGAAACCCTAAATCGATACGAGATTTGAGGATTTCGGATTTCTTTAGCTCATGTCTAAGGATTAATTTCCTTAAGAATAAAAGATATTGGAAATCGCTAGAATCCAGTTACTTCATAAATATAGCAACAAGGGTTGAAGAATAGAAAACAACCAATGATGAAAAACATGTCTTAGAATGATAACAAGACGAACAAGATTATATAGAAAAATGAAGATAAAGAGAAAGATATACAGAGAATGAAGACCTAGATCATGTGTGTTTATAATATCTTATTATTATTAAAATATCTATTAGAGTTGGAGCACGCTACATTGGTATCGTAACCTAGTTTTGATAAACTCTGTAAATATTGTAATCACGACATGACCAGGTTAATAAAATATTACCAGTGTATTAGTAAGTTAGAGATTAGTATGAGACATTCATCTCTATCTATGTTTGAACTAATTTGTGAAAACTATAAACCATAATAGTAAAAAAAATTAGATAATAATGACGAACGTGAAATGCACATTCTAGTGAGAAGCAAATAGATTCTTCAACCTTAAACCATAGATACAATAATAGGATGGATAATAAAGCTCGAGTTTTTGCGATATTATTGTATGATGTTAACGTAATGCCTCACATGGTTACATGTATTGTATATCTATATAGTTAACTTTATATATATTGTTTGATTTTGGGTTTACACATCAATTTATCTTTAAAACGTCTCTCAGAGAGATACATAAACTTATAATTATATAAATTAATGAGTTGCTCATATCAATGCTTGTTGGTGATATGATGGTTAGAATAGGTGACAATGCCAATCTCGAGATAAATTAACTAATAATTAAGTTAAGTGATAATAGATATACTGACTGAATTTTGAGATTAATATAGTTCTTGATACAATATCAATTTTGACTCTAACATATCCTAGCACAATAGCAAAACTAAAGAAATTTAAAATACAATTAGATGACTCACTGTAACATGGTTTCATACATATAAATATTTCTTCATAGGATGCACCATTATTATTTAAATAGAAGAAGAATTGTGCTTTATGGTTATGAATTGATCACATACAATTATATAAAGTGACCATCAGAAACAAATTCTCATTACCTATAATTGATTATTCATTTGATCAATTAAAATATGCACGAGTATTCTTAAAGATTGATATGAGTTAGGTTATAAGGTTATCATCAAATGAAACTTATAAAATATGATATAGAGAAAATGAAATTCCATTTTAGATATGAACACTTCGAGTTTCTAATAATGATATTTGGCATAACTAATGCATCAATAATATTGATAGACCTAATCAATGAAGTGCTTAAAATGTTTAATTTTTTTTATTTATTTATCGAGCATACTGATGATATTTTGATATAATTAGGTAATGCAATTGAACATGAATAACTTATTAGATTAGTTTTGTAAGAAGTTGCAAGATAAATACTTAAGTATTGAACAGTACATCGTCCACTAACTATCGTGTTTGGTGGCAGATAGTCCATTGACTTTCAAATGTCCGTTGACAGTCCCTGGACTATCGCGTTTAGATAAAGTTAGTCCACCAGATCTTTTGATTCATGAGAGGCTGCCACCTATCACCATAGTCCCCAGATTTTTGTATCACTACTAGTCCCTTGAGTTTAGGTCAAACCTAAAATGTAGAATATTACAGAGAAATAAACTCAAAGGATTAGTGGTGATACAAAAATATGGGGACTATAGTGACAGGTGGAAGCCTCTCATGGCCTAAAGGATCTGATGGAGTAACTTTATCCAAACGCGATAGTCCATGGACTATCAACGGACATTTGAAAGTCAATGGACTATCTGCAACCAAACGTGATAGTCGAGGGACAATGTAATGTTCAAAACCTGAATACTTATATATATAATTTAGTATATGAGTTCTGGTTATACAAGGAGACATTTTTACGTCACATGGTTAAATGTGATGATATTACGATAGATTCAAATAAAGTTGAAATCGTAAGCCATCGACCCAAGCCTAATAATATATTTAATGTACACAATTTTTTCTAATTTGTAGGTTATTATTGAAGTTTTATTAAAAATATTTTGATAATATCCTTTCATTGACCAAGTTAATTTAAAATAAACTTCAAAACCTAGAACGTGTGGTTATTGCAGATTGTAATTTATAATTTGCTAAAACAAATGTGAAAATTAGTTTGTAAAATTGCGTAAATAATAAAATAATTATTATCATTTGAAAAAAAATTAATAAATTAAAAATATAACTTTACGAAATAATTTTGTTTTTTGTTCTATATTTTTTCTAAATAATTATCGCTAACTTTGATTAAAATTTCAAAATAAAAATCTTCAAACTTAATTGATATAAATAAAATACAATAGATTGTTTTTTCCCCTACGATTTTAACAATTTTTCTTTTAATATTTAAGTTGATTACTTGGAGAAAGGACCTACCATGACCCTTTGAATCGTTTTCAGATAGTATGGGGAGTGCAAATTCGTTCACCATTGTTCTTGGTCCCCGTCCAATTTTCGATATCCAATCATGCCTTGATGCTCCTCTTTTGACATTATCAGATCTTCATTGTCTTTAAACGGAATTAAAGGTTGAAAAAGAAGAGTTTCTCTTATATCGAAGATATTAGCGACGCTTTGAATGAAGATCTGATAATGTCAAAAGAGGAGCATCAAGGCATGATTGGATATCGAAAATTGGGCAGGGACCGGGGACCAAGAACAATGGTGAACGAATTTAAACCCCCCATACTATCAGATCTTCATTGTCTTCAAACAGAATTAAAGGTTGAAAAAGAAGAGTTTCTCTTTTTGATTTGCGTTTTCTTCTAGGTTCATATGTCTTATTAAGAAAATGATTCAGTTTGTGAATGTTTCTATCCTTGTGAATGGTGAGAGCTTTGGTTATTTTAACACTACAAAAGGTCTGCGTCAAAGTGATCCTATCTCACCCTTTCTTTTTATTATTGCTGAAGAGTTGTTCATTAGGGGTTTTAATGCTTTGATTCTAATTAACAAGAGCATGAAGTATAAATGTAGAAGTAGTATATGTGTTAATAGCTTGGCTTTTGCTGATGATATTCTGCTTTTCTTGAATTGCAAAGATACAACTATTAGCAAGCTTTGTAGTTTTTTGGACAAGTATCAGTATCTTTCTGGCCAGGTTGTGAACAAGGAGAAAACAAAGGTGTTAATGGCTAAAGGTATTGATGTTAATAAGATTGACATTGTTGTTAATCAATCTGGTTTCTCTTCTAGTCAATTGCCTACAGATTATCTAGGTGTTACCATAAGTACTAACAATAAATGCAGCAACTTCAATAAGCTTATTTGTAAGGTCAGTAGTAAAATTGAGGATTGGAATATTGCTAAGCTTTCTTTTGCAGGAAGGCTTATGCTGGTGAAATCAGTTCTTTCTAGTATTATCCTTTATTGGATGTATTCTAATGTCCTTCCCAAATGTATCATTTATAAGTTAGAAATCATGCTGAATAAGTTTGTTTGGGGTTCTTCTCATTATGGTAAAAAGGTTCATTGGTGTAGCTGGTCTAATCTGTGCAAGAGTTATAGTGAGGGTGGGCTGAATGTGAGGAATATGGATGATGTGCAGACTGCTATCTCTTTCAATCTTTGGGCTGCTTTTAGGGAGAATAATACTTTTTGGGCTAATGTTATGCATAGTATCTATTGCAGTAAGCATCATCCCTTGCAAGTTAGTCCCTTGAAGGCTGGTTCTTTAGTTTGGAAGAGAATGATTAGTGTTCGTGATAAAGCTGAATGTTTCATCAAGTGGAAGATTGGTAATGGTATGGCTGATTTTTGGTTGGACAACTGGACTGGTTCTGGTCATTTTATTTCTTTTAACTACAATGATAATTAACTTGTGGTTCACTCCTGAGAAGGTTAGCTCTTATTGGTTTAAGAGCTCTTGGGATTTATCTTCTGTTGAAAGCTTTATTAGTCCTGATGTTATTAATAGCATTAGGAGTATTCATATTAATGACAATAGTCTTGATGTAATGGTTTGGTCTCTTGCTAAGAATGGTAAGTACAGTCTTAAGGATACTTGGGAGGGTGTTAGAAGAAAGTTTGATACTGATTCTGTTTATAAAAGCATTTGGAATTCTTTAACTCCTAGTAAAAGTTCTTTCTTTCACTGGAAGATTCTTAAAAATTTTGTTGCTGTTGATTCTGTTCTTCAAAAGAGAGGTGTTGTTTTGGCTTCTAAATGCTTGTTCTGTGATGGTTGTGAAACTATTGGACATCTTTTTGTTTCTTGTGATTTTGCTTGGTCAATTTGGATTCATTTTGCTGTCATTTTTAGAATATACATGAATAGGCAGATGAGCATTAAGGTTATTTCTAAGCTATGGCAGGGTGCTAGGGCTTCTAAAGTACAGGTCAGAAGTATCATTCCCTCTCTTATTCTTCACAGTATTTGGAAAGCGAGAAACCAGCTTAAGATCCAAGGCATTAAAACTTCTAATACTGCTATTATTAACCATAGGGTATGACTATATATACCCAAAACGAGTTTAAGTATACCCAAAAACAACAGTTGACTTTGGAGTGACTTTTTTTTGACATTTTTACCCTCCATCAGAAAATTAATATCTAAACTGCCATTAAGTAAAAAAAAACTACTAAGTGTATCCTAAGTATACCCAATTCACCAAAAGTCATATTTCGCTATGTATACCCAAACAAACACTCTTCTTTGCTGAATTTACTATCCAAATAGTATAGTTTCTTAAAAATTTTGAAACCTAATTCAAACTTCCTAAGAAAATCAAGAACATTCAAACTAAAACACAAAATCGATCATGTCGGAAGCATAACTAGGGATCAGCGTGGAGGAGTTGATGTCGCTGGAGAGAAGGAATGATGAATTTTCGCCGGAAAAAGAGATTGAGTCACCGGAGAAGGAGCCATGGTCGCCGGAACCGCCACCACCGTCGCCGGCGAAGGTATTGAAGAACCCGGCGAACCATGCACCATCGGTTCCGGCACATGGAACCGATGGTGCATGGCCACGCAGCCGGTCGGTTCCACAGCCCCAGCACCACCGGTGCTGAGGCCAAGAACCGGTGGACCTGGGGCCTCAGTCCGCTCGGTTCTGAGGCCCCAGCACCACCGGTTCATGGCCTCAGCACCAGTGGTGCTGATGGCCGTGTCCGGCCGGTTCTGAGGCCTAGAACCACCGGTTTTAGGCCTCAGAACCTTGGATTTGCGCATTTGTTTCGAAAAAAAGCCTGATTTTTTTATGTTGTTAACTATACTTGAATGTTTATTGTGCTTTTTTGTTGTGTAACAGGGGACGGATGTCGCAAGTGGGACTGAGGCACCTTCCGCTACCGATTATAGTCATTTGTTCTTCACTACCGAGTTCTACACACACGACGCGTTGGTGAAATAGGTTACGAAGATCGGAAAACTTTATGGTATGGTTATCAACATAATTTTGTTTTTTGTTCTATATTTTTTCTAAATAATTATCGCTAACTTTGATTAAAATTTCAAAATAAAAATCTTCAAACTTAATTGATATAAATAAAATACAATAGATTGTTTTTTCCCCTACGATTTTAACAATTTTTCTTTTAATATTTAAGTTGATTACTTGGAGAAAGGACCTACCATGACCCTTTGAATCGTTTTCAGATAGTATGGGGAGTGCAAATTCGTTCACCATTGTTCTTGGTCCCCGTCCAATTTTCGATATCCAATCATGCCTTGATGCTCCTCTTTTGACATTATCAGATCTTCATTGTCTTTAAACGGAATTAAAGGTTGAAAAAGAAGAGTTTCTCTTATATCGAAGATATTAGCGACGCTTTGAATGAAGATCTGATAATGTCAAAAGAGGAGCATCAAGGCATGATTGGATATCGAAAATTGGGCAGGGACCGGGGACCAAGAACAATGGTGAACGAATTTAAACCCCCCATACTATCAGATCTTCATTGTCTTCAAACAGAATTAAAGGTTGAAAAAGAAGAGTTTCTCTTCTTTGATTTGCGTTTTCTTCTAGGTTCATATGTCTTATTAAGAAAATGATTCAGTTTGTGAATGTTTCTATCCTTGTGAATGGTGAGAGCTTTGGTTATTTTAACACTACAAAAGGTCTGCGTCAAAGTGATCCTATCTCACCCTTTCTTTTTATTATTGCTGAAGAGTTGTTCATTAGGGGTTTTAATGCTTTGATTCTAAATAACAAGAGCATGAAGTATAAATGTAGAAGTAGTATATGTGTTAATAGCTTGGCTTTTGCTGATGATATTCTGCTTTTCTTGAATTGCAAAGATACAACTATTAGCAAGCTTTGTAGTTTTTTGGACAAGTATCAGTATCTTTCTGGCCAGGTTGTGAACAAGGAGAAAACAAAGGTGTTAATGGCTAAAGGTATTGATGTTAATAAGATTGACATTGTTGTTAATCAATCTGGTTTCTCTTCTAGTCAATTGCCTACAGATTATCTAGGTGTTACCATAAGTACTAACAATAAATGCAGCAACTTCAATAAGCTTATTTGTAAGGTCAGTAGTAAAATTGAGGATTGGAATATTGCTAAGCTTTCTTTTGCAGGAAGGCTTATGCTGGTGAAATCAGTTCTTTCTAGTATTATCCTTTATTGGATGTATTCTAATGTCCTTCCCAAATGTATCATTTATAAGTTAGAAATCATGCTGAATAAGTTTGTTTGGGGTTCTTCTCATTATGGTAAAAAGGTTCATTGGTGTAGCTGGTCTAATCTGTGCAAGAGTTATAGTGAGGGTGGGCTGAATGTGAGGAATATGGATGATGTGCAGACTGCTATCTCTTTCAATCTTTGGGCTGCTTTTAGGGAGAATAATACTTTTTGGGCTAATGTTATGCATAGTATCTATTGCAGTAAGCATCATCCCTTGCAAGTTAGTCCCTTGAAGGCTGGTTCTTTAGTTTGGAAGAGAATGATTAGTGTTCGTGATAAAGCTGAATGTTTCATCAAGTGGAAGATTGGTAATGGTATGGCTGATTTTTGGTTGGACAACTGGACTGGTTCTGGTCATTTTATTTCTTTTAACTACAATGATAATTAACTTGTGGTTCACTCCTGAGAAGGTTAGCTCTTATTGGTTTAAGAGCTCTTGGGATTTATCTTCTGTTGAAAGCTTTATTAGTCCTGATGTTATTAATAGCATTAGGAGTATTCATATTAATGACAATAGTCTTGATGTAATGGTTTGGTCTCTTGCTAAGAATGGTAAGTACAGTCTTAAGGATACTTGGGAGGGTGTTAGAAGAAAGTTTGATACTGATTCTGTTTATAAAAGCATTTGGAATTCTTTAACTCCTAGTAAAAGTTCTTTCTTTCACTGGAAGATTCTTAAAAATTTTGTTGCTGTTGATTCTGTTCTTCAAAAGAGAGGTGTTGTTTTGGCTTCTAAATGCTTGTTCTGTGATGGTTGTGAAACTATTGGACATCTTTTTGTTTCTTGTGATTTTGCTTGGTCAATTTGGATTCATTTTGCTGTCATTTTTAGAATATACATGAATAGGCAGATGAGCATTAAGGTTATTTCTAAGCTATGGCAGGGTGCTAGGGCTTCTAAAGTACAGGTCAGAAGTATCATTCCCTCTCTTATTCTTCACAGTATTTGGAAAGCGAGAAACCAGCTTAAGATCCAAGGCATTAAAACTTCTAATACTGCTATTATTAACCATAGGGTATGACTATATATACCCAAAACGAGTTTAAGTATACCCAAAAACAACAGTTGACTTTGGAGTGACTTTTTTTTGACATTTTTACCCTCCATCAGAAAATTAATATCTAAACTGCCATTAAGTAAAAAAAACTACTAAGTGTATCCTAAGTATACCCAATTCACCAAAAGTCATATTTCGCTATGTATACCCAAACAAACACTCTTCTTTGCTGAATTTACTATCCAAATAGTATAGTTTCTTAAAAATTTTGAAACCTAATTCAAACTTCCTAAGAAAATCAAGAACATTCAACCTAAAACACAAAATCGATCATGTCGGAAGCATAACTAGGGATCAGCGTGGAGGAGTTGATGTCGCTGGAGAGAAGGAATGGTGAATTTTCGCCGGAAAAAGAGATTGAGTCACCGGAGAAGGAGCCATGGTCGCCGGAACCGCCACCACCGTCGCCGGCGAAGGTATTGAAGAACCCGGCGAACCATGCACCATCGGTTCCGGCACATGGAACCGATGGTGCATGGCCACGCAGCCGGTCGGTTCCACAGCCCCAGCACCACCGGTGCTGAGGCCAAGAACCGGTGGACCTGGGGCCTCAGTCCGCTCGGTTCTGAGGCCCCAGCACCACCGGTTCATGGCCTCAGCACCAGTGGTGCTGATGGCCGTGTCCGGCCGGTTCTGAGGCCTAGAACCACCGGTTTTAGGCCTCAGAACCTTGGATTTGCGCATTTGTTTCGAAAAAAAGCCTGATTTTTTTATGTTGTTAACTATACTTGAATGTTTATTGTGCTTTTTTGTTGTGTAACAGGGGACGGATGTCGCAAGTGGGACTGAGGCACCTTCCGCTACCGATTATAGTCATTTGTTCTTCACTACCGAGTTCTACACACACGACGCGTTGGTGAAATAGGTTACGAAGATCGGAAAACTTTATGGTATGGTTATCAACATAAGTCGGCGCGACAAAGTAAACAACAGAAAAAATCCGAGAGTTTATTTCCAGTGTGAGAGGGGGGGGGAAATATATTCCAAGGGTTGCCCCAGATCAATGGAAGTTAGAAGTAAAATGTGGTACTCATAACCATGACACTTCTATACATCTAGATGGTCATTCTTTTGCTGGCCGTTTGAATGATGAAGAGATGGAGTATGTTGAACGAGCGACCTTCATTGGTACTAACCCCAGAGATATACTGAATGGTGTGAAGAAATTGAACGAAGATAATGTTTCTACCATGCGGACGATCTACAATGCACGACAAAAAAATCGGGTTCTAAAGAAGGCGGGTAGGTCACAACTTCAGTTCTTGTGGGGTGAGCTTAAGTCACACAATTATTATGAATGGCATAAATCTGGTGAAGACGATGGACAAATCATTACAGATTTGTTTTTTGCCCATCCTGTCAGTGTTGACCTTTTGCGCACATTTCCGATAGTTTTGATTATGGATAGTACATATAAAGTGATACGATATGGTATGCCATTTTCCGAGATAGTGGGTGTGACGTGTACTGGATTGACTTTCTGTGCGGCATTTGCCTTCATGTCGGGTGAGAAGTTAAACAACTTCAAATGGGTATTAGAGTGTTTGAAATCGTTGATTTCCGTTCATGGAATTGAAGAACCGCGGGTCATCCTAACCGACAGAGATTTAGCATTGATGAATGCTATAGAAGTGGTATTCCCAGAGACAACGCATATGTTATGTCGCTGGCATATTAACCAAAATGTTCTAGGGCAAACAAGAAAGCACTTCCGCGAGAAAAGTGATCATAAAGAATTTGTTAGTGCTTGGCAGAAGATTGCGTATAGTAAATCAGAGATTGAATTCGATCACGCCAGACGGGAGATGCTATTGAAGTACAAAGCTTACCCTGAAGCAATTGAATACACTGAAAAATCGTGGCTCGATAAGTACATGGACAAATTTGTTGTTTGGAAGACGAACAAAAACATGCATTTGGGACATTGCACAACAAACCGCGTCGAGAGTGCTCATTCTAACCTAAAGCGTTACATACGTACGAGAAAATTAAACTTCGAGTTATTTTGGGGGAGGGTTCATTCGCTTGTTAAAATCCAACATGCTGCCATTAGGTCGTCGTTCGAGAAAAGTCGTTACATAGCACTGCATAAGTTCGCGGATAAACTGTTTGATGAGATTCGAGGCAAGGTTTCCCACGTGGCATTAGAACTATTTTTCTCTGAAGTAGAGAAGGCCGAAGATACCAAGATGGTCGCTATTGAAGATGGGCCGGATGTTAAAGACACTGGCGAGTGTATATGCGCTGTAAAATCTACCCATGGTATACCTTGCTATCACCAGGTCCGCAAGTGGCGTAAAGGTGGAATGTCTGCCTCTCTAGATGCTTTTCACATCCACTGGACAAGGTTAGAAATAATGCCTCGTACATTCCGTACGACCATGGAAATTCTCAAAGATGATCTGCTAAAGCTAGTTAACGATGTTATGGATACGAAAGATGAAAGCCGTATCAAACATATTTACAAGAAATGGTTTGAAGTTGTTTATCCTGAAACATCGTCATTGCTAGAGCCATTGGAGAAGCAAAAACACCGAGGCTACCCACAGGTGAAAAGAAAGTTAGTGGTTGATACATCATCCACTAAACGGGACATGAGAGGATGGGAGTACCCGCTAAAAGAGGATGAAGCTAGTCATGACGCAGTCATGCAGTCTTTAAAACCAACAAAAGTTAAAAAGAGAAAGCAGTTGGTAGTGAATCAACGATTCGGGCAGATGTGCCTAGAGTACCTCGTACTCGTACTCGTACCTCTTCCATTGCCTCGCTAGGTAGCAACATCGTACAACCGTCCATTGATCGAGTCACAGAACTAATACATGACCCGAAAGGTTTTTTGTGTTGGTTTCCGATTCACTTCAACCCTTTTATATCGGGTATTGATGATGTTAAGCCAGATGGACATTGTGGATATAGAGCAGTTTCATTCGGGTTGTATGGTCATGAAGAAGGATGACGAGGTGTTCGGAAGGCAATATACGATGAGCTAATGGAAAACTACGACACATACAGCAAGATTTATAACGGTAAAGAGGATTACCTGAAGGTTGCAGAAAGTATAAACTACTACGAGACACCAGTATCACCCAAATATTGGATGACAATGCCTGAAATGGGTATTGCGATTGCAACCAAGTTCGAATGCATTGTTCATTTTGTGTCACTCGTAGGGAATCACAACTGTAGTCATACTTTTTTACCTCTGCGCGGTAAGCCTCCCATTATGGCCCAAAGACGTGAGATTGGGTTTGGATTCGTCGATACTAACCACTTTGTCAATGTAAGTCATTCGATATATGGTTATGTTTTTTCTCACCACTATATTACTCAATTGTTGATTCTAATTTAAGTACCTATGAAACAGCTATCAATCAAGCCCCTTTGCCCTTGCGCACGCATACATCCTACGTGGCAGAAGTTGAAGAGCGAAGAGGCTACGCATTGGGAGCTACCATTAGTTGGTCGTTGCAAGAAATATACGGAACTCGAAGGTAGAAAGCCAGTTAGTTCATTCCCAGAAGTAACTAATCTTGACGAGTTTGTTTAGTAGGTTTATGTGTTTTGGTCGGGTTTATTGTTTCGAACTCTTCTGTGTCTTTTGGTCGCTTTACGTCATTTGTAAGGATTTATGTTGTTTAGAACTTTGTTTTACTACATCGTTTTGGTTGTTTTGGTATTTTCTCTATTATTGCATTAATTCATTCAAATTACCAACTTATAACGATAAGCCAATAATCATTTCATAACTAAAATAAAACATCACAAACAAGCAACAACAACATATTCTAAACATTAGTACATAACTTGATATAGAACAGTCAGTTAGTCAAAATCATAGCCTCCATTGTCGCTGAGAATACGCACTGTTTCCTCATTCATGGCAATTTGAGAATGAACGTATTGTGCCATTTCCAACGACATATAGTCTGTGATCATTAAACCAAAGGAGTCGAACGCTTCATTCCTGACTTCTGGGGGCTCGTTAAACACCAAGAACATCGGTCCACTAGTTATAGACTTGTACCTAGTGGCTACCTCTTGACGAGTACGGGATCGAGGCATTTGTCTAGATGTAGACATTTCGCCGTACATGAAATACATCATACACAAAACTTCATCAAAGAACTCATCGGTATTATCGTCCGGCCGTTTGAACTTCACAGCTTTCGCAGCCTTGAGCAGATGAGCATCATCAAACACACTCCAACCCATTAAGATAGACTTCAACTATGTTAAAAGGAGAGTTTTATGTGTTTGGTGTTGTAAGGTATGCTTCCTTATATAGAAGAATGAGAGTTTACATTGGCGGGAATTCTAGAGCGCGAAAAAAGAAAACGCGAGAAAAAAAACCGGGAAAAAAATTCCAAGACAAAATTGCGCACCATAGGTATTGTCTTCTGTGTACCTATGGTGCACACTCTGGTGTACCTATGGTGCACAGTCTGGTGTACCATCGGTACACTAGACTGTGTACCGATGGTCCCATGCACCGGTCGGTACGTAACATGCCGGCCGGTGCATATTACCATCGGTACACAGTCTGGTGTACCGATGGTACATCAGACCCTGTACCGATGGTACCATGTACCATCGGTACTGCCTCCTGTGTACCCATGGTGCACAGGCTACTGTACCATGGGTACGCAGTAGTGTGCACCATAGGTACCACTGATTGCGTACCCATGGTGCAATTTAACTTGTATTTTTTTAAAAAATATGTTTTCGGGTTATGGGGTTTTTTTGACAAGTTTATACCCGAATGTTATTGTGTTTTGGTGTTATGGATTTTAAGTGAATTAATTACTATTATAATTTTAGTTTTTGACGAATTTAATATGAAGTGAAGTATAGAAAATCGAGAATTACTACTATAGTGTTATGGTGTTTTGGTGTTATGGTATGACTTATGTTAGATCAAGTTAAGTACAAAAAATCAATAAGAACAGTAGAAGCAGTAGATAGTAGAAGTCATAAGTCATATTACAAAGTAGATGTCATAAGTCATAATACAAAACAAGATACTGAAACAACTAAGAAGTCCACAGGAATGAAAGATCATAACAACGCTAGAACAAGTCCGATGATGAGGACGAACAACCATGGAGAGAATAGCTGCAGGACCTGATCTCTCCACCTCAGCGCACCCGCCTCCCCACGCTCGACGGGCATAGTAACAATGGAGCGAACGGCGTCTAAAAGTCTATCGTCCGTGGTACGCGGTGGGGGAGTGATAGTATGCCAACCATACTCAGCCAGGTACCTCCAGTAGGTATTCGTCGCTGACTGTCTATATGTGGCAATGGTAACTGTCAAACGATCCTCAGCAAGCAAGTGCTGACGCCAATCTAGCCATGCGCTCTCTCGCCACGTGTACCTCGCCAGATCTCCTTTCCTGTAACCAGGTCGTAGTACAAGTGGGAGTTCGGGCTCATCCTGAACCCGTCCGAACTGGCGCATAACCCGATCAGGCATGTAGCCCTCGACCGTGCTCATCATCCGCAAAGGATAAACAATAGTGCGGATCTCCTGGACTGGAAACTGGACTCTAATGTCCTCGTATGGCTCAAATAGCACCTGTTACAAAACATTAAAAAAATAGATTGATTTAAAATCCTAACACTTAATATCAAAATTATAATGGAAAACAAATATTTAAAAACTTACATCTGACTCCTTCTGATCAGCAAGGAGAGTACGAATGACCGATTTGGGGCGGATGTTTTGCCCAACAATCCGCTTCGGCAGCCACTTCACAATCCTAGGTTGCCTCGCTACGTGGTCAGCATTCTCTGAGGCACTAAACGATGGGAAGTGGTCATAGATCCAACAATCAAGCATAGCTACAAAACCATAAAGGTTATGCTTCGATGCTTTCGAAGCATCACCCATATTACGGAACAGGAATGCCAATGCACTCGTACCCCACGCTATGTCCCAAAACCCAGAGTCCATATTGGCTAACCCGTACAAGTAGTCAGCCTTCACACTCTTCTGACTAGTATCCGCAAAAATAGTGCAACCAAATAAGAACTTAAGGTATGCTCGTGATACCTGGCGGATAGTCTCAGCATCAGTCTGCTCGATGTAGCGCCCCCTGGTGAAAGTCTCCCTCAGCCACTTTATCTTGAAGCCAACGCCTCTGGTGGACTGTATCTCTGTGCGGACCTCATTCACTGTCAGACCTAACATACTAGCGTAGTAGCTGTATGCCTCGTCACGTGGAGCCGTGACTACATCAAGTGTCTGACCAACTACAGGGAGACCTGTAATGCAGCTGACATCATCGAGCGTAATTGTCATCTCTCCAAATGAGAAATGGAAAGTGTTGGTCTCCTGATGCCAACGCTCAACAAAAACCTCGTCTAAGACGGAATGTGTGAAGTACTGAGGCAGGTGGGCTATAAGAGGACCAAAAGGAGTCCGCGCCAAAAATCGCTGCACATCTGGCTGAGCAGTCAAGTCCCACATACGTAGCACATTATAATGTGCCTGTACGCCCAGTGTAGTGCGACCCTATAAATTAAAAACAAAGTCAGAACATAATAATAGTAAAACCTTAGAGTAGACGTTTAATAATTAGGTACTTACCTGTCCGATGAAGACGTGGTACGCCTCATGCTCCTTGTAGTCAGGAAATAGAGGGATCTTGTTGCATTTCAGAAATGCAAACGTCTTTCGCTGCTCCTCGGTGTGGATGGCATCTATGTGCTCCTCGTCAATCGTGTCCTGCTCAGGGTCCCCAGTGGCATCCACCCTATCGCTAACAGGTGGTGGATGTGTAATAGTATGCGCAGGGGACGCAGCTCTGCGAGAAGGAGAGGGATGTGGTGGATCACTAGCAGTGGGAGGTGGTGATCTATGTGTATGCGATGACGACGTCTCTCGTCGTGAGGACCCTCCACCTCTGATATCAATCGCCTCAGTCGCTATGGCCTTTTCCTTCCTCTGGCCATGCTTGATTAGGCGCAAAGACCGATCAGTCCGTATCCGTTCCTCCTCCTCCCTAAGACGAATAGTCTCAGAGTCATCTGGAATGTGAATCGATCTATATGTCTATTAATAGACTTTCCTTTTATATTTTGTGAATGTGAGTATGTCAATTTTGCTACTCTTTATGTTCCAGTTTAATAGACGTTCTAATAAAAAATTGGCATTTCAATTTATCTGTCGTTTTACTAATACCAATAAAGCAATATTGTACAATTACTTTGTTATCCTTTATGCAATTAATTAGATGAGTGTTACTTTATTGAAAAAGAAAAAGGATGGGTAGAATATAAAGTATGTTTAAATCTGACAGATCTCATTACATTAAAATCTTAAAAGGTGGGTTTCTTAATCAACGTGCACTTACCTTAAACGTCGATTAAAACGGAATGCAGGGAGTATTACTTTACACGTCTATGCCATTAGTCCAAACATTCATATACACGTCATCTATGAATGATTCACGAATCATTGCATATTTTGTGGTCCTATGTAGACGACTTTCTATATAGACAAGGTGTGGTCTCATGTGGACGCTATGTTTTTAAGTATGCATAAAATATGTATTATATAATTCATAACTCTTTGCATACATGACACTATCATATATATATTTTTAGTGGTATTTAAATATGGTGAACGTAAAGTGTATCGGTATATATAATATGTTTATGTTGACATAAACATATTCAATTTATTTGTCTTGTGTTATTTATCCACATTGAACAATGAGGATTATCTCACATATTTTTTTTTATATGTAGGTTACATAATAAGGCCATGCTCGCGACTTTATTAGTCATATGATGAACTTTAGAGGATAAATTTGGGCTGTTTAATAAGTCGTCGGTATAGTTAGCACACTCGTGGGATGGTTATAAATGTGGACTTGTGTATAACTTATAGTTTTATTTAGTTTCTATGTTTTTATTTACATTTTCATACAATCAGCATTAGACGTATAAACTCCTCGATATGTGGACATGTGTATATGCTTTAAGGTTTTGCTTATATTTTTTTAATCATATAAGAGGATCATGTGTGTTTATAATATCTTATTATTATTATTAAAAAATCTATTAGAGTTAGAGCACGATACATTGGTATCGTAACCCAGTTTTGATAAACTCTGTAAATATTGTAAACACGACATGACCAGGTCAATAAAATATTACGAGTGTATTAGTAAGTTAGAGATTAGTATGAGTCATTCATATCTATCTATGTTTGAACTAATTTGTGAAAACAATAAATCATAGTAGTAAAAAAACAAATTAGATAATAATGAGGAACATGAAATGCACATTCTAGTGAGAAACAAATAGATTCTTCAACCTTAAACCATAGATACAATAATGAGATGGATAATAAAGGTGAGTTTTTGCGATATTATCGTATGATGTTAACGTAATACCTCACGGGGTTACATGTATCTTATATCTTTATAATTAACTTTATATATACTGCTTGATTTTGGGTTTACGCATCAGTTTATCTTTCAAAATGTTCGTTAGAGAGATAAATAAACTTATAATTATATAAATTAATGAGTTGCTCATATCAATGCTTCTTGGTGATATGATGGTTAGAATAGGTGACAATACATATATCGAGATAAATTAACCATTAATTAAGTTAAGTGATAATAGATATACTGACTGAATTTTGAGATTAATATAGCTCTTGATATAATATCAATTTTGACTCTAACATATCCTAGCACAATAGCAAAACTAAAGAAGTTTAAAATATAATTAGATGACGCACTGTAACATGGTTTCATACATATAAATATTTCTCCATAGAATGCACCATTATTATTTAAAAAGAAGAAGAATTGTGCTTTATGGTTATGAATTGATTACATACAACTGTATAAAGTGACCATTAGAAACAAATTCCTATTACCCATAATTGATTACTCATTTGATCAATTAAAATATGCACGAGTATTCTTAAAGATTGATATGAGTTAGGTTATGAGGTTATCATCAAATGAAACTTATAAAATATGATATAGAGAAAATGAAATTCCATTTTAGATATAAACACTTCGAGTTTCTAATAATGATATTTGGCATAACTAATGCATCGACAATATTGATAGACCTAATCAATGAAGTGCTTAAAATGTTTAATTTTTTTATTTATTTATCGAGCATACTAATGATATTTTGATATAATTAGATAATGCAATTGAACATGAATAAATTATTAGATTAGTTTTGTAGAAGTTGCAAGACAAATACTTAGGTATTGAACAGTACATCATCCCTTGACTATCGTGTTTGGTGTTAGATAGTCCCTTAACTTTCAAATATCCGTTGACAGTCCTTGGACTATCGCGTTTGGATAAAGTTAGTCCACCAGATCCTCTGATCCATGAGAGGCTGCCACCTGTCACCATAGTCCTCAGATTTTTGTATCATCACTAGTCCCTTGAGTTTAGGTCAAACCTAAAATGTAGAATATTAAGGATAAATAAACTCAAAGGACTAGTGGTCATACAAAAATATGGGGACTGTGGTGACAGGTGGAAGCCTCTTATGGCTCAAAGGATCTGATGGAGTAACTTTATCCAAACGCGATAGTCCAGGGACTATCAACGGACATTTGAAAGTCAATGGACTATTATTGACTGCGTACAATATATATATATATATATTATAAAAAATACTATAAAAATATAATATAATTAGAGAATTGCTTTAAAACAGAAAATTAATAGAATGTAAAATTAAAGTAAAAAAAAATATAAAAAGTTTAAAGTTAAATTCAAGTACTACATAAAAAAATTAGCGGTCCGTTAAAGCTGTGAATGAAATTATACGAAATATGTTTGAAAGTGATTGATGCGTTAGTTAAAATGATTTACGAATGTGGACAAATAGTTTAACCAGGTAGCTGGCAAAGATTGTTACTTCCGTGGACGGGCACTGACGGCAGACACAATTATATCAAGTAAGAAGAGTAGCTTTTGATATGACCTATCTATTAGGGTGGCGACCAAAGTCCCACATCCCACATCCGTTAAACATGGGAATGATTAGTGGTATATAAGTAAGAAAATATTTCAACTAGTATGAGACCTTTTGGAAGTGGACCAAAACCAAAGTCGTGCAGGCCTTCGGGTGCAAAAGCGGACAATATCATACTAGTGTGGAGATCGGATTGTTCTTACTTATATACGGAGGCAGAATATGCGGTACCTATATTCCCAACACATGGTATCAGAGCGTCAGGCCCAGACAGAACGCGATGGTGGTGAAATTCTCGGAGGTCGAACATAAAAAAGTTAGACGACATGCTCAATGTGATCTGTTTTAGAGATCCTAGTTCGGAGTGCTCGTGGCTCATCAAGTAGTGGTACTTGATTGGAGTGGAGAGTGACGCTAAGAAACAAGACAGAGTGGTATAATAGAAGGTGAGCAGTAACATCCTGTAGTGCCTCTATGGTCAGGTAGTCTTCCAACCTGATTAGAGTGGGCGGATGAAAGTCAATTGAGATGAGGCTAAGGTGGTACTTTGTTCGAGAGGAGGATTTATTAGGGTGACGACCAAAGTCCCATATCCCACATCGGTTAAACATGAGAAGGATCATTTGTATATAAGTAAGAACATATCTCAACTAGTATGAGGCCTTTTGGAAGTGGACCAAAACCAAAGCCGTGCGGCTCTTTGGGTGCCAAAGGGGACAATATCATACTAGTCTGGAAATCAGACTGTTCCATATTTATATACGAAGACGGAATATGCGGTACCCATATTCCCAACACTGGCACCCAATATCATACTGGTCTGGAAATCAGACTGTTCCGTATTTATATACGAAGGCGGTGCGGTACCCATATTCCCAACACTATCAATTCTCACTAATTTAGTGTGGTTAGAAATTATGGATCAAAATTTAGACAATAAAATTATCTACTTCAAAAACATTTATGTTAATTATATTAAATATATAATATAATATACGATACTATATTGGAATCATATATACTTTATCTGTTATTATTTTTATAAAAATATACATCCATAGGTAATCTGGAATATAATGTATACATTTATTATTTTAAATAAATAAAATATATAACAATTATTTAAATCTAAATATTTTTATTATTATTCAAACTACCATTTAGTGGTGTCAGATGTAGGTTAAAAGTAAATTGTAAATAGATTTTTTACCGGAAGGTATATGGATGAAGATGGGTCAGAGGTAGGTTAAAAGTAACTTGTAAATAGATTTTTTATCGGAAGGTATATGGACGAAGATGGGTCAGAGGTAGGTTAAAAGTAACTTGTAAATAGATTTTTTACCGGAAGGTATATGGACGAAGATGGGTCAGTCGAAAATATATATAGATAAAAGCTTTTGGATTCTCCCACAACAGAATTGTGACCAAGGTTTAAGGACAAAGACACTAACAAACATTTAAAGACGAGTTTGACCGAGCATGTACAAGTTGTTTTCTATTGGCCGAAGACCTGGCTGGTGGAGTAGAGATTAAGTTAATGGCATGTGCAGATGACCTTAACCGATGCCAATACTCGATGCATGGTATCAGTGTTCTATCTGATGACATGGTGCCCATATCTTTGATTGAAGTTGTCGAGTGCTTCTTGAGTCGATGCTTAAAGTGTTGTTGGTTTAAGTTCTTAATTGAATTTGAATTTACTTCTATTATTGAGTTTTTTATTTAATTAATTTTTTTATAAAAAAATATGTTATTAATTAAATTCTTATTAATTAGATTTACTATTAATTTAGATTTTATATTTAGTTTGATATTCTATTAACCTAAGCTGTTATTTATGAGGTTTCTTATTTTATGATTATGGAATTCTTAAGCTGGCTGATTAATGAGAATTAATATGGAGCGTCTATTAAAGAATTCAGAGTTTTTCCATGTCTATCAATAAAAAAACACAAAGCTAAGATTTCTGACGTGACGAGCAACATGTTGTATTCTTTATAGTGAGAGAAAACTTATGTACTTTAGAGAGAGAACTGAGGTGGTAGATAAACAGTGAATATAGAGTTATGTGAGTCACACAATTTTTGTAAATCGTGAGAGTTTTGTAATAAATAGTGATTGAGCCTTTGTGTTTGATAAGTCTTTCTGTAACCTCCTTATTTAGTAAAAGAGAGTGTTTATTGCCTGTGAATGTATAATGTTTTCACAATCCTAACCACGTTAAATATATCTTGTGTAGTTGGTGTTCTTTTACGCTTTCTTTTATTCATTGATGATCTATTTCCAGTGCTTGTGATTTAGAATATTAAATTGATCAACCCTGTGTATAATGTTAGTTATGTAGTTGATTGTTCAGGCTGACGAGAAGGAGCCCCTCTTAATCTTAACTTTGTTACTTTGCTACCAAATTGCTCAGCTAATAATAATAGGCATAATAGTCTTGATATGGGTTTTTTTATGAGAAGACCAAAACCAACTAAGTAACGTATGCTTAGTTGTCATGAAATTGTTGATGTTTACCCTTAGAATACCTACAAATTATAACCAAATATTCAAGGCAAAAGAATAAGAAACAAATAGGTGATCTTTAGATTCCAAATTTTGACAGAACTAGCATTTGGAAACTAGTGTTATGATAACTTGTCTTGAATGAGCCTCCAAGCTAAAAAAGAACATTTTCTCGGAGTGATCTGGTTCCAAATTTTTTCGTAAATAGAAGATTTGTTGTGATTAGTCTCAATTAACTTTAGAGTGTCCTTAATATTAAACCTTTCATATTTTGTTGGGATTCAGTGGATAGTTTCTTCAATCTGTTCATTAATACTAAGCTTTGAGATAAGATTGATGTTAGGTCAATTAATAAAGGTCTAAGTTTAACCATATTCCAAGAATTATTTTCCCAATAAGATTTGACCATCGAGCATTTAAACCACTTATTATTAGAATCAAAATTAAGAGTGATAAGAGAAGGTTTGTCAAACCAGTTGTCTAGCCAAAGATCTACGTTACCTTTTCCTAGGATCCATTTAATGTTATCCTCTGCAAATTCTTTAATATTTTCCAACCTCTTACAAGTTTGAGGACCTCTTTTAGAATAGTTTAGTTGAAAATGATGACTTTGCTTACAATAGATACTATGAAGTAGGTTAGCCCAGAGAGAGTTATTTATTCTCTATGAATCTGATCCACATCTTGCATGAATACAATTTTTGAATATCGTGTAGACTTTTCATGTTTAGGCCACCATTACCAAATGGTTTGAAAATAGCAGACTAATAATACAAATGTAGCTTATTCGACTCACTATTTGAGCCCCAGAGAAATGTGTTGAATAGTCTTTCAATCTTAGAGATGATATATTTAGGTAGTTAGCAACTCTGTAGCCAATGCGTTGGGATAAACATCAATACTGAGCTGATTAAAGTTAGTTTCCCACCATATGATAAATTATTTTCCTTCCCAATCAGATATATATCTCTGATCTTTTTCAGAAGAGGAAAGTAGTTAACATATTTATTATGAGAGCTTAAAGTAATTCTCAAATAAGTTGTATGAAGATGGCTAGTTCTAAAGCTAGATTGTATAGCAATAGATCTGATTCTACCTTGAGGAAATTTAAATTTTGTGATAATATTTGTTTTATCCTTGTTTAGGGCTTGACCAAAGATTTCTTGATAGACCTGCAAAAATTTGCCAATTGTCTCTATAGAAGAAGTTAGGACATTAGTAAATATCAATAGATCATTCGTGGAAGATAAACATAGGATAATTTGCTTCCACTATAGAAATTAAGAGACTTATCAGATTTAAACAGATTTCTTAGACCCTTAAGTAGTATTTCGTCTCCTAAGATAAATAGACTTGGGGGCAAATGGTCCATTGTCTCACTTATTTTTTACCTTTAAAGAAACCAATAGTGTTTCCATTTATGATTATTGAGACGAAAACAGACTTAATAAATTACTAACTAAGTTGATAACCATGTTATTAAAATCATAAGCCTGGATAATTTGATAATGAATTTATGTGAAAGATTATCAAAGGCGTAAGGAATATCACCTTTAATGATAATATTGTCTGCTTTTGTTTTCCTTCAAGATCATGGATAAGTTCATTTGCAATGAATATGTTGTCATATATTAGTCTGTCCTTGACATATGCACCCTGCACCTCAGATTTCATTTTAGGAAATAGTATAGACAATCTGTTATTTAGTAACTTAGACATGATTCTATTCATCATAGTACACAGACTAATAGGCCTATACTGATTCCAGTAAGAAGGGTTATCAAATTTAGGAATTAAACAAATTCCAGTAGCCAAAATACCCTTTTAAAATATCATGACCATGGATGAAAGATAATAATGCTCTATACATATCATTTTTTATGATTTTCTAGTAGGATATAAAGAAACACCTGTTAAAACCATCCATACCAGCTGCACTTGCTGGCTTTAGGTTCTGAATAATACTCCATATTTCTTGTTTAGTAGGATTAGTTAGTAAAGCATTATTATCTGCATCATTGATAACATTAGAAATAACTCTAAATATGTTGTGATTCATGTAATTGAGTTCTTGATCGAAATTAGAAAAAGAGAAAAAGGAAATGTTATCTTTAAAATAGGATTCTGCTGAAGAATTTATAGCTTCTTCATTTGATATCCACTTGTTGTTGAGCTTTATACTAAATATCCTTCATTTTCTTCTCTTTTTCTTTACATAGTTATGATAAACTCTTGTATTTCTATCTACATCTTGAATCTAGGTAGCATAACACTTCTGTTTCCAATATTCTTCTTCCATTGTAAGAGCTAAGAGGTGTTCTGCAGTTGTTTTGGAAACAATGTTTTTATCTTCAGTACTGTTTGTAAGAAGGTATGTAACTTCTGAAACCTTGGCATTTTCTTCAGTTTGCAAAACTTTCTAAGAAATGTTTCCAAAGTAGCTATTGTTCCACTCTTTCAATACCGATTTAATTTTGTTCCAAAAGACAAACAGAGGATAACATTTCATTACTTTATTCCAGTTAGCTTCCACAAACTTTGAAAACTCCTTATCTTTTATGTAGTCCAAATGTTAATTTTGTTTATTGATGAGAGTTTGAATAGTAAAAATAATTATTATATATTCTATTCATTTAAAATACAATAATTTTTTTATATATATATATGGTATAGATGTATATTTTTATAAAAATAATAATAAATGAAATATTTATTACTCCAATACAATATCATATTATATTATATATGTTATAAAATACTATGCAATTATCACAAAATGACTCAAGCACAAAATATATGCAAATGAAAGATTTAAATGAAACACAGGATTTAACGTGGTTCGACAATTGTCTACGTCCACGGGCGCCGCCAGAGAAAAGAGTTTCACTATGATAAAAAAGGTTACAGATTTCAGATTGTGTTTTGTGTCGCCCTAGTAATCTATTTATAGGGAATTAATAGACCTACTAGACTATGGGCCTAATGGGCTCATACCACAAGACTAACTGAAGTAATTGGACAATATCCAACACAAAACTGTCCTGCCGGACACAGTACACTGTCAAGGCACTATTCGAACTGCCGGACACAGTACACTGTCAAGGCACTATTCGACTTATTCACAACAAATCTTCCCCTTGAGGCGAATATCCTTTCTTCACTATCAATAAAGAATCTTCTCTTCTTCTGACTCACCAAATGCCCTTAAGGCATTCACTCTATACTGCGAACACCGATCCAGTTTAGGCATTCCCTAAACTTTCGAACTGATACTGCCTTGGTCATTATATCTGCTGGATTATCGTGTGTAGATACTATCTTCACATCAACAATTCCCTTTGATATTATATCACGAATAAAATGATACATGACATCTATGTGCTTTGTACGCTCATGGTACATCTGGTTCCCTGTAAGGTGTATGGCGCTTTGACTGTCACAAAACACTTTTGTAGTAGTCCTATCCAAGCCCAAATCTGCCACCAAACCTTGCAACCATACTGCCTCTTTAACTGATTCTGTTACCGCCATGTACTCTGCCTCTGTTGTAGACAAAGCTACAGTACCTTGCAACTGTGCTTTCCAACTGATCGCACTCCCAGCTAGAGTAAATACATATCCTGTCAGAGATCTTCTTTTATCCATATCACCTGCAAAATCAGAATCAACAAAACCAACCAATGATCCTGCAACATCATTCAGCGATTCACCAATATCGGTTTGGTTAAAAGTTAAGCCAACGTTCACAGTATTCTTTTGAAGAGATTCAATCTCTTCCCCTATAGAACCAATCCATCGATCTGCCTCTGAACTCGCTATAGCTTCTCTGTAGCTACTAGGTTCCTGCATCTCAACTTCTTCTGTAACTGACAGAGCATATGCAACTAGATTCACATACCTTTTTGGAAGTCTAATATCTCTTCTTTCTCTGCCCAATGCTATGCTATAAGGTTGTTGTTCTGGTTCAGGCGCATCATCGTCACTATCATCTGATGCTGACGCTTCACCTCCTGATTCTGGATCCACCTCAGAACCACTTGAATTATTGGACCTGCTAGGAACTGATTCTACTTCAAGCTCCACCTGTTTACTCACAACCGATCCTGATTCGACCATTTCTCCTACTTCTTTTTGACTCTCTATCGAAGCAAACTCATTAAAAGTAACGTCCCTACCGATGAGAAAACCTGGAGACTTTGGAGAGGTACACCATAACCTATATCCCTTCACTCCAGTAGCATATCCTAGAAATATGCATCTCTTTGCCCTCGGCTCAAGCTTACCATCTCTCACATGAGCATACGCAGGACAACCGAACACCCTCAAATGTTCATAATCAGCCGACGATCCAGACCAAATCTCAAAAGGAGTTTTACAATCAATAGCCGTTGATGGAGACCGATTCACCAAGTAACACGTTGTATTGATAGCTTCAGCCCAAAAATCTTTTCCCACACCGGAATGTGAGAGCATACTTCGTGCCTTATCACAAAGCGTTCTGTTCATTCTTTCTGCGACTCCACTCTGTTGTGGTGTTCTAGAACAAGTGCGATGGCGCACTATTCCCTCAGCTTCGCAGAACTCGTTGAACTCACGACTGCAATATTCTAACCCATTATCTGTCCTAAGACGTTTGATTTTTCTTCCTGTTTGCTTCTCAATCATCGTCTTCCATTTGACAAAGGTTGAATATGCCTCATCTTTCGTTTTCAGAAAGTAACCCACACCATCCTTGAATAATCATCAATCAAACTCATGTAGTATCTGGCTCCGCTCTTGGATGGAATTCTGTTTGGACCCCAAAGATCTGAGTGAATGTAGTCCACTGTGCCTTTAGTCTTTCTTACAGCCGATTTGCTGAATTTGACTCTAGTTTGTTTACCAAACACAGTGCTCACAAAATCCCAATGATTCTACTTTATACCCTTTCAACAAATCTCTCTTTCCCAAAACAGCTAATCCTCTGTCACTCATGTGACCAAGATGCCAATGCCACAACTTATTTTGATCCTGCCTACTTTGGCTATTACTCCCTGATGATGCTACTGCAGCATCGCCCATAACAACACTCCCCTGGAGAATGTAAAGACCCTTCTGCAAACTACCTTTCATGCATACCATTGAGCCTTTTGTCACTTTGATTACACCATTTTCTACATGGTACTTGTAACCCCGAGAGTCTAGAGTCCCAAGAGAAATCAGGTTTCTTTTTAACCCAGGAACATGCCAGCACGTCAAGATTCTAACAACCCCGTCAAACATTCTGATTCTGACGTTACCAATACCACCAACAGTCAACGAATGATTGTTCCCTAAATAGACAGTTCCCTGCATTGGCTTGTACGTATCAAACCACTGCTTGAACTGACACATGTGATATGTAGCGCCAGTATCAAGTACCCAAGAGTTTTGCCCAAAGTCTGAACTCACGGACAATACATCTCCTTTACCACTGTTTTCACTATCGTCGGAATCGTTCACACCTTCAACAATTTTTGCTGCATTTTCCTTTTGATTTCCCTTCTTACCATTCAGTTTCGGACAATCTCTCCTATAATGACCCTGCTCACCGTATTCATAACAGTTTGAGTGCTTCACCCTTGACTTGGACCTCAAGTTCTTCCTTCTTAAAGAACTCGCTTTGCTTTTAGATCTTCCCCTAGTCATAAGACCTTCCCCTTCAGCTTGATTGTCTGGCTGCAACTGTCTCATCTCTTTTGATTTCAGTGCCCCTTTGACATCTGCTAGCGATAACTTATCCTTACCATACATAATGGTATCTACGAAGTTTTCATATGGGGCTGGTAACGATCTCAATACAAACAAAGCTTGATCCTCATCCTCAATATCGATATCTATATTCTCCAAGTCCATTATAATTGATTTAAAATTATCTAGGTGCTCTGTTATGGACATACCTTCTTTCAATCTGAAATCATACAAACGTTTCTTCAAATATAATCGGTTTACTACTGATTTCTCTGAGTAAAGATCTCCTAGCTTTCTCCATGCGCAGGCAGCAGTCTTCTCACCACTAATCTCGCGAAGCACATTGTCTTTCACACTCATTAAAATCCAGCACAAAGCCCTTTCTTGAAGATCTTGTTTCTCCTCTTCTTTCATCTCTTCTGGTAACTTATTCTCCACAGCCTTCCACAGCCCTTGCAGTACCAATGAAGATTTTAGTTTAATCTTCCACAACGCAAAGCTGGATCCCCCATCAAATTTTTCAATCATGTATTTTGTTGCTGTAGACGCCATTGTGAAACCCTAATTGCAAAAGCCCTAATTTCACCACGTGGCTCTGATACCAATTTTGTTATAAAATACTATGCAATTATCACAAAATGACTCAAGCACAAAATATATGCAAATGAAAGATTTAAATGAAACACAGGATTTAACGTGGTTCGACAATTGTCTACGTCCACGGGCGCCGCCAGAGAAAAGAGTTTCACTATGATAGAAAAGGTTACAGATTTCAGATTGTGTTTTGTGTCGCCCTAGTAATCTATTTATAGGGAATTAATAGACTTACTAGACTATGGGCCTAATGGGCTCATACCACAAGACTAACTGAAGTAATTGGACAATATCCAACACAAAACTGTCCTGCCGGACACAATACACTGTCAAGACACTATTCGACTCATTCACAACAATATATTTAATATAATTAACATGATTGTTTTTTTAAATAAATAATTTTATCATTCAAAATTCCATTCATAACTTCTAACCCCACCAAATCGCGTGTCACGTATAGATATATATTTTTATAAAATAATAAAATAAAATATTCATTACTTCAATACAATATCATATTTTATGATATATTTAATATAATTAACATAATCTTTTTCTAAAATAAATAATTTTATCATTCAAAATTTCATTCATAATTTCTAACCACAACAAATTGCGAAATAAAATAAATTATAAATATAACACAATAAATTATACGTTGATACTTCCTTAATTTACTACCGACGTTTTATTGCTCCGATTGAAAATCGGACGAGAACTTAGTCGAAATTGACAGGTCCTATCGAAAGCTACTCCTCCTACATTACATTACTGTGTCTGCTACTGCCAGGGCCAGTGAAAAAGCAATCTTTGTCAGCTATCTGATTAAACCATTCGTCGACACGTGTCGTAATTCGTTTTAACGCATCACTAGATTTCAAACATATTTCGTGTAATTTCATTCATAACTGGGCAGTAATGACAATAAACTTTTTAATCCTTTTTATTTTAATTTTACGGTTTTTCATTTTCTACTTCAAAATAATTCTCTAATTATAATTATAGTAGTATGTTTATATATATTACCGTCAAGACTGAAACCTAAACACAAAATAGTATGTGTTTTTAAATCGCGGTATAGTATTGACTATCACGTTTTCTGTCATTTATTCCCTCGATTGAAAAATTATTGGTGAGGGTCCTTCGACTATCCCATTTTTTTCATTTAGTTTTTCAACTTTAAAATCACCGGTGAGGGTCCCTGGACTTTGAAAAATCTATAAATTTAGTCCATGAATCTAAGAAAAAAAACCCAAATCAGGGACTAAATTTATAGATTTTTGCAAAGTCCAAGGACCCTCACCGGTGATTTTAAAGTCGAAGGACTAAATGAAAGAAAATAGGATAGTCGACGGACCCTCACCAGTGATTTTTTAGTCGAGGGACTAAATGAAAGTAAACGTGATAGTCGATGGACTATTTCCTGATTTAAGCCACTATTTTGATATATATATATATATATAGTTAATCTTTCATCGTATTTATAATTTATTTCATTTTGTAAATTTTTTAAAAGTTTAATTAGCCTAAATTTAGTGAAAAATAGTTAAAATCATAAAGAAAAAACTATTTGTATTTTATTTATTTTCGATTAAGTTGAAATTTTCTATTTTCTATTTTAATTAGAGTTATCGATAATTATTTGGAACCCGTCCAATTTATAACTTAGGGTTTCCTAAAATTATATATATATACACACGATGACAAATGATAAAAGATTTGAGGGGCACAAAAACACAAACATGGATACAAGTTTTCAAAATACATATGCATAAAGTTTTTTTTTTCGATTTTCGATTTTTGATTCTAATGAGTGCAGTCATTGTGAACAATTCTGATCGAATTGAACCTAACAAAATGAACCACCAACAATCTCAAACAAAATCAAACATCTAAACAAGTAAAATACAAAACACCAATAATCTCAAACAATAGAAAAAATAGATTATTAAACAAACGATAAAATACAAACTTGAGAAAAATCACATACCAAAAATACAATCAAATCTAACCGGGATAAACATAGGGGGAGTTGTCATTCTCAAGTAAAACAAATAAAGCTCCAAGAGAATCTTGATACCATGATGAATGATAAACATGTATAGAGATAATATAGAGAAATTGAAAATGACTATGTTTATTATTTAGACAAATGTATCTTACAAAAGGTTACTTCATCACAATATACAGTGTGACTAAAGTTTCTAATATAATACCCTAATAAAGTTTCTAATATAATACCCTAATAGACTAGTAGAACAAATAGGTAATGACCAAACAACATACTATTTAATCAATTTATATGAGTGTGGTAACTTTAGCTTGATATATATATATATATATATATAGTTAGTGGGAAATTATTTATCCAACGTAGTGGGAAAATGTTCTTTTTTTATCACCTAAAGTCAGTGAACATCACAAAGATTCTATGGGCAACCTCGAGATAAGTAACATCTCTAACACCTTGTCTTAACATTAAGATGACAAAAAAAACCTACCCACATTAGAAAAATAACTTTTTCTTCTTTTAATCTAAACTCTACCCTTTTAAACTTTAGAACAACACAATGTAACCTACCATTGGCATTACTTGAAATCTCATTCACATTGAGATAATATCCTTATTTTTTGAACCTCTCAAATTGCACGGCTCAGTCAATAATCGACCATCTTAAGAAGTTCATCTATAATAAAATATGACATAATACATATTTTTCTAATGGAAAACCTTAATCTTTTCTATTTATATTGGTACTATACCAAGTACGACACGAGGCTCCTTCATATTATGACAAAAAAAACTTTGTGAATAAGCAACCTTAGCTTTTTCCACCTCTTTTATACCTTGTATCGATTTATAGTTGACTTGACTAAGATGTTTTCTATAAATTTTGTCAATCGGTCTAAAACTCTATATGTAAAAAAAGTTATATAGGTTTCAAACTGGACCCCATATGTGCCTCCCCGTACTGAAAAATTAAAATATACATACAATCATGTATAATTTAGGCTCACAATCTTGATTTCACGTGGTTGTTAAAAAATTTCACAAAGCTTTAGTTACTGTTTAACAAAAATTAAGGTAATTTAGTATCTCAAACATTAATAAAATAGTCATTATATATTATCCAAATTTATATGTAAGACTAAACATATATATGGTCCATTTTTAAGTTCTTGTAACTTTTATAGGTTCTAAAGATGCTTATTATTTATGGATTACGCTTATCCAATAAAATAATAAAGATTATGTTGCAAAAGTGAAAGAACCAGATTAAACATACGAAAAGATCTATCATCTAAAATAAGAGACTTAAAATATCAAAGAATGTGGTCGGCATGCTTCTGAAGCATGTGAAAACCATAAAGAACTAAATGTTGTGGTGATGAAGGGTTTCTCGTACAAACATTTATAACTCTGTCAAAACATATTTCTTTCATGAATCTCCTATAGCTTTTCTATATTGTGAGCACTTTATAAGATCTTTTTATTATACTTGCATATTATATCAAAAAATTTATTAAGCTTTAGTGGTGGCTGCTAGGAAGATGCATCCTTATTTTCAAGCTCATACTATTGTAGTTTGAACTTTTTTCCAACTAAAGAATGTGTTACAACTCCTAGATATTTCTGGCAGGATGACCAAGTTGTCAGTAGATTTGGGAGATTTCGACAGCAACTTTGTTCCTCGAACAACTATTAAGGCTTAAGTTTTAACTGATTTTCTTGTTGAATTTCATTCAAACCGGTCTGATAAAGAGACAGATAAAGAGACTTTTCTAGAAACTTCGGTGTGGATAGTTTGAACAGATATGGGTCTAATATATTGGGGTGTGACGCAAAAGTTCAATTGGTTGCTCCTTCCGGTGAGGCTATGTATCAAGCCATTCGATTTGGGTTTCGTGCATCAAATAATGAAGCTGAATATGAGGTTGCGTTAGCTGGTTTGACACTTGCTAATATTTATGAAAAAACAACAATTCAGTTAAACATATTCCAAATTAGTTGAAAATCATATGGCATGTGTTTCCGAGGCTAAGAAAGATCATTTAATTTTGTATTTGCGTGAGTTTCAAAATTTGGCTATCTTGTTTGATAAAGTGGCTATATAACATATCAAACGAGGGGATAACACAATTGCTGAATCTTTGGCAACAATTGTGTATACATAAGAATATCTTTCGATATTTTTTACACAAGAGTCCTTTGATTTTAACACGACCAGAGCAATGTAAATACGATGATGAAGTATTTGTCACTCCAAATATAATCCGAGGTCATTGGACGTTTGGTATTCTTATTTTTTTACTAAAGGGTATGTTTTCTTAAGATCCAGAACTGGCTAAAAAAATAAAATATAAAGTCATGGTTATGTTATATTGGATGAATTGTTATACAAGAAATCCTTGAGTAGACTATTGTTACGTTATTTAGGAAAAAAAGAGTCTCAAGAGATTTTATATGAGTTGCATGATGGTGAGGGTTCAACACATTATGGTTTCAAGTCTTTAACATATTAAGTTTTGTTGGTAGGGTATCATTGGCCTTCAATTACGAATGATGCTAAAGTTCTAGTTCAAGATTGTGATACTTGTCAGTGCTTTGCCCATTCTATTCATAAACCAGGACTACCGCTTATGTCTATTTCTGAACCTATCCATTTTAACAGCTGAACCGTTACCTAGGACAAAGGCAAATGATGTTATTAAGTTCATTGTGAATAATATTTATTACCACTTTGGGGTTCCTTGATAAATCACCACATATAATGGGCCTCAATTTAACAATAAGGAAATGAACTTTTTGTGCTTCGAGAGGAATAACACAGTCCTTTTCTATGCCATTTCACCGAAAAGGAAATTGTCAAGTATAAGTGACCAATATATCTATTTTAAAAGGTTTGAAGAAGAATTTAGCAGGTACTGCAGGAATATGGCCTAACTATTTGCAAGAGGTGTTGTGGCTTATCGTACAACTCTTAGAGAGGCTACTCAAGCAACCTCTTTTGCATTGGTTTATTGTATGGATGCTATTAGTCATGAATAATATATTATACCTTCTTTAATGGCACTTCAATATTCTGAAGAGGTGAATGAAGAGGCAAAGAGAATAGAGCTAGATTTGATTGAAGAGACAAGAGTTAGAGATCATTTGAATATGACTCATTATCAAACGATGATGAGAAGCCGATACAATTCGAAGGTGAGAAATAGAAATTTCAAAGTATGAGACAAAGTCTTGAAAAAATATCCTTCATACAAAGGACAAACGCCTCAGAAAGATGGCCAGAAATTGGGAAGACCCTTATATGGTTATGAAGAGGCTGAAACTGTGTACATATCGCATTTGTGATGAGCACGGTAGGATGCTTCAACATCTTTGGAATATAGAACACCTGAAACTATAATGGGAATGATGTTTTGTTTTGAATCGTTTTGGAATAATTAGCACACTCTTTCCTACTTTGTTGGCCCATAGAGGTTTAATGAGGTGTCATGCAAATATTCGAAGATATTAATAAAAGTCTTTTTTGACCAATGGTTGTTTTAAACATAAATATTTAAATAATTTTGGTAACTAGTCAAAGACTGATCATCTTTGAGGTTGTTGACCAAGAGTAATCCATCTGAAGTTTTAAACATTCATTATCAACACTTTTCGAATAGACAACCATATTTGAGGTACGACATTCTCTAAACGCATTGTACATATTCGAGGTGCTACATTCTCTAAATGCATTGTACATGTTCGAGATGCTACATTCTCTAAATGAATTATATATATTTGAGGTGTTTATACTCTTTAAACACA
Organism: Limnanthes douglasii subsp. nivea; assembly: GCA_036936605.1. Taxonomy (NCBI): domain Eukaryota; kingdom Viridiplantae; phylum Streptophyta; class Magnoliopsida; order Brassicales; family Limnanthaceae; genus Limnanthes; species Limnanthes douglasii. The sequence goes on along the minus strand of JAUPFV010000003.1, from coordinate 26,904,438 downwards.
CCAATTGTTATTCGAGGTGCTACATTCTTTAAACACACTTTTTGAGGCATTGCTATTATTGAATGTAAAAATGATTTATATTCTGAAAATTATAAGTTTTTATGATATTGAAAATGAATATAGAGAATGGAAAATACTAATTCATAGAAGATAATATGATCTTACAAAAAGATATTTTGAATGCTAAACAACTAAGGATTTATAAAGAAACAAGTCATCACACAACATCGAGTGACTTGGATAAAAAAGAAAAAAATCAGTTATTTGTCTTCGGAATTCTCTTATGAAGATTCTCCTTCATCGGATTCATTTTCTTCTGATTCCGTCTCTTCGGAAAAATTAGTGAAGATAGGACCAAAGGTTTTGCTGGGTCGGTTGTCTATGGGGATTGATTCTAGGAAACTTGACAAATTTACCTTGGGGAACGCTGCGTGAATTTCACGAAGCAAATTCATTGATTGCTACTCCTCAAAAAATTTTATACCAGCCAATGTATCTTTTCCGCACTCAATTTTGGCGGTCTTCATAGCAATTTTCTTTTCTTCCCTAAGGACAATCTTGAGATCAACCATGTCCCTTGTCAGCTTATTCTTCTATTCTTCACTCTTCTTTAAAGATTTTTGAAAAAAATAATATTGTTGCTGCTCCTAGGATAATTCATTGACATGCTTGTTCTTAAGCTCTTCTATCTCATCCTGATGAGAAGTCTTGAGCTCCTCCAGTTGTTGATTATGCACGAAGCGAAGATGACGTTTAAGTTGGATGGCTCCATGGATATACTGCGGCCTGTCAATTTGGAATACACAAAATTGATCATTGATATGTTTGCAAAAACTCTCTCTCATTCTCTTCTCTACAACAACATTATTTTTATATCAGATCATCTTCTTAGTTATATTTTTCAAATGGCTTCGAGAAGAATTTACCCATGTGCATAATGCTTTGGTTGCTGCTTCGAGTTTGGAAAAAGATTACAGAGAAAATAAGACCGCTTTGGATGGCTCTTGGAAATGGATGAACCTTTCATTGTTGTAAGACATTATAGAAGATGAGGAAGCCACGTAAACATCCAAAGAAGGCAAGAGTTCGTGCAAGAGAGGAGCAGTAACTTGATGGCCAATTTGTTGAAGTTGGTCCTGGATTTTTGAACCTTTGGATCAATATATTTATAGAGAACTTGAAGCTATTCTTCACTAGTAGGTTCATGATTAAATAATTGGTCATCTCTTCGGTAATGTTTTACCGTCGTTTCTCTTTGATTATCTTCTACTTCAACTCCTCATCGAAGATTGTCTGTTGTAGATTCCTCAACTTCGATTGGAGGAATATCTAAAGCATCCAGGGGTCTTTTCTAATAATTTTGATGATGAATCTTTTGTAACTTTCTTTTTCCTTGGGGTAGAAGTCTTCTTCCTTTTTGAGTAAGGTTCAGCTTTGACTTCATCCTTGATTTTTGGAAGGCTAACTTCAGATGCTTTCCTTTTGCTTTTGGTTTAGTGGAAGGGCTAGCACCAAATGCACTACCTGCTTTTTTCTTGTTCTTTTTCTTTTTCGAAGGTAAGTGACTGTCAGATCTATTGCGCAAAAGCAATATAACTTTTTTTATCAGGTGCAAGAAGTTTTTTTACAACAACTTTTGGATTTAGTTGCTCCATTAAATTTTCGGGAAGGTCGGCACCCAAAGAAATCCTCCACAAATGATTGTTGATAAAGTTAATGGGTTGAAAGGTTGAGTGAAACCCATTTCCCTATTCGTTTTCTGCTTATGTGGCTAGTTGAGCAACGACATCTTTCACATCGTTTGTCGATTTTTTTACCTCATCAAAATTCATAAGAATAATGACAATATATGTGGAAAAGCATATTTCAGTTACAACGGATAAAAAAAAGATAAAGTGAAAAGACTTATTGTTGTTTCTCCAAACAAGATTAAATTTTGGAAGGGTTCTTCTCATGTATTTATTTACCATTCTCCCAAGCTCCTGATATAAAGACAAATGTTTGCTTCCAAAATTTGTCAGCTTCAAGTAAATCGTCGATAACCTTGAAGTCACCAACCAATATCAAGTAGTAAAATGGTAGTACTGGTCCCTTCGAACAATCAATCATGGCAATGAAATCTTTAATAAAAAGAGGGGTTTGGCTTAGGCTTGAAGTCATAATCACTTACAGCAGTTTAAACCATAGATTCGGTATCACTATTGTAGGGAAGATGTTCAAATTTTTGAAGTAGTCCACTATCATCGGATCCAGTGGGAATCGAAGACCCCGGTTGATGATCTCAGGATAAACCACAAACTCATTTGTTCCAAAATCTAGTGAAGTCTTCCCTTCTTTTGAATTCTAATAACGAAGTTGTCTGTCATTTTTCATTGTTTCTTCAAACAATCAGCATGAGCTTCGTTATAGTAAATTCATAACATATTTTTTAGCGGCTATGTATTCGAGAATGAGTGGTTTCAAGTTTACACTTATTGAGGCAGCAACGTCCTCAGAAATCTCAACATGAGTTTTATTTTTCTTTCTTCTTCTCTTTGTTGATCCTGGTTTCGAGGCTTCGTCTTTTATGTTAGATGCAACATCATTTTATTTTGCCTTGATATTTGATTATGTTGTTTCTGAATCACCCTCTTCCTCAGACGCTTCATCTATTAATCAATAAAGATTAGGGTTTGTGGTTGACTCTTCTTCTTGAGTATGCGAGGGATTTTGTTGAGACTTTCTGATGGTATCAACATCATCTATTTGTTGACGCTTCATCTATTAATCAATAAATATTGGTGTTGTTTTGTGGAGAGATGTTAACTTTGATGTCTCTCATAGCTATAAGAGTTTTTTTAGGGAGATAAAATTCTGGTTTAATTTGAGACATTACCTTGCGTGGTGTTTGAGGAGGACTATAATTGGTACGTGATGTACCTTCTTCCGGAATTCTTTATGCACCTCGCGCAAAATTCAAGAAAGAACATATAAATATGCTGGAGAAGGATTTCGAGGTGTTGGTTGTTGAGATTTTGGAGTTGATAAGCTTCAAAGTGCAGGTGAGCTTCGATTTGGATTAAAAGTGTCGTGATATAAGGTTTCACTGGAGAATCGTGGAGTGTTGCTTATCAATCATGCATTTTTTTACTCTTCGACTCTTTCACTGATGAAAAAATAATCGTAAGCACCGAAAACTGGTTTCTCGGTATCTGGGGAAATTGGTTTTTTTTTGTTTTTGAACATTTTTTCATATACTAGCTTGAAGATTGACTGGATAATATGAGTTTTCCGGCGATGGTAGTCAAGAAGTTGATTACTCAGGGAATGGTAGCTAAGGAGTTTGTCAGGAGAATATGATTTTCTCTATCTAGGATGTTTGTATGAGGTAAAAGAAATAAATAAAGAACTACTTATAGAAGAGTTAAAAGAGAGAGAATGGTAAGGGAGAAGTTAAAGAGGTGAAGACCAAGCGGTTGTGTGTAGAGGGGGTAGTGTGACGTCTGTTAACTGTCAGACCTAGTGGCAAGTCTAATGTCTAATGTCTAATGAATCATTGCACGCGTACCACACCATACCAAACGTTTATGACTGTTATGAAAAGGGCATTTCATGTTTCTACATACAAATATTCGAAGCGCTGAGAAATGATTAAATAATTTTTCGAAATGAATGCACGCATAAATTTATTCGAGGATGATCAATATGAAGTTAAATAATTTTGAACTGATTTACGTTTGAAGCAGATTGCACTTGGCAAGGGGTATTTTCTGCTTATTATAATTTCTGAAGTGATAACTAGTTCTTATTTATTGTCTTTCATAAGAACTATGGGACTATTGATAAGGATATAGAATATTGAGGGCTTAAATTTAATGAATTAAGGTATTATATGATCAATTGTAAAGTTTTAAGATAGGTTTTAGACTGTTTGTAAATATGATGGACTAAAGTGCAACTAACTTATTTGTGTAACTAATTATGTTACATTAAGTCTGAACGCCTATAAATAATGGTTGAGGCTGTTAATACAATGGACAATACTTTCATAAGATGAAAGTACTTTGTTCCTTTTGCTTTCTCTCTCTAAAATCAAACTCTCTTTTTCTAAATTTCAAGACAAAATTCACATATATCAAACACGGCTAAAGCAAAATCTAGATTGCTGCTACTTGGAAGATCATATCTTGAATATCAGTTCCATATCTTCACAAGGGTAATGTTAAGGAAAAGGTAAATCACATAGTATTTATTTATATTCATCATAATAAATGAAATAACAAAGAAAACATTACGTCTACCTCATGTAAGTTTTTCTTATTCCACATATAAGGAAATATTCAAACTTTACAAAGGATTATTTATATATATGTTTAAAGTTAGGCCTATCTCTTTAAGATTACGTGTTAGATTTTATGCTCTAAAATCAAATATGATAAGCAAGTGATTTTATTTTACGTAAAAGATCCATCTAAGATATATTTTGGTTGATTTTATAGATGTGTGTGAATTTAGATTTTTAAATTTCATGGTATTTGACTCATTAAGAACTAAATCACATTAAATTATGTGTCCAACCAATTAAGTATATATTTTTGGAGTTTTTTGGGTTGATTTGGGACTATGTTACTACGAAAAAAGAAAGCATCTCCGTGACATGTTAAGTCACCATAAAAAACTATGGTTGTTTTGTCGTGGCATTGATGGTTACCGTGACAAACCTTTATTTTTATTGGAATCGATGCTACATCCCCTGATGGTTCGGCGAACAACTCTAAACACCATAGTGACGTCGTTAAAGTCATGGTATTTTTATTGGAATCGATGCTACATCACTTAAAGTATTTTTTTATGAATAGAAAAGACTTGTATTTAATAAGAATATAAATAATATAAATTAATCACGTTAGTCGATAGGTACTAATTGCAAAAAAAGAGCTACAAAAACCAGAGCCTTATAACCTTTCTTCTCCAATCATCCTTCACCGAGCTTGGCCCGACGTCACTGCTCTCCGGTCATCATGACTGAAATCTCATAAACAACCTTCTCACTAGGTTCCATCAACTGATCCTGTCAATAACCACCATCCTACCTAAGAACATATATCCGTTGTCTCTAAGAATAGAGTTTTAAACCATACATATGTGCTATTGAATCCAAAACAAAAAAATATTTGATGAAAATTATCCTACATTACCAACCAGAAAGATGACCCATAACCAAAGTGGAGTGTCTCAAATTCACAACTTAAGATACAATCCAATTTTTGACAACTCGTCATTAATACATCAAATATCTCATCCTCTACAAAACACAATCATGCTACACGAAACAGAGCAAATGAAATTATCCATAACAACATGCATATTCAGGACAAAAGAGACTACAAGATTATAAACTCCTCACACCAAGATAAGAAAAATCTATTATCAATATCTAAATTTACTCTGCTAAGTTATCTTTTAGCATACCTCAACTGAATATAATCCAGAAATTTATGGAATTTTTTTGTTTCAGATTGTATGTACAATCAGGATATCATTGATAACATAGCTAATTCCATACGTAAGCCTCTATCTATCTGGGTTCCCTCTAAGAACAGGGCCAAATTTAATTGCTGCAAAGCCTGAATTGAGTTGGATATTTCAATAACTCTTATTCAAAAGGTTTGGATTGATTACGGAGACAATGATGGTTTTGGAAATAAATCATATATGGTGATACGCTCTCTTATTCCTTAGATTATAAGCACCTTGGCCGTAAATCAAAAGACGATAAGAAATTAATATCAAATACAGATAGGCAGTCTTCAAAGAACAACCAATTGTAGCCTAATATTTTAGCCAAGTTTAACCAGAACCCTTCTTCCCATAAATGAACATGTATTCCTAAAGTCAAATATGTCGTAATTAATGATAAAAAAATTGAATATATTGGTATCATTCACCCATAAACAAAAAATGATGAAAGCCAGATGGCTCAAGAGCCTTTCTCAAGAACCTCAACAAATAATGACTCATACTCTAAGAAACTTACTAACTTCTCAAAACATAGTAACGAAAAATCCCAAAGAGTACAATCAATAAAAAATATAAACCTACTAATGTTAGTCTTCATAACACTCAACATGTTCTAGCCTATGAATTAACTACTGTAAAGGAAAGATGCATATAAATAACTGAAGCTCTACAAACTATATAATTAATAACTATCTTTACTTCAGCAAATAATTTTGATAATTTGGATATTGGATCATGACTCACCCAAATCTTCAACAACTAACAGTCTTCCTATATCCCCAATTCTTAGTAAAATAGCTGAAGGAAAGATATTAAAAATGGTTTTAGTAGGAGGATTAAGCAAACTAAAATTAAACTAATCAAAGATCTTCTCAAAACCAAAGTAGTGTATTTTAAAGGGCTAACTAGACCGTATAATGCAATCCCTAAATGATAATTTACAATCTTAAATTGGAATGTTTGTGGCGTAGGCAACAAAGGAACGACAAAAAGAATTTAATCTATTATTAATAGAATTACAAGGATGTTAGGTTTTCAATTTGGTTTTGCCAATACAAGTAATAAAATATGGATAATATTGAAAGATATTTTTCGAATGGATATTATTCTCAATCATGATCAATTCATACATTTTAAAGTTTGACATTCTACTCTCAACAATGAGTTTCTGGTCATTATTATTTACGCCACATGTATCAGAGATAGAAAAACAAGCTATTTGGGATAATTTAAGAGAATTAGCTAATAATACTATAGAATGGTTAGTCAAGGGTGACTTTAATGTCATCACTAATTATGAAGAACAACTATTATGCTTCACCTTTTGTCTTACAAGTTTGGATAACTTCAAAAACACGACCATAAACTGTTAGCTAGAGAATGTTGGTTAATCTGAATCTGAATTCACCTGGACGAACAATAGAAAAATGAAAAAAATTGGACAATGGTCTATACAATGCAGCTTGAAGGGATTATCTTGATAACACAAAAGTAAGACACCTTGCTATAACTATCTCAGAAAATTTCCCAATTGTGTATATCTATTTCAATTAATCATAATAAACCAAATCTTACTTTAAGTTCTTAAATATATGGACCTTAGACTCTGAATTTTTAAAAACGATTGTCTAAAGTGGCAAGGGAAGTTGCATGGTCTCCCTATTCAAGTTTTTTTGTCCAAACTTTGAAGATTGAAATACAAGCTAAAAACTAGAGCAAAAAATGAAGTATTTAGAAACATTTTTAAGGAATCCAAGAGTAATGAAGACAAAATAACCTTTCGAAAGCCTAGGTAACTCATCTTCATTTAATTAGCAAATGAAGAATCATTTTGGGAACATAAAAGTTGCACAGATTGGTATAATAGTAGAGACACATGTTTTTTTCATAATTATGTTAAAAAAGAAATAAAAAGAATATGATTCATAGAATCCATAATGTAGACGATTGAAGAACAATACATCTTAGGAAAATCTGCAGAAGAGCACTTTAAGAATCTTTTATCATGCCATCCTAATACTAAGGATCATGAAAACCTCCAAACATAATACTAAAACTTATTATAGATCAAGAGAATCAAAATCTTATGGTTTCCCCAATTGAAGATGATATTATCAACTTAATCAAAACCTTGAGTCCTAACAATATTGTTGGTCTTAATGGTTTCAATAAAAAAATTTATCAATCTTGTTGGCCACTCATAAATAAGGACTTATGTTCACAATTTTGTTTTATTTCAATAACCACACTATCCCTCAAGGCATATATGCCACTATTATATGTCTTATCCTTTTAGCTGACTCACCTAAAACATGGCATGACTTTAGACCTATCGGCTTCCGCACTATAGTCAATATAATAATCTCATATTCTTAATCATAGAATATCTATTATTCTTCTTATGATCATATATGAGGAACAACATGACTTGTAAAGGCAAGAACATACATGAGAATATTTTGTTAATATAAGAATTTACACATGATATTAACAAGAAAATCAGAGGCGGTAATGTTATGTTCAAAATAGATATGGCCAAAGATTTTGATAGGTTATCATTCAACTGTATTCTTCACATAATGCAAGCATGTGGTTTTCATAAACATTTTTCATACTTGATTGAGAAGGCATTAACTCAATCTACTTCTCAAATCTATCAAAAGTGTAAGACAAAGAGTCTTTGGGATTTTTTTATTATAAATGAAGAATACATTATTAGAGGTATAAAAAACTATTATATGGCAATAGGGATATGAGATATAAGACTAGGAGCTCAATAAACATACCTTGTTTAGCCTTTGCGGACGACTTCACCATCTTTCCAAATGGGTCTTCTAAGAAAATCAAAGGACTCGGTATTTTCATGCAACACTACCAAGACATTTCAAGACAATTAATCAATAAGGACAAAACTGTATTTATTATATATTTAAGAATGCCTCAAAACGGAATCAAAGTAATAGAATTCTAGGAGGCTTTAAACATAGTAACTTGTCTGTCAAATATATTGGAATCAACATACACTTAAGTAACAAACCATGTTACTTTGATGAGCTAGTTATTAAAATTAGGAATAAAATCCAAGAATGGGATAGTAAGATTCTATATTTTGGTGAAAGATTAATCTTAATCCAATCAGTTTTGATAAATATCCCATCTTAGTATGTTCAAAATTGCCTCTTGCTGCCCCCAAGGGGGTAGCCGAGTTGGTTGAGTATGGCATTCTTGTGACCAAAAGGTCATGAGTTCGAGTCCCTCTACATACGCTTTCTCGGCTGAGCCTGTCACCTTGTGTGGTTTACCTTCTGGCGTTGGTTTGCAGGCTATCGCGTCAGACTGAGGGTTTACCCTGTGCGCACTCATTGCACTCTGAGTAGCGGCTGCGGGTTCCCTCCGAAAAAAAAAAATTGCCTCTTGCTTAAAACTGTGATTTCTAGAATTGATAGGTTGTTCAACAGATTTCTATGAGGAACAATTGATCATAGTCAAGTTATAATATGATAAAGATGGTATAACCTATGTAAACCATATGAGGAAGGAGGCTTAAATATAAGTAGGCTTGAGGATTTGTAAAATTCATTTTTAATATAAACTTTGGTTCAAATTCAGAGAACACAAATTGTTATGGTTAAAATATATGCATTCACTATATTACTCATCGCAACCCCCTCTTCGAATCCAAGTCAAAGTTAAAGGCTCTAAAACTTGAAAAATAATATTAATCATCAAATAAATTGTTGGATGATTTATATTATAGAATGTGGACAAAGGAGACATTGATTTTTTATTAGAAAGATGGAGTCATATAAATCCAATTATCATTCTAACTGATGATACTAACAATAACTTGTACCATAAAATATAAAATTAATAACTACTAGCATGAAGGAGCCTGGAACTTGGATAAACTAAATGATGTTGTCATGACCTCTGATATTGAGAGAATCAAGAAAATAACTATACATGAAGACAAAAAGACTAAATTAAATGGACTTTATCATCCAATGGTAATTTTAATAGTAAAGATACTCGAAACAATGTTAGAGATAAAGTTATGACTTTCAATCTCTTTAAAAAGATTTGGAACAATATTACTCCAAAAAAGTGCTCATTCCCTTTTTGAAGGTTGATGAATGGGTATATCTTTGTTGATACAATAATACAAAATAAAAGATTTCAATCTTGCACCTGAGTGTCAGTTTTGTTCAATGCATTACTACGTGGGAAGTTTTGAAGTAATTCACATGTTTATTTGGTATCCTAATTAGCAGCGGTATGTCTTTACATTATCTTATGAGATGTTAATTTTGGTTTACTAGAAAAGTTACTCATATTAGAACCATTCTCCCTCTAATAATTTGTTGGGTTATATGGTCACCTATAAACAAATCCAAGTTCTAAGAGCAAAACATTTATGTCAAAACCGTTTTGAACAATACTCATTATATATAGGTTTGATTGTGCTAAACTCATTAAAAAAAGGTTACCAAGAGGGTGACACAAAAATAGAATATGGTCTTGGCTGCTTTCACTACTTAAACAATACAAGAAAGGTTATTCCACTCAAATAAAAACCTCTAACAAGCAATAAACTCAAACTAAACACGAATGGTTTATGTCTTCTAAATGGAGAATCTAGTGGTGGTATTATTATTATAAATAATAAGGGTGATATGTTTGCTGCTATTGGTATACTTTATGGTAAACAGTCACCCATTATAGCAGAATGTAGAGCACTTTCAGATGGTCTTTTATTATGCAAAGAAAATTATTTTCATCATTTAGACATTGACACTGATTCCAACATCCTTTTTAAAATGTCATCAATAGGGAAAGCTTCATGGTACGTGGCACAAATCACTAGTTGTCGTAGGAAACTTATATCTCCCTATGGAATCTTATACACATCTATATATATGTAGCAAAATCAAGCTGCTGAAAGCATGAACCCACTATATCATCAAAATACATTTTTATGGTCTTTTAATTCTAAATATCGGTACTTCTTCAAACCAAACAACATCAACAACAAATATTTCAGAAATACCAATTGGTTACCGATTATCAACTGGTTCACAACCTCAAGTGATGAAATCAGCTTTTGAATAAGAGATAAAAAAAAATATACGAAGATGAATCAAAATAAAAATAATTTTAATTGAACTTACTTTTTAAATCGATGATATATATTTCCATAATAATATCAAATTTTATTCAAAGTGCATACTAAAATAAGAATGAATTTTCTCTTTGGCATCTTGTTTAATAAATTTTAAAAAATAGTCTATCGTTAAGGCCCAAAATCTCTTAGTTATGATCAAATGACTATTATAGGATCAAAAGGGGGATAACATTCAAAGATTAATAAATTTTTCTTCTACTTTTAAAATATAAAATAAAGCTAAAATAAAAATATAATAATAAAGATACTAATTGTGATACATAAAATTATGTTCATATTTTATTCATTAATTTAACAATTTATAATTTGAATACACTTCCATCGGATTTTAACTCACTAATAATAAATAACTAACTACGAATTAATTACGCATGATTGTATATAAAATATTAATCATTCTCATTTGAGCTTTTTTGAATTTTATCGATTTTACCCTTGAGGCCGTTTGTTCAACCGCCGGTTGAGACTTTCTCAACCGGCGGTGGAGTTTCCCACTGGATGAGACCTTCTCGCCTGCCGGGCTATCTATATTCATACGGTGGAGAACTCCCCCGCCGGTTGAGAAGGTCCACCCCGACAGGAATAAAAAGGTATTTTTGGAAAGCTTTAAAATTGGTCAAAATTTTGGGGGTACTTATCTTTTTGGACCTTGATTTAACGAGAAATATATATATATTGGTACGTTCTTTTATCGGTGCCATAAATATTTTGAAGAACAAAATAGCTAAGCGGATTAGTGACTGTGTCATGATGTCAACCCAACAAATATAATCCGATGGTTATTTTGAGTGCAAACTGAAAAGAAAAAACAATGATGGACGATTTTAGAATTTTACAAAACGTCTGAGGAACATATTTGATTCTTTGAGGAAATGAATCCAAAAATTGTTAGAGGAGCGTCTTGGAAAATTCAACAATCAAAACACCAATTTATGCGAAACTCTCAAAATTTCACCATTCTAATTTAAATGACAACTAAATTGCTGAAACTGAAATTTTGTTGTTCAAAAGGGTGACCTCGAGGCCGCTTGGGATGGGCTTCAGCTTTGTTTTCTTAAAAAAAACTAAAAGATTTTATTAGGATTTAATTGATAAGTTTACAAAGATGAGGACTAAATGTTAATCCTTACAATTTATAGGACAAATCAATTAGACCTAAACAGGAAACATTCCCAAATTAGCAATTCCCTCCTTAGATAGACTGGGATTCATGTGAAGGTAGACGATTCTTCGTCTTCAAAACACAGTTGTTAATCCAATCAACATTCTATCTTCATCAAAGCTTCTTAATTTTCCTTGTCTTTGAGTTCCAGGTGAAGCAATCAAATTCTTGGTAGTGTCGGTTGAGCGAAGAACATGCATCCATTGAAGTATCAGTTGATTCAGTAATATCGAATCCAGAAACTCACAATCCTGAAACAAAGAGTAAGTTAATATTCTATTCGTATATATCCTATATTTAGACTTTCCAACCACAAGATAGCATCCAGCATTGCTGGAGCTTTAAAATCCTTGTAATCGAATTTCATCTTACATCTTTGAGTTCATCGAGCCAGCCAATCGGCTACTCGATTTTGTTATCTAAAGATGTGATGAGTTGTCATTTTAGAAGTAAGTAAGGATTTGATGTTGCTGAGAATAGAGCTTAATTTTAAAGGAAATTTCCCAGTAAAGAGCAGAGAAACAATTATTTCAGAATCGGTCTCACATCAACTTCCTTAAATCCTTTATTTATGCACAGTTGGAGCCCATCATGGATTGCTTGAGCTTCAGCTTGAAGAGGAGTTAACATTTAGTAATTATTTCCAAAGCCTAGAATAAGGTTTCCATGGTGATCTTTGATGATAACAGCGCCGCTCACTTCCCCTGTGATGAAACAACTAGCATCCGAGTTGATTTTGTATCGACAAGGACCTGGAGGAGTCAAAGTAAGGTAAGAAATATTTTTTTAATGCATAAGTGGTTAGTGCAGCCAAAAGTGATAATATCTTTTTCACAGTGTTTCCAGTGCTTAGATTTTAGTAGTTTTGAGTAGTCTAGATTTATCAGCATGTTGGTAATGTATCTGATTGTTGCATTTGAGGAAGTTTGAACATAACTCATCTTTATTTTATTTCTTTGTTGCCAAATGATCCAGCTAATTAAGGTTGGCAATATTGTTTTGATGTGAGTTCTGTTAGAAGCTGACCAAAACCAGGCTAAGAACGTATGCTTGACAGTCATGAACCTTTGAATATCCACCCTTAGAGCTCCTGCAAAATAAGACCAAATATCCCAAGCAAAAGAACAAGAGATAAAAAGATGATTTGTAGTCTCACAGTTAAAACAAAAGTGACATTTTGATACCAGGGGTAATATGCTTAGTTTGAAGAACAGAGTCAAGTAGGTAGTTTATTAAGGATAAGCCACCAGGCCAGGAAGGAACACTTCCAATGAGAAATTTGGTTTCAGAGATTACCAAATGGGGATGAGCTACCGTGGGAAGTATTCATGGCTTTGATAGTATGTTTAATATTAAAATTACCCTCTTTAGCTAAGGTCCATAGGATAGTGTCATTAGCTAAGCTATTGATTTTAAGTTTAGTAACTAAGTTCATAGTATAGTCATTTAATATTTCCTTAAGCATATTCATATTCCACCAGTTAACTTCCCACATAGACCTTACCTTCTTACCTTTAAACCAGTTGTTATTTTGATTAGGTTTAAGATTTATAAGAGGAAGCCTACCAAACCAATTGTCCAACTATATATCCATATTATCACAACCAAGATTCCATATTATGTGAGCTTCGGAAAATTCCCTTATTTTGGCCAACCTCTTCCAAGTTTGTGAGCCATATTTGTAGTCCACCTGTAAATTATGCTTATCAGTACAATAGATGTTATGTAGAAGATATTCCCAGAAAGAAGTGTTTTCTCTAAACCTTATCCAGAGTTTACAGGATAATTCTTTCTGAATGTTCATTAAGTTGCTAACATTGAGACCCTCCTCCTTAAATGACTTACAAATAGAAGGCCGTGTAGACCATTGGGTTTTATTAGCCTCACTGCTGGATCTCCACAAGAATCTATTCATTAATCTTTCAATCTTTGTTATAATAGATGAGAAGAGCCAATAGCTCTGCAACCAGCAGAGAAGAATGACCATAAGAACTGATTTCACCAAAGTGAGACGCCCACAAAAAAATAACATATTTCCTTCTCAATTAGAAATTATGTTTTAATTTTTTCAATGAAAGGAGTAAAGTTAGTTGACTTGTTATGGGGACTGAGAGTCAACCCCAAGTATGTTGTTGGAAATAGTGTTGTATTAAAGTTTGTTTGAATGATGAGGCAGTTTTTTTTATCAGTATGCATGCTTGATGTTGTTATAATCTCAGTTTTCCTTTTGTTTATTGATTGCCTAGAAATATCTTGGTAAACCTGCAAGAATTAGGCAATTCTCTCTAGAGAAACATGAGAGCCATTAGTAAAAACTAATACATCATCAACAAAGGCTAATATAGGAAAACTTATATTGCCTCTACTAGAGTATTTGAGCTTTTTATTAGACTCAAAAAGATAATTCATCCCTCTAATTAGGACTTCTTCAGCTAATATAAAGAGGCTTGGAAGCGAGGGATCGCATTGTCTTAAACCTCTATTAGCTTTGAAGTAGCCAAAAAATTTACCATTTATAAGTAAGGAAATGTTAACTGATCTAATGATGTTATTAATCAACTTAGTGACCTGATAATTGAAACCAAATCTCTGCATAACCTTTGTGACAAAGCTGTAAGCTAAGTTTTCAAAAGCTTTAGACATGTCCAACTTAATAACCACATTTCCAGCTTTAGTTTTCCTGCCTATATCGTGGATTAACCCCTTTACAATAAGTATGTTATTATGTATTGATCTTCCTTGCACATAGCCCTCCTGCACTTCAGATATAAGTTTAGGCAGAATTATAGAAAGTCTGTTATTAACCAGTTTAGCTATTATTCTATTAGTTAGGGTGCATAAGATAATGGGTCTATATTGACTCCAACTAGAGGGATTAGTTGTCTTAGGTATAAGACAAATGCCAGTGGCCGATATCCTTTTAGGAATAACCTGGTTAAGGATGAAAGATTTGAGAGCATTACAAAAGTTAGCCTTTATAATATGCCAACAAGAAGTGTAAAAGCACTTGTTAAATCCATCAATCCTAGCAGCTCCAGTATGATTCAAACTTTGAATAGTAGATCAAATTTCTGATTGAGTAGGCTCAGCTAGCATCATTTTATTATCTAACTCATCAACTAGCTTAGGAATGACTTTAAAAAGATCATTATTCAAGCTTTTAGTTTCAGCATGTTTATTAGAGTAAGAATGAGATGGAATAATATTTGAAAAGTAGGCTTCAACAGAGGAGTTAATAGCATATTTATCTGCATTCCATCTGTTGTTGATTTTGATTCCTTTAATTCTTCTTTTCCTTCTTTTCTTCATTACATAGTTGTGGTAGAACTTAGTGTTCCTGTCTCCATCCATTAACCAGTTAGCGTGTGTTTTTTGTCTCCAATATTCGTATTTTATGGACAGGGCAATCAAATATTCAGCAGTGGCTTTGGAGATGTTTTTTTTTATCTTGAATGCTGCTTGATCTTCTGAAATTGTCTTCACAAATCTGTAAGTTATCTTGTGCCTGCTTAATCTTATCAAACAAGTAACCAAAGTACTTCCTGTTCCATTCCTTAAGAGTTGTCTTCAATTTTTTAAACTTATTCCAGAAGACATATAAAGGATATCCCATCATTGGGATAGACCAGTTAGTTTCAACAAAACCCAAGAAATCTTTGTCCATAGTCCAAACATTTAGGAACCTAAAAGAACTACTTTGTTTTTTTATTGTCTTTAGTTATTGTGATATAAAGTGGGGTGTGGTATGAACATGTATGGGTTAGATGAGATACTTTAGTAACAACAAAGTACTCAGACCAATTCTGATTCAACAAAACCTTGTTAAGTCTCCTCCACCTTTTTTGTTAGTCCACGTAAATCTGGTACCCACATACCCAACATCCTCTAAGTGAAGTCTTCAATCATATCTTGGAAATCATTAGCACTATGTTGGTAGAAATTTGAAAAACTAGATTATTCAGAGGGAGATATGATAGAGTTGAAATCCCCCAGAAGAAGCTATTCCTGTACAGTAGGCTCAAATGATCTGATATCATTCCACAACTCCATTCTACTATTTCTTTGGCATTTAACATAAATACAGATGATGCTGACCATCTTATCTAGAAGAGAATGCTTGACTTCCATATGACAACATTGGATTCTGTCCACCATGATTTTAATCTCCAAGTCTTCATGCCAAATCACCCATATTTTATTTGAAATATTAGAAAATGAGTTAGGAAGATTAAGCTTAGAAGATAGAGTATTTATCTGGTCACAACTTATCACAGGCTCCCGTAAAAATAATAATTTTATACCTTCTTTTATTTTCTGATAATCAGTCTTCTGACAGAAGATTGGTTGCCCACACCCCGAATGTTCCAGCTTAAGAGCTTTATCATTTAGGGCTCTTGAGAGAATATTTTTTTTCTCTCTTCAAATTGAAGAGATTTTATAACAAGAGGTTTGTTTCTTTTGCTTCTTCTTGTTTGCTTAAGTTTTCTATCCAGTATTTTTTAGAAACTGGGATCAACTTTTTTGAGTTTACGAGCAGGGGATGGTAGAAGACTCCCAGTTTTCCCTTCGATTTAGTTAGTTTAACAGCAGGAGAAGTACTTTCATATAATAGTTGAGGAAAATCCATAATGTTATCAAGATATTTGATAGCATCAATTATGTCCTCTCCATGCTGGTTACTATCTTCAAACACATTCGTCATTTCATCAGGTAGCTTTCTATTCATTGATTCTCTATGCAGTTGTTCTGGTTCTCTGATTGTATCTTCCTTGTTTACTTCAGGTATTTTGTCTTGATTTTCAGCAGTTGTACTCCTGATTGCAGGTTTTTGACTCACACATTATTTTCTCTTAAGAGAACTTCCACAGATTTATCAGTAGCAGCTTCTTTGATGTTCATTTGATCAGAAATATGATTATGCGAAGGAGGTATGTGTGTTGCTATTGTCTCATTATGTTTTTTACTGATATCAACACTGTTAGCTAAGCTTCTTTTTCAGCTTCAAGAGTCATGCCCTACATGAAAACAAGAATCACAATATCTTGGCACATCCTTATAGCTTAGAGTGATCCAAGCTCCCTTGTTACGACCAAAGCCCAACCATACATGATTCTGAAGCTTCTTAGAGATGTCAATTTCCACCCATGCGTAGCACGTATTGTATATGACCTTATTCTTGGGAGGTATCCAGATCTCAAGAGGAGTACCAATTGATGATGCAATGTAGTTGATAATCCTTCATTATGCAGTTGTTCAAGTAATTTTTCAATTATACTCCATATGGGAACACATTCCTTCTTGACATTGAATGAGGATAACCACTTCAAAACTCTCATGGAGTATTCACCAACTGTCCATACTCCACGAGACCATATTTTACTTATATATTCTTTAAGTGAAAATTCAAGAAATAATTGTCTTGAATCCCAGTTGGTATAGGTGAAGTCACCACTAAATTTCCTAGCTTCAAAGAATTTATCAAGAACAAGTTTCTTCGGGAGACCTTTAGAAAATTTACCTATCAAGGTGTATGATGTACCCTCCCTTAAGTCATCATAGATTTGATCTTCAAATTGGATATATATATATATGATCATATTTATGTTGAGTAATAAAAGTTTTTATTTCATAGGTTTTACTTGGGTTTGGTTGATGAACAACTTGGGAATATGTCCTTTGGTGATTGAGGATTTCTCCTTTTTGAAATCTATTTTGCAGGCTTGAAGAACTGAGAACAGGGTATTCATCCATTCTTCAACTATCAACAAGAAAACAAAATTTGAAGAAGAAACAACGCAGGATCAGATTAAAGTCATGCAACAAGAAGTTAGCTGATTGCTAGAAGCACCACTATTGCATCCAGAAAAATGAAAGAACTCTGTTTCTTGGTACCCCCTCAAACCGGGCTTCGGCTTTATTAAAGCTCGTTCAGTACATGCAGAAATATTTTTAACCATACAATAACAAAACTAAAATTTTACTAAGAAATTATGTTTTATTAAAAAAAGACAACCTTCCAATAATAGGGTATGTGATTTTTTTATATAGGAAATATCGAAAACCCTAATCTAGAAATATGGAAATAACATAAACATATTCAAATAAAATCTTACCAAACGTGAATGCAATCGGATTTTGTTTTCTAGTTAAAACAAAAGTTAAAAATATTTAAAATATATAAAAGCGTATTAAATTAAGTTTCTGCGTATCTAAAATATAGAATTTTAGGCTCAAACTTCATGATCGGACTTTCAACTTCCACAAGGGCTCCGACAATTATTTGGCTTGTCAAGACGTTCAATTTGAGTACAAACTTCTTCCAATTATGATATTCAAGTGAAAAATAAAGTGTATTTGTCCATTAATGTCAAATAATTATAGGTCTCCACTACTACATCATTCTCCTCTGGTTGAAACGAAATTGCTATACTCATAGATGATATCTGTAGGTAAGACATGTAAACGATAGACTTATCCGAAGTACAAGTAACATCATTCACTGCATGTATCGTTTTCTTGCACGTAATAAAATAAGCCATCTTAGCAAAATAATCAACGACCACAAAATAGAATCATTACCGCTTTGAATCCGGGTAACCAGAAATGAAATCCATGCTCATTTTCCTATATAGTCCCTCTTATATGGGTAATGGTAAATACAAACCTGTATTGGAAGTCGTCCATTATCCATCTGGCAAATTATGTACCCAGCCACAAAACAAATAACATCTCTCCTTAAATGTGGCCACTAAAACTGAGGAGACACAAATTTGAGAGTCTGATCTCGACCACCATGTCATATAATATGTCTTTCTTATACAATCGACAACCTTAAACTCCCAACAGGAACATATAAGAGATTATTTTTGAACATGTAGCCATTGCTCACAGAAAAATTTATATTCAGACTAACTCAACGCCTCTAAGATGGGAGGAAAATATAGATCGGTAGCCGATAAATACTTCATCAACTCAAATCTAGTGATATTTCCCTCCATGCAAATCTTCAAACTACATCTGCTCGGTGCATCAGTGGTAGGATTAACTGTCCCATATGTGTGTTCGATAGAAAAAGTGAACTTTTGTGTGAATGATATCCATTGAGTGTGATATGCAGATAGCTTGTATTGCAAGTGCTTGAGTATATCATGATCCGTGTATAACATTAAATCATTATAAGTGAGATACCAACTGTAGTACTTTAATGTCCGGACCACAACATAAAATTCCACATCATAAGTATTGTAGCTGAGTTTTAAACCATTAAAATTCTCATTGAAAAAAGCCATATGTCGTCCATCGTGGCTCATCAGAGCTCTAATACCCAATCCAGACGCATCACAATGTAACTCAATCCAAAACTTTCAATTTGCTTCTAAATGCCAACATTTTAACAATTCTGAAACTCTAAATCATTTATTTGTTAATTATTACTTTGCTTGGTTATGAAGTTATTTTGGAAGCCTATTCAACCTAAGACTTGGCCAACATATGAATCTCCAACATATGATCAGAAAGTGGTTTGATACTTCTTCTAATGAATCACACATTATGACCATTATTCCTCCTATCATAGCATGGTCTATCTAAAAGACCATAAACAAAGTCAAGTTTCAGCAAGCTAAAGTTACAGCTACCAACATCAACCATCAAATTAAATCTATAATTCTAAGCCTTAATGAGCCATGTCTCTTAAAAACACTGGATTAAGGATAATGATATAGCCTATTAAAAAAGGATATTTTAGTCACCTAAACCAAGCCAGAAAGTCAATTTTTACTAGTTGGTATCCTCCAAAGGATTCAAGATTAAAACTCAACACTAATGTTTCTTTTTTGCTAAATGGTAAAGCATTAAGTGGAGTTATAATTGATGAGTGAATAATTGTCAAAAGAATATATTTGGGATCTGGGACCTGATGTGACTAGAGAGAGAAAGTGTAGAGAGATAAAGTGGAATCTGAGAAAGTCATATTCCATGCCCTTTTTAGGCAAGTGGGTCACCCTTTTATACTAAAATAAGGTGGACCCATTTAATCTATTAGTGGGCCGTTCATTACATATCAATGAGGCCCCTTTACTATTACATTGTTGTAAATTGGTCCTCGAAGGACTTTAAATACCCGATTAATCCCATCAGCTACTATTTATTGCGTTTTTACCCCTATCGCTTGGATCGGCGAATTCCGCCATCATCAGTAGCCCCCCAGTCTTCGGGAACTTTCAGGAGCGGAGACTTACGAAAGAGCTATCGCCGATCGTCCGACCTCATCACAGAATTCAGATCCTGTCGGTTTCGACTTCCCGATGCTCGGGGTTGTTTCTTCGGACACCTTCCCGCGCCTCGTCTTCTTGTTCTGTGGGCTTTTAATCCTAAGCCTTTCCTGATGGGCCTGGCCTTCTTACTGACCTTGGTAGCGATGGCCCACTTCTACGCTGTGCTTGTGGTGAGTGCTTACATCAGGTCTCGTCAGACCCAGGTCGACACGTGTTATGGGCTAATAGGCCATTCCCTTGTCAGGCTAAGCTCCTAAGGTGACTCTTCGTCTTCCCGCTGTGTTTCCGTCGATTGATATCCCCCGATCTTTCAAGCCTCCCTATAAATACCCCAAAGCCCTCAGGGTCTCTCAGAGGCTTTTTAGAGAGAGAAAACGCTGTCAGAACATTTCTAGAGAGAGAAAGAACTCGCCCGACCCTTCCTTGCTCTGGTTCTTGTTGTATGAAACCCGGACGCTCACAGAAAAAACCAACCAAGAAAAAAGGATCTGAGTGGAGTTTCGAACAGTGGTCTAGTATTGGTGATAGAGCAGAGGAATACCGACGTGCTGGTCTGATCTGGGGGTCCAACTCCAAACCTTTTGTTCCCGCTCCACTTCCTCACGACCCTGTTCTCGCCACCCCGGTTCCCGCAGAAGTTTTCCTTGTTTCCGATCTTCACGCTTCTTCAACTCCCGAAGCTAGTCTATCACCAGAGCCCATCGTCCTTTCCTCTAGCGACAGTTCTTCTCGTTCCCCAGTAGTCCGTCCGGGAAATCCGACCCAAATTTCCACAAACTTGCTTGTACCCCGACGTGCCCGTAAATCCACCTTTTTGACTATGGGAGAAGACGAATTACCCAAGTACTCGGAAGGAGGTAATAGTCCCGAAATGGTTCAACTTACGCCCTCGATTAGAGGGATTCTGACCGGTATTAACACTGCGGTCACTTTTTTAGGTCTGCCCAAAATGCAGCTAACACCTGAGCAGGTGGAGGAGGCTCATAAGGCCATGGCTCGCGGTGCTGCCGATGCTTCTTCTTCCCGGGTCCGGCCGTCTGAAACAAACGCTGCTGCTGATGCTTCTTCTTCCCGGGTCCGGTCGTCTGAAACAGACGCTGCTGCCGCCCGCAGCTCTAGCCAAGTTCCGACCCACGAGGCTGGGGAGTCGGAAATCGATGTTGCTCCCGCGGGAGTTTGTGTTGCCGCATCTGGCCACGCGGCTAATAACCAGGATGATCCCTTGCCCGAGGCGGTTGAAGCTGTTATTTCAACCAAGTACTTCAGCTGGCTTCTGACCAGGGACGTGGTTTCTCTCTTCGAGGGGAAGTACCTCTACTTCCCTGAGTCCGATCATGGTGAGATGCTGATCCGCTGGGGAATCCCTGAGTGTGTCACTGTTCGATTCCCGACCCCGGGAGAGACACCCGTTCATGTCAGACCCAGAGAGATGGTGGTGTTCACTGAATTATTCAACTGGGGTCTGCGCTTTCCCTTGGACCCCGAGATTACACTCTATTTCCGCACCCTTCAATTCTGCCCGTCGCAGCTGACGCCCAATGCGTGGTACACCCTGATGTCCTGCATCATGGCTTCCCGCCTCTCCGGTCGAGCTATGCCAATGGAGGAGTATATCGCAATGTCGGGTCTGTCGAAATCCCCGAAGTCACCATTCTTCTATTCCTCTCTTGGCAATAAATGGAAAATTGTCAATGACTTTTTAGAGGGGGACAAGGGGTGGAAGCACCGGTTTGTATTCTTGAGCGGGTGCTGGGAGAACGGGCTTCCATACACCAAGGAGAACCCGAGGCAACTGCTGCGGACCTGGGTCCATGATGGTACTGCCTTTTCCAATTTTTTTTTTTTTTTTTTTTACCTTGTGTGATCTTTGTGTAGTGTCAAAGGACTGGCTGCAGGGGGTGAAGAAGGACCATTCGAAAGCCGCGGAGGACACGTTCGAGGTGCTGAAAAACTACGCCCGCAGGAATTGGGGTCGGGGCATGCATCGCACTTTCATGGATAAGAACCTGTTCATGAGCAACCTTTGGCGGTGCTCAACCGAGGCTCTTTCTATCGAACAGCTGCGGACACCTCCAAGTTTAGACGAAGTGATGGCCCGCACCGGTCGTCCCGGGTACATACTGTACCTTCCCAAGCGCAATAAGGCGCCCAGCAAACGCCCAAAGTCAGATGACGAAGGGGGGGAACCAAAAGGCTAAAAACGAGGCAGAGTGTGACCCGACCAGGACGGCGGTGCCGGATGCGGAACGATCAGAGGCGAGCCAAAATCCGACGGTGGTGCAGAAGAGGAAGACCCGTGCAGAGCCGGGGGGGTCCAAGCCAAAGAAGGCCAAAGCTGTGGGAGAGGATCGGGTGGCAGTTCGCGCAGAGGTGGTTGCTCCAAGGCCTGTCCTCTTGGATCACGTTGAAGGCGGGGATCAGGCGACAGTCGACGTTATCTCCGTCCCGGACGACACTGAGGCCCCGGAGGCTGCAGACCCTGACGCTTCGTCGTCGAGCGGCCCCAAATTCCCGGTGCTGACGACGATGGGCAGCCCGCACCCTTTTCCGCTTCGGAGCACGGATGGACTGGCGTTGTCGCTGTACAGCTTGCTGGTACCGGCGGCCTTGAAAGAGCGCCGGGCTAGGGGGCTTGGCAAGAAGTTATCCGCAGCGGAGGCAAAGATTTCCAGTCTCATCGCGCAGGCGAAGACTGCCGAAGAGGCTCTGGTGGTGGCGGAAGGTCGGATTGCTGAGGCTGAAAGACTGGCTACCGAAGCGAAGACGGCCGCGGAAACAGCAAAACAGGCGATGGAGTCGGCGCAGAAAACTGCGGAGGACGCGGTGAGTGCCTCGGAGACGGCGAGGAAAGCCGCGGAAGACCGCGCCTCAGCTCTGGCCTTGGAGGTTCAAAAGTTAAAGTCCTTGAACGTTGCCTTCCTCGATCGATGTAGACGATGGTCGGACAAAGAAACCGCAGATGCCAAGGCCGCATACGTTCTGTCACTCCATAACCGGTACCCGGACCTTTGCCTCGGATCGCTATGGCTTGACGTGCCGGAAAAAGATCGTCCCGAGGGAATTGTAGTGGAGGAGTCCGACGATGCTGATGATGAAGAGAATAATGATGATGCGGATGAAGATGAGGACCAGTGACCGTTCTCCTCCCCTTTTGTTTTTTTTTTTTTTTAAATTTCTGTTAATCTGCGGGGGCCATATATCCCCCTGTATTTTGTGTTGCGCCACTTGAACTCTTGCTTGCTTTTATTACTTTGGGGGTCATGGGGCCCCCTGTGACTCAATTATATATCCCCCGTTTTTCTCATCATAATTTTTCGTTGGAAAAACCAAAATTCTGATCGGTAAAACCGAGAAACTTCTTTAAGGTTTTGGAGATCGATTTATTATCGAAAATTTTCCCAAAAGGTCGGAAAAATCAAAATGTGGATCGGTAAAAACCGAAAAACCCTTTTAAGGTTCTGGAGATCGATTTATCATCGAAAATTTTCCCAAAAGGTCGAAAAAATCAAAATGTGGATCGGTAAAAACCGAAAAACCCTTTTAAGGTTCTGGAGATCGATTTATCATCGAAAATTTTCCCAAAAGGTCGGAAAAATCAAAATGTGGATCGGTAAAAACCGAAAAACCCTTTTAAGGTTGTGGAGATCGATTTATTATCGAAAATTTTCCCAAAAGGTCGGAAAAATCAAAATGTGGATCGGTAAAAACCGAAAAACCCTTTTAAGGTTCTGAAGATCAATTTACTTCAATAGAAATGACGATGTCCAGCTCGTCAGCTGTCCAAAACCATAATGAGTTGATTTGATTTTTTTTTTTTTTTAAAAAGGCAAAGAGTTTTTTTATTATCAATAATGCGGGTCGGGTTTTGACCGATGCCTCATTAAAACCTCCTCGCGCCACCAAGGTAGGAAAGAGTGCACCCCCGATCATTACAAACTTGGACTAAAAACAAAAAATAATGCGAAATACACCATAAATTACAAACTATTCCAGATATAATTTCAAATGCTCGATATTCCACGGTAGCCTTAGGAGTTGTCCGAGCCGGTTCTGTAGGCGGTACGTCCCGCTCCTGATTTTCTCGACTATTTCATAGGGTCCCTCCCAGTTTGGTGCGAGTTTCCCGAGGCTCTTGTCCTTTGTGTGTAGAAACACCCGTCGCAGAACCTTATCACCAACCTTAAACTCCCGACGACGGACCTTGGAGGCATACCGGCTTCTCATCAAAGTCTGGTAGTGTAAAGAGTTTAAATGGGCGCGGTGGCGCTTCTCGTCAATAAGGTCGAGCTCTAGCCGTCGGTTGTCGTCATTCGTCTCCGCCTGATAAGTTCCGACCCTGAAAGAAGGAAAAATGGATTCCGCAGGGGTGACCGCATCCATGCCATAAACCAAGGCAAAAGGTGATTCCTGGGTTGCCGTGCGGGGTGTTGTTCGGTAAGCCCACAATACTTCCTGCAGGTAGTCGGGCCATTTGCCGGCTTTTCCCTCGAGATTCTTTCTGAGGCCATCCAGAATGGTTCGATTTGTGACCTCGACCTGGCCGTTCGCTTGCGGGTGAAAAGGAGTAGAGAAACATTGTCGGATATTATGCATGGTGCAGAACGCCTTCATTTCCGCACTATCAAACTGCGGTCCGTTGTCCATAGTTAACCGCTGTGGCACCCCAAATCTACAACAAATGTTTGCCCAGATGAATTTGATAATATCCTTGGTTTTTGTGGCAGATAGGGGCTCAGCTTCGATCCATTTTGAGAAATAATCGACCGCGACGACGATCGTTTGCCTTCCTCCCGACGCCATGGGTAATGGTCCGACGAGGTCGATTCCCCATCGGTCGAAGGGCAATCCTTCGGATATAGATTCTAGATGAGTTGCGGGAATATTGATCGCGTTCCCAAACCTTTGACACGTATCACAAGTTTTCACTATGAGTTTTGCGTCTGTCGTTATGGTCGGCCAATAGAAACCCGCGAGAAAAATTCTTCTAATCAAAGCCTTGTATCCGCAGTGCGCCGCGCCCTCCCCATCGTGTAGTTCGGACAAAATTACTTGGGATTCATTGAAGCCTAAACATCGAAGTAGAGGTCGGCTAAAGGACTTTTTGTACAGGACATCCCCCAAAAGAACGTATCCCCGTGCCTTGTTGCGTAATTTTCGTGCCGAGGCGGCATCGTCGGGGAGCCAACCTTCAGCTAAAAACGCGATGATATCCCGCCGCCAGTCTGAATTCGCCACTGAAGAGATCTGGCACGCGATCTCGGGTCGGTTATCAAGCTCATGTCGTTTTATAATGGACGGACTTTCCTGCTCTATTACCCAAGGATAACTGGTAGAGCAAGACACGGTCGCCAAAGAGTCTGCTGTCATGTTTTCGCTTCGGGGGACATGCTCGTATGTGATTTTGTCGAAGGAGGCAGCCAGAATTCTCAATGCCGCTAAGTACTGCACTAGGTGTTCTTTCCGAGCCTCCGCACTCCCCGAGGCTTGGTTTATCAAAAGTTGGGAGTCGCTTACGAGGCGTACTTGCCTTGCCCCGCACACTTGTGCCAACCGTAATCCTGCCAAAGCTGCTTCGTATTCAGCCTCATTGTTCGACGTGTGAAAGCCAAAACGGATGGCCTGGAACATGCTCAAACCCGAAGGGGTGACAATTTGAACTCCCGCCCCACAACCACTAACGTTGGATCCTCCATCGGTGCGGATGGTCCATTCGCCCTCTGTTACCTCTCGCGAAGATGTTTCCTGTTCGGGCCGCTCGGAGTGAAATTCGACCAAAAAATCGGCCAAGGCCTGGCCCTTGATCGCTGTTCGGGGCTCAAATTCAATGTCGAAATCCCCTAACTCTACTGACCACTTGGCTATTCTCCCGGACATGTCTGGTCGTTGAAAAACGTATTTTAGTGGAAATGATGTGCGGACGACAATGCAGTGCGCTTGGAAGTACGGGCGCATTTTCCTCGCAGCCGTTACCAGAGCCAACGCCATTTTTTCCAGCTTCAAGTACCGAGTTTCGGCATCAAGCAGACTTTTACTTACATAGTATACTGCTGTCGGAGCCGGCCCTGATTCGCTGATCAGGGCTGCACTGACTGCATAATCTGTAACCGCAATGTAGAGGAACAGGGTTTCGCCCGCAGCGGGTTTGGTCAGGCGGTTCGGGGACGATAGGTACTCCTTGATCCCCAAAAATGCCTTGTCACACTCATCAGTCCAAACGAAATTTCTCACCTGTCGCAGGACCCGATGTCGAGTCCACCAGTTGATCGATCCTTGGCATTGGGAAAGGGTCCTTTGGGCACGCTCGATTGAGGTCGGTAAAATCTACACACATCCTCCATTTCCCGCTTTTCTTTTTGACAAGAACGGGGTTAGATATCCACAAGGGGTACTGTGCTTCCACAATATGTCCGACGCCGGTCATCCTTTCGACTTCCCGCAGAATTACCTCCGTTTTTTCGGGAGAAAAAACCCGACGCTTCTGAATTATTGGTCTAACATTCCTGTTTATGGTCAACTTATGAATTTCAAATGATTCTGGCACTCCCGTAACGTCCCCGGAGCACCAGGCAAATAAGTCAAGATTCTCCCGGAGCAAAGCGAGCATCTGTTCCCTTAGGGTTGGTAAAATGTTCATCCCGACCCGCAGACATTTCCCAGTAGCAAAATGATGCAGCTCACATTCTTCATCTGTCGTTAAAAGGCTTGGGGGCTCCCGAGGGTCGTCCACCGGCTGCGATCCAGGGGAGTTCCCCCTTAATTGCTATGCTTGGGATGGGAACATTTCTTGGTCTTTCTTGGGTGCCAACGCAGCTCGGTAACATTCCCGGGCCGTTTTCTGGCTGCTTCGCACTACTCCGATGTTGTTTCCAACCACATACTTCACACACTGATGAATTGTAGAAGTCACCGCATGCATGCGCGATATCCAAGATCGTCCCAGAATAGCATTGTGCGAGGCCGGCGCATCAACTACTATAAACAGAACCGTGACCTCCTTTTTAAATGGGCCGCGGCCTAATTGTACCACACCCTCGAATTCTCCGACAACATCGGCCGCCGTTCTTGTAAACCCGACAATGGTACGGTCAGATCGCTCAATTACTGGCCGAGTTCGGAACTTGGCAAAGGTTGAAGCGAAAATGATATTGGCCGAGCTACCGGTATCTATCAAAATTCGCCAAACCTCTTCTCCCGCGATCGCTGCCCCGATCACTATAGCATCCTCATGAGGCCCGGCTAAGTCCCTCATATCATCATCATCGAAATGCAGAATTGGCGAGGGGGTACTTCTGGTTTGGAAGCAAGTTCTGGCTTCCAGCTGGGTGGTCAAGTTGACGATGTGTCTCTTCCTGGAAGAATGCGTTATCCCTGCCATCGAATCCCCCCCGAAGATGGTCAAGGATTCGAAAAGATCGCGCAGGCCTTGCACCTTACCAATGTGTCCGTCAATTTTTTCATCAACAACTCTGATATCGTTGTGGTTAGCCCTCGGGTCGTCGCGGTGCAGGGTTGGGGAAAGGGTACGTCTGGTTTGGAAGCAAGTTCGGTTTCCCATGTGAGAGGATCGGTCGACAACTCGCCCCTCTCCGGATGCACGCGTGGTTCCCATCGTGGATCCTCCCCCAAAGACTACCAATGACTCAAACATTTCACAGAGACTGAGCACAACATTGGTGCTTTCTCCCGCCTCCTCCTCAATGACCCCGATGATATTGCGGTTGGCCTCGGGATCGAGGTATTCAATCGAAATGTCGAAATGATCGGTAACTTCCGAAATTGCCATGGTCGTCTCTGGTTTCGGTATGATAACCACTTCCTTAGAGGTCGTGGCAAGTTGGGCCTTCTTGACATACTCTAACAGGTTCCCATGCTCAATGAGCATCTGTATTTCCTTCTTTAAGGCTATGCAATCCTTCGTGTCATGGCCGACGTCCTCGTGGTAACGACAATAGCGGTTATTCCTTTGCTCCCGAGGCGTCGGGATAGGAAAAGGCTTTCGGTACATCCCGCTCCTCTTGGTCTTTTCGTAGATTGACGACACGCACTCCGTGAGGTCCGCAAAGTAGGCTGGTCGTATCCATTTGTTGGACATGGGTCGAGAAGTTGCCTGCCCATTTTGTTTTGGCCTAAGACCGGACGGGGTGGGAGATTTAGTTACCGATGGTATGCTCGGGGGTATCGTGCTAATCGGTTGGGCTGACCTAGCATGGTCTGGTCGGGAACCCTGCTTTATCACGACCGATGCTTGGGCGCTCTATTGGATCTGTTCCGCCACCTCGGAAGCTTCCGTTTCTTCGATCAGTATCTACTTTTCTATTTGCGCCAATAATGCAGAAAAAGTGAACGCCTGCTTCTTCGTGACTGCTTGCTTCATTGGCCCCAGGAGCAGGCCTAATCGAAACGCCGTTATGGCCACATTCTCTTCACAATGGTCCAGATCGGTCTTTGCGTCAATGAACCGCCTGGTATAGTTTTTTAGGCTCTCCCCTAGCTTCTGTCGACAGTTCATAATAGTGTCTCCATTAGCCCGGAAACTCTTACTTCCCACGAAGTGCTGCCTAAATATCGCCCAGAAAGTCCCAAAGTTCCGGATGCAACCCTGCGGCAAACGGTTGTACCATTTAGAAGCCCTATCTTTGAATGTCATAGAAAAGGCCCTACATAAGAGTTTGTCATCGTTGTCGAAACTCAGCATGAAGCTCTTGAAGGCTTCCAAATGGTTGTCCGGATCCGTTTTCCCGTCGTATTTTTCTAGTTTCGAAATGTCGAAACGCCTCGGGAGTGGTCCCGCTAATATCTCATCGGATAACGGGGAGGCCCTCCAGTTGACTCCGAGCTCGAAAGCTCCTCCTCCAAGACCTTCGGTCCTAATTCCATAGAGTCCCTCGGCTCTGGGGCTGATGAATTGGCTACTCGTTCGGTATCCATGGTTCTGGCTGTTCGTTGGTTGCCAAGAGATTGGTGGCAACATGTCCCGCTCTCCGCGGCTGGCGACGTGTGTTCCTTCCTTTTCAAAGGATACAGGGGTCGGCTTGTTGGTGCCGTCCTTTTTGTACTGCGAGGGATCTGCCCTGGACCCTCGAATGCGTCGGGATCGACGCTTTTGCGTTCGTTGGACTCTCTCCCGGCGCAGGTATTCCTCGCCTGACGAATCGTCTGAGGGATAGTCCGATGTCATGGCCCGACGGCTGTCTGGGTTCCGACGAGTCTTGACGGCCTCTTCGTCGTCGGGGGGAGAATCTCGGTAGTACCTGACAGGTCGGACCTCCACCCGCGAAGCTTGGCCGCGACCGGCTGCTCCCCGATCGTCCAGGGCGGGCTCTTTGCCCTTCCCTTCCCGAGTCCTTTTCTCGTCCAGTGCCCGCTCCCGCTCCTCTTCTAACCGGGCAATATCCTCAAGGAGCTGCTTTCGGGTCATAATCAAAGTCGACCGCTTATCCCGACCGCCGTTCCACTCCCGACCGGGAACTCCTGTGCCTTCCGACCCAGTGGCGGCTCGGACGACTTCTCTACCGTCTCTCTCTATCGCCGCTTCGCTATTCATCCCGTAAAATGTGATTTTCAAAGAACAGAAGATTCCTTTTCGGTATCACTGTTCCCACAGACGGCGCCAATGATGAGTGAATAATTGTCAAAAGAATATATTTGGGATCTGGGACCTGATGTGACTAGAGAGAGAAAGTGTAGAGAGATAAAGTGGAATCTGAGAAAGTAATATTCAATGCCCTTTTTAGGCAAGTGGGTCACCCTTTTATACTAAAATAAGGTGGACCCATTTAATCTATTAGTGGGCCGTTCATTACATATCAATGAGGCCCCTTTACTATTACATTGTTGTAAATTGGTCCTCGAAGGACTTTAAATACCCGATTAATCCCATCAACTACTATTTATTGCGTTTTTACCCCTATCGCTTGGATCAGCGAATTCCGCCCTCATCAATAATGTGTATCAGAACAATAATAAAGTAAGACAACTAAGATTTTATGTAAATCAATCAAAAAATATATATTAAGGTGAGAAATATGTGAGAGATACAAAACTACAAACTTTGGGTGTTAAATTTAATCGATTGACGATGCAATATTCAGAGTTCATTGATGAGTTCTTGGGGAAATATCAGCAATCAAGTCCACTGCAATTTTATTAGGACATAAGGTAGATGAGTTTAAACCCGTAAAGAAGTTTCTAAAGATATGCCAGATAGATATATTTTGATTTTAGTCTCTATGGAACAAGTATTGGATCTAAAAAATACATCATGTGTAGTCATAGTTAGTAGACTAAAGACATATGAATAGATGATGAATTTATGTTGTCAAGGGAATACACAAATGAAATTTATTTTTGAACCATCCCATAGTGAATCTCAACCTCACGTTCAAGCAACCCGAAGTATTGGCACCTTCCGTTGGAGAGGCAGAATGAGAGGAGTAAAATCGCGAAAGGGGGAGAGAAAAATTTCAATCAAATTTCCAAACCCAAAATGCACAAATTCACCAAGGGAAAATCTAAAATAAGATCACTTTAAGATAATATTTTGAAGATACGACAAGCCATGACATTTGCCTACAGCATGTCATGAACAGGTTCATAAAAATCAAGAGTTTTTTTATTAAGACATATAAGACCAATGAATTATCATTCATTCAGTTGTTTTATTAAATAAATAAAAGACGAGTTATATGGAGGTTTGGGATCAAAGCATTTGGTATTTAGACAACAATGTAATCAACCATAAGCCAAGTAACAATGCATGTTTCCTGGAACTTGATAAAAGGGCTAAGTGGCGAGAAACGTTTGGGGATGATCCTTATGTGAATATAGATGGGAAAGGCTTCATTCATTTTATATGTAAATCTGGGAAACATAATTTGTTAAGAGATATCTACTATATTCTTGAGCTTAAATACAACATCTTAAGTCTCAGATGGACTACTCAGAGAGTGTGTAAGGTGACAATGAAGGGTGATCTATTGACATTGATGGGCTCATATGGGAAGATATTTGTTCAAGTTGTAAGGGTCCAAACAAACTTTACAAAATTAGATTGAAGGTATAAAATTTCATGTGTATTTATACAAAAGACGAGGGAACTAAAGCTCGATGGTGGCACTATAAACTTGGGAACATCAATCTCGGGTCAATGGAGTTGATGATTAGTAAAAACAAGGTGATAATCATACCTTTGATCGAGAATGATAAGTATGTTTGTGAGAATTGTTTAGCATAGAATAATCCAATACTTCATTTCTACTCAGAGACAAACTGTTATACATATTTATTTTAATAGATGACTTCTTGCGATATATGTGGATCGTGTTATCTATGAAGAGAAGTGGGGCATATACAACTTTTAAAAAATTTATAGTTATGGTGGAACTCCAAACGGGCAAGAAAATGAACATATCAATGACTAACAAGGTTAGAGATTTCTCCTAATGTAAATTAAATGAGTTATATAAAGAGAATAAGATCAATAAACACTTGATTGGTCCTTATTCTCCTCAATAGAATAAAACATTTAAGAGACGTAATAGGATCTTGATAGAGATAACGCGAAGCTTTCTAGAAAACTTGTAGTTACCAAAATTATTGTAGGGAGAAGTCGTGAGACACTCAACATATTTAATCAATCAAGTGCCTACAAAGAACTGCTTGATCGTATGAGAGATTCATGGGGAAAAACCAAAAACCAAACATCAAACATTTAAGAATATTTAGATATTTAATTCATACGAAAGAAGATGGAGTACACTTGAATAAGATTGATTCTAGATCACGTGAACTTATACACCTTGAGATTGAGCCTATTTCCAATACTTATCATTGTATGATCAAAGTACCGATGAAAAACCATAGAGTTATGAAGGAACTTTTGATACATGGTCAGTAAATACACCGACCGACAGTGGCGGAATGATTAATCAAAATAAAAGAGGGCTAAATAATTTTTTTATAAAATTAATTCAATTGATTTTGTTGTAAAATGGTTTTATTATTATTATTTTAAATGTCTCTCATTGTATACAACCACTTATAGGTATTGTAATATATCTTAATATATTATTTTTAATCTTACTATATTTTTTTTAAAAGATATTTAAAAAAATAAAATATAACAAAATCAAATTTACTATCTAAAATATATTATAAAAGATACATGAAAATAAAATAATTTTTTTTATATAAAAGATATTTTATTTTAAATATATGGAAATAAAATCAAATTTTATACACAAGTAATACATATGTCCAAATACTAAGGTTTTTAATAGATTTTTATCAATATTAAATAATCTGAATCACCTCTGTGTCTACAACAACTGTGAACAATAGTATCTATAGTAGCAACATTCTAGATCTCTTCTATTGCATGAGAAAACTTTTTATTTTCCACAACAACGTTAACATCTATAGTAAGGACACTACCATACAAAATCAGACATTACAACTTTCTTACAAACTACATTATGAGAGGCCACTTAAGGAGATACTATAACATGATATATCACACATTATTAAAATTATTATAATATTTTTTAAAAAATACACAAATAAATACATTTGTCTGAATACATCGGGTTTTCAAAGAGTTTTATCAATATTGTCGCCTCTTTATCTACAACAATAGTAAAATCTATAGTAGCAACATTCTAGATCACTTTTATTGCATGAGAAACCTTATTTTTTTCCACAACAACATTAACATCTATACTTGGAACATCCGAAGCACATATATAGTTGAAAAACCCTTTTTGTTTTCTACAACATTAGGTAGAGTGTCATAGTTTTCCACAACAACATTGGCATCTTGTAGTTCCACAATAACAATAATATTAGGATAATGTTATTTCATAATAACATTATGCGGAGTATCTTAGATTTCCACAACAATATTAGGGTTCTCCTAGGCTCGACGAGGGTCCTGGTTTTGCACAACAAAATTAAGATGAGGATCATGTTCTTTCATAACAACAGTAATCTTGTACTCATGAACTGAAGCCTTAGTAATATTGAAAGAAGGGTCTTCTATAATGGTTTTTTGATCGACCTGGTTTGTAATTACCTATTGACTTGTATTAGCATCAGTAATAGGGTTCACAATACATGTTTTTTTATTTGGTGATTCATGCACTTTTTCGTGTGTTCGATTTTTCCTTTCATATATTTTATAGAGTTTTCAAGGTGTTTTTTTTATGTCCAACCTCTGTGTTTAACTTCAATATAGGTAGTTGAAATGTTTTTTTGTAGTTCCATCTCTTTATTTGCTGCATTTTTTTCTTCAGCCATATTTATATTTTTTGTAATTATGAAATAACATGGTTTTTCTCATAGATTTTCTTATTTATTTCTAAAATCTATAGTTCATATTTATTACGAGTAATTGCATATTTCTCTATTCGATCCACTGTTCATAAGTTTATGCTTTGGCTAGACACATGCTCAGTTCGTGTTGGGTATTTCATGTTAATCCTCTGCAAAATAAATGTTAAACCATCAAAATTATTATAAATGCAAAATCATTTTAATGATGCCAAACCCTATAAACAATGATAAATACGCAACTGTGTAAATACTAAAAAAACTAATGTAAATTATGATATATGCGCAACCATGTATGATGTAAAACTAATGTAACTTATGATAGATGCGCAACCATGTAAACTATACAAAACCAATATAAATGGTGATATATACACAACTATGTAAATAATGCGAAACCAATATAAATAATGATAGACGCACAACCATGTAAATGATACGAACCCAATATAAATAAAGATAGATGCACAACCATGTAAATGATGCAAAACCAATATAATGATAATAGGCGCGTAACCATGTAAATGATGAGAAACCAATGTAAATGATGATATAGGTGCAACTATGTAAATGACCCAAAACCAATGTAAATGATGATATACGTGCAACCATGTAAATGATGCGAAACCAATGTATATAATGATAGAGGCACAACCATGTAAATGATGCAAAACCAATATATAATAATAATATATGCGTAACCATGTAAATGATGAGAAACCAATGTATATGATGATAGATGTGCAACCATGTAAATGATGTGAAACCATATAAATGATGGGAAACTATATAAATTATGATGGATGCGCCACCATGTAAATGATGTGAAACCATGTAAAGTATGATAAATGCACGACCCGTGATAGATGATAAATCATTAGAATATGATATATGAGAGACTTTTACCTTTATTGGTACAATAAATTCTGAAATTTTCTGTTTTCAACTAGTCAAATGGTAGTTTATATCAGCTAGTTTGTTTGAAGGCTTATTATTTACTATCGTTTAATGTTTATTTAGATTCCCAAACATCTGAGATATTGAATTTTACTTTTGTGAAGTAGCAGCACGTTCTCTTGGTACCAACTTCTGTTTTTGTACATGACTATTTTTTATTACACATTATTAATATTGTATATATTATGCAACATTCTTTACTGATTTTCTCCTTTAATTTGTATTCTATTTAGTTCGCGTAGATTTTTTACTTGTACGTTCTTGCACAATGAATTGATCTACTATTTTCTGTACATCAGTAAAAACATTTATATATTAGTCTTGTTGCGTATCCCAATTTTCACCTTTATCGTCATCGTTAAGATTAACTTCATCATTTTCTTTCCTCCAATACAACATCATCATAATTTTATTCTTCTACTACAAAAATATCCCTTTTTTTCTTTCTCTACAAGAACATCATCTTCATTTTTCTTTGCATCAATATTTTCTTCTTTAGAATCTTCCTCCTCATCAAATTATTATAGTTATTGGATCTCTCCACCAAATTTCTCTTTTACATGCTTCAAACCATATATAATTTTAACGTGATTGGGTGTTAGTGATACTTATTTTTATTATTATTTTCCTCCAATGCAACATCATTCGAATATGATGTATAACTTTGGCGTCTGATGCTCGTAGTCTCTTTATAGCGTCGTCTAGGTTTGGAGGTTCCATCAAATCTTTTGGGGCAATGGTATCCGATGAGATTATCCATAAATTACTGTTGATTCAATTTATAGGAATAAAATCACTACGGAACTCATTGACCCGTGCATTTTCTGCCCAAGTAGCCAACTTAGCAAAGATGTCCTTAGCGGTCTTCTTACGAGCTTTATACCTCATCAAAATTTCTGTATATAGTAGAAGTACATATAAAAAGACTTGATATATAAGTAAGGAAAATAGAAGCGAAGAAAAAGAAAACTTACTAGTACTCATCCAAACGAGGTTAAGCATTGATGAATTCTCCTATGATATTTCCTTACCATTCTCTCACGCTCCAAATATAAAAAGGAAACTTTGTTTCCAGAACTTTTCAGCCTCAAGAAGATCATCAATTATTTTGAAATCATATCCAAGGGTCAGATAATAGAAGGCAAGACTGGATTTTTTAAGAGGTCAGTCATGACAATAAAGTATTTAATGAATAAAGGGGTATGGCTCAGCTTAGAAGCCATGATCACTGATAGGAGAGTGAACCATAAGTTTGGGCTTGTTTGTATAGGACATGGATCGACGAGCTCAAAGTGCTCCACTATCATTGTATATAGTGGTAACCAAAGTCCTCAACTGATGATATCATGATATACCATCAATTCATCTGCTCCACAATCAAGTGGAGTCTCTCCTTCCTTCGGTAGTCAAAGCAGTATATTGTCTGACAGTCCCCATTATTTCTTTGGACGTCCGAAAAAATATTGACTCCGAGGAGGAACTATTGTGGAGCCAGAAAGTACTGGTAACGGATTTTGAGATGGTGTTTGTGAGAAAGGTTTTGGTTTGCAGGTGTGAAGAACAAGCTTGAATGAACTTTGATTCCCATAAGAATTCTGGATATGATTGAAGTTCCTGTAAACTGTGATATGAGTTGAAAATTTGGGAGAGTTGTCTATCACACCAACAACACGATATTCTACAGCTTTTTCACTAATGCACAGATAGTCGTAGAGACCAAATATTGATTTTTTCATAAACTAAAATGAAGAAGATTCTTCAAATTAGTCTAAAAAAGATTTAAGATGGATCGAGAAAATGAGATTTTCCAGTAAAAAGTGGTGGTGAAAAAGGTTTATAAGCCATTCTATTTATCTCTCTAAAATTTGAATGAGGAATGAAAATAACTGAGGATGAAGTGTTTATAGAAGAATGGTGAAAGTGTGATGAGAGAGAAAATTATCATAAGAACATGAAGGGTTGATGGTTATTAGGGGTGGAAATGGGCAGAGAAGGTGAAGTTTTTTTTACAGTTGTTAAAGAATTTCCAAACAGTTACTTGCTAATAAGTAGTGTGATACATGTACTCTATCAGACCTAGTGGCATTGAGCATGCGTACTAGAATATTCCAAACTTTTCTAACTGTTATGAAGATAAAATTGATCGGCTATATAGACGCATAAATATTCGAAGCATATTTACAAGAGTTGAGTGAAGATTTGAGGAAACCCTACAGATAATATTGGCTGGTTCAAATTCGAGGCAACCTAAAGATGTTTTTATTCAAAGATGATAAGTGTGTAACTTAGCAGTTTTAAAGCAATAATGAATGGTTTATATTCGGCTTAAAATTGGATATGGTCTCATTCAAAGATGATATGTGTTGAAGAAAATAATTTTGATAAGATGATGGGAGGTTTAAATTCGAAGTGATTTAAAATTTGACAACAAAACAGTCTTCCATTGCTATGACTTCGAAGATTTCTAGTTCTTATTCGTTATTCCTCATAAGAACTAAGGGGGCTACTGATAAGGATGTGAATTATTATAGACTACATATAATAATATTAAGGTAATTTATGATAGTTTATAAAGTTATGATAAGAGATTTGTGTTATTAGGAAATTTAAGGGACTGCAATGCAATTTACCCTATTTTGTAACTGATTCAATTGATAAAGTCTTACACACCTATAAATAGAGTGTGAGACGATGAATAAATGAACTTTACCTCTTGGAATCACTCTAAAAACTTTGAATCTCTTTCTTTTTCTCTTTCAACAATCTCATTTTATACTTTTATTTTCGCTCTCTAAAAAAGATAATTCATACTCAACAAGTAATGGGATCATCCTGAGTTGGAGCCTCAGTATTATTGAAATGAGGGTCCTGTGTAATGAATTTTTTATCGACCTGGCTTGTAATCACTACTTTACTTGTATTAGCATCAGTAATATGGTTCACAATACATGTTTTTTTATTTGGTGATTCATCCACTTTTTCAATGTGTTTGTTTTTTCCTTTCATATGTTTTCGAGGTGTTTTTTATGTTTAACCTATGTGTTTAACTTCAATATAAGTAGTTGAAGTGTATTTTTTAGTTTTATATATGTATTTGCTACATTTGTTTCTTCAACTTCATTTATCTGTTTTGCAATTCTGATATAAAATGGTATTTCTCATAGATTTTATTTTTCTATTCATGAAATTTAAAGTTTAAAATTATTACGAGCAATTGCATTTTTCTCTATTCGATTCACTGTTGCTAAGTTTATGCTTTGGCTACACACATGCTTAGATAATGATGGGGATTTCATGTTAATTTTTTGTAAAATAGATGTGAAACCATCAAAATTATGATAGAAGCAAAATCATGTTAATGATGCAAAACCATATAAATGATGCTTGATGCGCAACCATGTAAATAATACAAAACCAATGTAAACGATGATATATGTGCATCTATGTAAATGATGCGAAACCAATGTAAATGATGATAGATGCGCGACCATGTAAATGATGTGAAACCAATATAAATAATGATAGATGCACTACCATGTAAATAACATGAAACCAATGTAATGATAATAAATGCGTAACCGTGTAAATAATGAATAACCGATGTATATAATGATAGATGGGCAACCATGTAAATGTAATGATAATAAATGCGTAACCATGTAAATGATGAGAACCCAATGTATATAATTATAGATACGCAATCGTGTAAATGATATGAAACCATATAAATGATGGGGAACTATGTAAATTATGATAGATGTGCAACCATGTAAACTATGATAAATGCGTGACCATGATAGATGAGAGACATATGGAAGATGATAAATGATAGATTTTTACCTTTTGTTGGTACAATAATCTGTTAAATCTTTTGTTTTCTACTAGTGAGATGGTAGCTTCTATCACCTAGGTTGTTTGAAGACTTATTCTTTACTTAATGTTTTTAGGTCGATTTAGATTCCCAAGCATTTGAGATATTTAATTTTGATTTGGTGAAGTAGCAACACGTTCTATTGGTACCAACTTATGTTTTTGTATATTACCAACTTTTGTTGCACATTCTGAAGATTGTATTTGTTGTGCTACATTCTTTACTGATTTTCTCCTTTAATTTGTATTTTTTTTAGTTCGTGTAGATTTTTTACGAGTCCATTCTTGAAAAATGAATTGATCTACTATCTTATGTACATCAGTATAATAATTTACATCTTAGTCTTATTGCATATCCTAATTTGCACCTTTTTTGTCATCGTTAAGATTAACTTCATCATTTAATTCCTCCAGTGCAAAATCATACTTTTTTTCTTCCTATACTACAACATTATCCCTTGTTTCTTTCTCCATAAGAACATCCTTTTTATTTTTTTCTGCATCAACATTTTCTTCTTCGGAATCTTCATCATCATCAACTT
This sequence comes from Limnanthes douglasii subsp. nivea, assembly GCA_036936605.1. Classification (NCBI taxonomy): domain Eukaryota; kingdom Viridiplantae; phylum Streptophyta; class Magnoliopsida; order Brassicales; family Limnanthaceae; genus Limnanthes; species Limnanthes douglasii. The sequence goes on along the minus strand of JAUPFV010000003.1, from coordinate 26,865,624 downwards.
ATTCTTGTTGTTGGAGCTCTCCACAAAGTTTCCATTTTGCATGCTTCAAACCATATATAATCTTAACATCAATGGGTGTTAGTGGTACCTATTTTATACCTAATTTGGAAACTTATTTCTCATCGCCATATTTTTATATTATCTCTAAAATAAAATCCCAATTATTTTTAGAAGAATGTGTTTTTAAGCTCGTACGTTCCATTTAAAATGAAATAAAATGGTATCTTTTTTACTGCTTTCAGGTGTTCATGTTTTATTTTTGTTTCTCATACCTATAGATCTATTAATATATATTTTTTTAAATATCGTTTAAATTTTATGTTTTATATGAATAGAAATGAATTTTATTTAATAAAAAATTAAATAAGATGATAAAGATACTAGCTTTCATACATAAAATTTAAAAAAGGTGAGGAGTGCTCTAAGAGAGAGAAGTTATCTTTTTAATAACGGCTACTAGTTTCTCAATTTTTTTAGTTTGGATTTCACGGTGGTTCTCAGGCCGTTTGGCCTGAAACTAAAGGCTTCTATTTTGGATTTGTTTATTTATAAACTAGCTTCTCATTCTTCACCGATCTTTTCTCTGTCGGGGGTTTCATCACCGTTTATCCCTCAAAGAATGCTGAATCTCAATGACCCGATCTGCTACTCTGTCTCTCGTGTGCGATACTTTAGTATGGTGCACTAGAGGCTATTATCACAAGCATTAAAAAGAGGTTAAAAGATTGTTGCTTAGGATCTCTATATCACGTGAACGGAGCCACATAAGGGTGCTCGGTGGCTCTGTTTATTGTCCGATGAATTGCTGGTTTGCTACCATTGTCGGGTTTTCTTTACTTCATGTTGTGTTCCATGGTCGTCACCTGAGAGCTTGTCCTGGCAGATCTCTTCTTACTATCCAACCGCCGGCCAGTTCTTATGATGTTTTGACATGCGTCGGGCTTTCTAGGGGAGAGGGTGAAATTGATGACCCCCAGAGAGACCCCTGGAGTTTTAATACCGATTGAAGAAGTTGAAACACACTCTTTGGCTGAAGGAAAAAGTGTCAAGATAGGATCCAAGATGACATTGTAATTGAAGGGTAATATGTTAAAGTTCTTGAAAGACCATCAACATGTTTTTGCTTGGTGCGATGCTGATGTTATCGGAGTACCAGCAGATATTATATCACACCAACTGTCCATCCGAAGGGACATAACACCTGTGATACAAAAGAGGAGAGCTTTTCCTAAGGAAAAGGCTGGTGTCATAGTTCAAGAGGTCGACCGGTTTACTAAAATGGGGCACATAAAAGAGTCTCAATACCCTTTATGGACAGCCAATCCGGTATTGGTAAAAAAGAAAAATGGCAAATGGCATATGTGCATCGATTTCACAGATCTCAACAAAGCTTGCCCAAAGGATTTATACCTGGTCCCCCGGATTGATCAGTTGGTGGATTCCAAGTCTGGAAACAAGCTGCTATCTTTTATGGATGCTTTCTCCGGGTATAATTAGATTCAAGTGGATCTGAAGGATCAGGAACATACTACGTTTGTTACTGATATGGGCCTTCATTGTTACAAGGTGATGCCATTTGGGTTAAAAAAATGCTGGGGCTACTTATTAGAGGTTGGTAAACAAGGCTTTTGGTGATCAAATTGGAAGAAACATGGAAGTTTACATCGATGACATGATGGTGAAAAGTGTGGACGGAGAGCTACACTTAGCAGATCTCGAAGAAACTTTTGCTAACTTAGTAAAAGTAAATTTGAAATTAAACCCAGAAAAGTGTGTGTTTGGAGTGCAGTCCTGGAAATTCTTGGGGTATGTAATAAGTGAGCAAGGGATACAGTCTGATCCGGACCAACTTAATGCTTTACTGCAAATGGAGCCTCCTCAGAATGTTAAAGAAGTACAACGATTGACTGGGAGGTTGGCTGCATTAAATCGTTTCATTTCAAGGTCTTCAGACAGGTGTGCCCAGTTTTTTCAAACTTTGAAAGGTGCAAAGGACTTTGATTGGTCCTCCCAGTGTGATGAGGCCTTCGATGAAATCAAAAAGCATTTGTCCTCCCCCAAGACTTTGTTTAAACCCGTTGATAAAGAGACTCTTTTCATATACTTGGCAGTCTCTAGTTGTGCCATAAGTGCAGTATTGGTCAGGGAGGTAGATAATTATCCCCGTCTGGTGTATTACATTAGCAAAAGTTTGATTGATGCAGAAAAACACTATTTGAAGCTTGAAAAATTAGCACTAACCCTGGTGATTTCTGCAAGGAAGATGAGACCTTATTTTCAGGCTCATCCCATTATTGTCCGGACGTCTTTTCCCTTAAAAAACGTTCTCCAAAAGGCCGATATTTCAAGTAGAATGACTAAGTGGTCAGTGGAATTGGGAGACTACAATATTGATTTTCCCCTCGGACAGCAGTCAAAGCCCAAGCGGTGGCAAATTTCTTAGTTGAATTTCACTCAGACAGGGATACTAAGCAAACAACTGGTGTGAAAGACAAAAAAGTCTGGGTCATCCGGACTAATGGTAGATCAAGTACTATGGGATGTGGTGCTGGGGTATGTTTAACCTCTCCATACGGTGACAGAATGTACCAAGCTATATGTTTTGCTTTCAGGGCTTATAATAATGAGTCTGAATATGAAGCTGCTATAGCTGGTTTGAAATTAGGTCTTATTTGTGGAGCCAAAATGGTCAAGTTAATGAGCGATTCTCAGCTTCTTATCCATCATGCACAAGGTCAATCCGAAGCAAAAAAGGAGCAGCTGGTTAAATACTTACTTCTTCTTAAAGAAGTGGCACTTAATTTCAAGAGCATAATTTATGAGCACATACCCCAAACAGAAAATATACTGGCAGACTCCTTGGCAACCATAGCCTATACTGAGTCCTACCCTTGGATTCATGTGCTAGAGTGCACATCCATTTAAGTCCATCCGAATAAGGAAGAAGAAAGTTTTAATATACAGATAAGACAGCCTCAAGATTGGAGATTTCCTCTCCTTCAATATCTCTCAGATGGCATCCTGCCTCTGGAAAAATCAATAGCAAGAAAAGTAAAGTACAAGGCTCGTGGTTTTGTCATCCTAAGAGATATTCTTTATAAAAAGTCTTATAGTAAACCCCTCTTACGATGTTTGGGGGTCGACGAGTCTCAAATAGTTCTCTCTGAGTTACATGATGGTGAGGGATCAGCTCAATCTGGATTCAGGGCTCTAACAATAATAATTTTGTTAACTGGGTACTATTGGCCCTCCATAATGCAAGATGCTAGGGAGTTGGTAAGAAAGTGTGACCCATGCCAGAGGTATCGCAATGAAATTCATATCCCAACCATCCCTTTAGAGTCAATTTCTGAGCCAATACATGTTTCTCGATGGGGGTTGGATTTAGTGGGACCTCTACCCATGGCATCCGGGGGGCGCAGAACTATAATCGTTGTTATTGATTACTTTTTGAAGTGGATCAAAGCAGCTCCATTGGCAGGTACGACATCAAAAGCTGTTATAAAATTCATTTTATCCAATATCTGTTGCAGATTTGGAATTCCACAAAAGATAACAACAGACAATGGACCGCAGTTCGACAACAAGGAAATGGAGAGTTTATGCGCCTCTAGAGGCATACAACATTGTTTCTCTTCCCCTTTCCACCCACAAGCAAATGGTCAGGTCGAAGTGGCCAACAGGACAATACTGTCCGGTCTTAAGAAGAATTTAGAAGGGGCTGCTGGAAAATGGCCTAGTTATTTGCAAGAAGTTTTGTGGGCTTACCGGACCACGCCCAGGGCTGCAATACAAGAGTCTCTCTTTGCCTTACTATATGGGATGGATGCCATAGCTCCCATAGAAGCTACTCTCCCTTCATTTCGAGTTCTTAATTTTTCCGAACACGCTAACGAAGTGGAAATTAGAGGTCAGCTTGACTTAATAGAAAAAAGAAGAGTTAAGGCTCACCTTAGAGCTGCACACTATCAAGGTTTGATGAGAAGCAGGTTTGCTTCTAAAGTAAAAAGAAGGGATTTTCAGCCAAGGGATAAGGTATTGAGAAAAGTTTTCTTACATACTAAAGAAAAGTAGTTCGGTAAGTTGGCTCCAACTTGGGAAGGACCCTATGTGGTCATTGAAAAGCTTAAGCCTTGGACATATCGGCTCTAAGACAAATATGGAAGGATTTTGAATCATCCCTGGAACATTGAACACCTCCGGTTATACTTGGAATAGAAACTATGTAAATATTTACTTGCTTAACAGTTCATGTAAATATTTGGGGGCATACTCTTTCCTACCCTGGTGGCGCGGGGAGGTTTTAATAAGGTGTCCGAGATTTTTTATAAAATTTGATGCCTTCTTAAAAGGTTCGGGGTGTTTCAATTAAAATCTTTCTCTGAACGTTTTTATCAATAGCAGACCAGATTAAATTGGTAGAGTGGTGACTGCTTAAACATTGGTCATCGGAGAATTTAAACACTCTCGCTTTACTTTAAAATACTTGTGAAATAACTAAGGGTTGTTTAAACATTAGCCACCAAAAGTAAAATCATGAAACGATGCAGGAGTTATGAAAAATAAAACTACTCATTAAAACATACGAAATGCCTTGGCCATCCAAGGACTTTGAATTGTCAAAACAAGAAAGGTTTATCCGGACAAGGACCGGGCACGGTTACAAAAAATGCCTTGGCCATCCAAGGACTTTGGCTCAATCACAATAGAATTAAAAAGATAATTGATACTTTAAGACTGAGCCTTTGAAGATGGCTCAGCCTCACTTGGCTTTTTCTCCTCTGGGCCATCATCCGGACTCTCCCCGGTTTCTTCTTCTTCATCACTGGTGTCCTCACTGGAGTAGTTGTACTTATCACCAACAGACATGGTATGGTGAGGAATGTCTTCGTACTCCACGAATCGCCATAAATCCCCTAAAGTCTTCTTCGGAAATTTTTCATGAAATAGTAGAAATATATATGACCTAACCTCAGCATACCTTGCCTCATGAGAATCTATCACCTCATTGGTGTAAGCATCCATCCTAGTCTGGGTTGTTTTCTCCTGCTCCCTCAACAAGTCAGCCTTTTCTTGCTCAGCCTTGGACACACTATTCTCAAGAGAGACTTTGTCATTAGTTAAGGCCTGAATGGTGCTATCTTTGGCCTTCACCTCTTCTTTTGATGACCGGAGGTCTCTTTTCAGGACAAATTGTTTTAGTTGGAGTTCTTTGACAACTCCTTCCGAAGTGGCTAACCTGTTGGCCAAGTCCTCCTGACGTTTCTTCAGCTCCTCATTCTCTTTTCTCAATGCCTCAGTATTTTGGTTGGCACTAAGATGATCGTTAGACAGTTTCTCTTTGTCAGAATTGAGGGTGTTGATGATGGCTAACTTATTGCGTACTTGATTTTCCAAAATAAGCACTGGCTGGACATTGCTCAGAATGGAGTGAGCAATGGCATCCCTTTCGCTCGAGACAGAAAAAGAATTATCGTTGAATGTGACGGTGTTCGAAGAACTTGAAGGGTGGTAGGGCCCAGCGAAATCATCTATGGGGAGACCTTCAAAATAGAGACCAATCCCCTCAAGCCCGGTGATGTCGACACCATCAATACTGATATCCCCTCCTCCGAAATCTTCGGTTCGAAAGTCACTAGGGATCTCTTCTGCTCTCGTAGGATCAGTAGGGTCAACGGGAGGTAGTGGCTCCGGATCCCGGAGAGAAACCTCATCTCCCTTGGAAGTTTTCTTTCTCTTGGCATCCCGGCCTCCACCTTCTGCTCCTCATTTTTGTCCTTTTTAACAACCTTTTGAGGCTTTGAAGGCCCAACAACTTCCTTGGTGCTCTCGTGTTCCACCACCTGTAGTAAAACATCATCGATTTTCCCTTAACCTTGTCCCTAGGGATTTGTGGGAACAACTTCCTCCACCTCAGTAAGATTGGCCTTTGCCACACCTCGCCCGGCCTTAGCCCTTTTACCTTTCATCTTGCTTGGGGCTTTAGTTCTGCCCGGCAAGATCAGTTTTCCATATTTTCCCTCCGTCCCCCGAAGGATCACTCCCGGAGGGGGTGAAGTAGTTAATTCCTCCCAAGACAGATCCCTCCGGTCCGTTGTATTCCACATATAAGATTTGGCTAAGTTGCCTCCGGTAAAGTAGTTATGGAAGCAGTTTGCCCATTTTTCAGCTGCCCAAGCATTCAGCTTGGCACAAGTAGTCTGCCCGACCTCTAGGTAATCGTTGAAATCCTTGGGCAGCACTACCAAAAAGCAAAAGGAAAAAGAGTTAGATAAAAAAAATTATAAGTGAAAGTAGAAGTATCTGGTGAGATTATTACCATCACTTCGCCATCTGCTGGTGAACATGCTTGGGTTGACACCAGCTTTAATTTTCTTCTGTTCTCCCCGGTTTCTTCTTCTTCATCACTGGTGTCCTCACTGGAGTAGTTGTACTTATCACCAACAAACATGGTATGGTGAGGAATGTCTTCGTACTCCACGAATCGCCATAAATCCCCCAAAGTCTTCTTTGGAAATTTTTCATGAAATAATAGAACCATATCTGACCTAACCTCAACATACCTTGCCTCCTGAGAATCTATCACCTCATTAGTGTAAGCATCCATCCTAGCCTGGATTGTTTTCTCTGAGCTCCCTCAATAAGTTAGCCTTTTCTTGCTCAGCCTTGGACACACTATTCTCAAGAGAGACCTTGTCATTAGTTAAGGCCTGAATGGTGCTATCTTTGGCCTCGCTTCTTTTGATGACCGAAGGTCTCTTTCCAGGACAGATTGTTTTAGTTGGAGTTCTTTGACAACTCTTTCCGAAGTGGCTAACCTGTTGGCCAAGTCCTCCTGACGTTTCTTCAACTCCTCATTCTCTTTCCTCAATGCCTCGGTATTTTGGTTGGCATTAAGCAGATCTATAGACAGTTTCTCTTTGTCAGAATTGAGGGTGTTGATAATGGCTGACTGATTGCGTACTTGCTTTTCCAAAATAAGCACTGGCTGGACATTGCTAAGAATGGGGTGAGCAATGACATCCCTTTCGCTCGAGACAGAAAAAGAATTATCGTTGAATGTGACGGTGTTCGAAGAACTTGGAGGGTGGTAGGGCCCAGCGAAATCATCTATGGGGAGACCTTCAAAATAGAGACCAATCCCCTCAAGCCCGGTGATGTCGACACCATCAATACTGATATCCCCTCCTCCGAAATCTTCGGTTCGAAAGTCACTAGGGATCTCTTCTGCTCTCGTAGGATCAGTAGGGTCAACGGGAGGTAGTGGCTCCGGATCCCGGAGAGAAACCTCATCTCCCTTGGAAGTTTTCTTTCTCTTGGCATCCCGGCCTCCACCTTCTGCTCCTCGTTTTTGTCCTTTTTAAGAACCTTTTGAGGCTTTGAAGGCCCAACAACTTCCTTGGTGCTCTCGTGTTCCACCACCTGTAGTAAAGCATCATCGATTTTCCCTTGACCTTGTCCCTCAGGATTTGTTGGAACAACTTCCTCCAACTCAGTAAGATTGGCATCTGCCACACCTCGCCCGACCTTAGCCTTTTTGCCCTTTATCTTGCTTGGGGCTTTAGCTCTGCCCGGCAAGATCACTTTTCCATCTTTTCCTTCTGTTTTCCGGAGGATCACTCCCGGAGGGGGTGGAGTAGTTAATTCCTCCCAAGACAGATCCCTCCGGTCCGTTGTATTCCACATATAAGATCTGGCTAAGTTGCCTCCGGTAAAGCAGTTATGGAAGCGGTTTGCCCATTTTTCAGCTGTCCAAGCATTCAGCTTGGCACAAGTAGTCTGCCCGACCTCTAGGTAATCGTTGAAATCCTTGGGCAGCACTACCAAAAAGCAAAAGGAAAAAAAGTTAGATAAAAAAAAAGTATAAGTGAAAGTAGAAGTATCTGGTGAGATTATTACCATCACTTCGCCATCTGCTGGTGAGCATGCTTGGGTTGACACCAGCTTTAATTTTCTTTTCGTTCTCCCAACCACCGCTGACGAACAGAAATTGAGTCTTTCAGCCTTTCTCTGACTCAAGTAAGTCATCCACCACCTTGTAATTATCACCCATGTTGAAGTGATAGAAAGAGATGAGATGATTTCTACAGAGGCTTGCCACAGCAACAAATTGCTCCATCGGAAGAGGAATTCCGGAGAGCCTTGAGGCCATAATACATGCCATAAAGGTGAACCATGCATTAGGACTTAACTGGCTTGGGTAAAGCTTAATCAGATGAAAATATCTGACTATTTTTGGGTCCAAGGGAAACCCAAGTCCCCATTTGAATAGCTCAGTATAGATGACAATCTCGTTGAGCTTACAGTCTATGGGCGTCTCCAGATCGATTGGGATTCTTACTTTGATATTCTCTGGAATACCCCACTTTGTCCTTATCCGGCCAAGTTCAGCTGTATGAATGAAAGCGTACTTGATTTTCTGCATGGCCAGCAAGTATTTAACGTTTACCTTGTGAAAACAAGTCCCCACATTTCTCACAAGGCACTCCGGTAGGTCCGGGGGCTTTAAGCATACTTTTTCCTTGCCTTTGCTCTTCCTAGCCATTGCAGTTTCACTTGTTTGCCCGGAGACGTCACTCTCGAAAGGGGCTTCTTCAATGCTATCCTTCATTATATCCTCCATTACCATTGAGGGGTTGTCAGCTGTCTTAGGAAGATAGGGGCTGGTGATTGGCTCAGTAGGCCCTTCGGATTGTTGAGCATCCTTTCCCTCTTGGGGTCTAGAGTCCGGTTGGGGCTCGGACCTGGAGGTCTCTTTTCGAAGACTTGAGCTAGTTGCCTCCGGTCCGGACAGCTTTTCCTTGAAAGTTTTGATGGATGCTTCTGACCCGGTGGTTTTACTTTTTGCCCTGGATTTCGAAGGCGTAGATTTTGGTTTAGTTTGTGTGCCAGCAGCCTGCCTTTTAACCAGACGACCCTTTGGTCTATCTACCAGCTTCTCCGGGGAGATATCAGCATCTGACCCCATGGCAATAAATGGGGAAGGTTTCTTGAAACTTGTGACTGCCTGCCCTGGTTCAACAGCAGACTCTGACTCCTGGACCGATGAGCCTGAAACGATTGGTGAAAGGTTGGACTGGAACAACCTCCTAGGTTTAGCACTCTTAGTTGAGGAAGAACCCCGGTCAGGCTCTGAGCTTGGTGTGTCTGGTTTATTAACAGGGGAAACAGGGAGGCCTGCAGCGATACGTCTTTCTCGTTCAACCTTTTGAGCCTTTTCCAAATCTGATAAATTAAGCCACCCACCTTTTACCAAAGAGTTTCTTGCTGTGAACATAAACTCACACAGAAAGAAAGGTTTTTTGAGAGATGAAAGCTTTAGAGTTTGAGAGATTAGAGATAATGAAATAGTGAAAAGTGAACTGATTTATACAAATCATGAATATGATGCTTCGATACCTAGGAGGATTCGAAAGGGTAGATTCAATGATTAAAGGCGGCGCTGATGTCATTCGCATTAAATGAAGAAGTTTATTTTTGAAGCAAGTGGGAGCGCCATTCTAGGAGAAAAACGGCCGGTGTGGTGAATCAGAGAAGGACACGTGTCCTATGATCTCTGGTGAAACTGATCAGCTTCTAAGGGTTTCAATCTGTCCGGATAAGGTCGTTACACATTTTCGAAATGTCCGGACAAAGTTATAATTACACTTGAGCTATTTTTTAGGTCTTGCCAAAGGCCTTCGAACACAACCTAAAAAATGGGCTACTGATGAGTCTGGAATTTGTTGTCACTCTTTATGAGAACCGGACAAGGGCAATTCGGACAACATCCACCCACTAAACCGTCCGGACAGAACTAATGTACTAAAAACTTAATCACTTCATGACTAAGATAATTAACTACATGCTTAAAACTTAATGGGTCTTTGAACTCGGCCCGAATCCATAAGTCAAACCGAAAGCTCATGTGGCCCATAATTAAGGGTATAAATACCCAACCACTTTTATTTAATGAGGGTAATAAAAATAAAATACAACCAGGCAGCTCAATTCTCCCTCTACACTCTATCCAAACATTAAATACCTTTAAAATACCACAAAACTCTGGACAAAATTACCCTCAAACGAAAACGAAAGTTCACCAAATTGGTGGTGAGTTTTATTTTCGTTTGAGTGTAATTTTGTCTAGAGTTTTGTGGTATTTTAAAGGTATTTAATGTTTGGATAAGAGTGTAGAGGGAGAATTGAGCTGCCTGGTTGTATTTTATTTTTATTACCCTCATTAAATGAAAGTGGTGGGTATTTATACCCTTAATTATAGGCCACATGGGCTTTCGGTTTGACTTATGGATTCAGGTCGAGTTCAAAGACCCATTTAGTTTTAAGCAGGTAGTTAATTAGCTTAGTCATGAAGTGATTAAGTTTTTAGTACATTAGTTCTGTCCGGGCGGTTTAGTGGGTGGATGTTGTCCGAATTGCCCATGTCCGGTTCTCATAAAGAGTGACAACAAATTCCGGACTCATCAAGAGGCTATTGTCACAAGCTTTAAAAAGAGGTTAAAAGATTGTTGCTTAGGATCTCTATATCACGTGAACGGAGCCACATAAGGGTGCTCGGTGGTTCTTTTTATTGTCCGATGAATTGTTGGTTCGCTACCATTGTCGGGTTTTCTTTACTTCATGTTGTGTTCCATGGTCGTGACCTGAGAGCTTGTCCCGACGGATCTCTTCTTACTATCCAACCGCCGGCCAGTTCTTACGATGTTTTGACATGCGTCGCGTTAGTTCTCATCAGAACCTCAAGCCTCAAATTGCACATCTCAACGTTGTTCCCCAGTCCATCAAGTACCTTGTCTTACGGCGGATGCTCTGCCATTTCTGGCTTTTGGCTCTCACCCAGTGATTATGGGTTGTTCTATTTCTAGACTAAGGTATGGTTGAGGGCCAGCAGTACAGTGCATCTTGGTTTTGGACTCGATCTCTGCCTCGCGACGTGTTTATGTAAATCGGGATTTCAAAGCATCGGGAGGGCGTTTACTTCCATAAAGGAGCAAGGTTACGAGATAAAGAAAGGTTGCACGCCGAAGGGTAGATATGGTTCTTGTGGTTTTCATGGTATTCAGTCGTCCATGAGAAGTATGGATTTCTCGACAAGCATCATCGGACTGCAGGAGTATGGCATTTTGAAGGTGAAACGGTTCAGGAAATGCGTCATTGGACTAGACAAGCTTGATGTTTTGATTGAGAAGCAAGTGGCTGCTTATGTAATGGCGGTGGCTTTGTCTGTTAAAGGAATATGGGTTCTTACCCCTACTTGTTTTGGGCATTCATTTCTTATGCTTTCTTTCAACTTAATTAATTATATTGGCCTAATAAATGGGTTAATTTTTTTAGTATTTTAAATGATTTTAATTTACCTAGTAATTTAAATGGGTTTAATTTATTAAGTATTTTAAATGATTTTAATTTACTTAGTATTTTAAATGGTATTTACACTAATTTGTTTTTGGCTATTGTGGTCACTATATTCCTATTGGTTCATCTTATCAGACTGTTTGGATGAAGTTAAGAAGGTTGAATTGAGTGAGAAAGTTGATCTTCAAAGGCTTCGTTCTACCGAAGACATTGCTAAGACAAGTATGTAATAGGATTCTCATGTTCTATTAGTCCTCTTTAAACCTCTTAATCAATTATTATCTTATGTGAATTGATAGTTGGGATGTGAGGAGCTTAAATGATCCAGTACGTCAAAAAGACGTCCGTGATTTTGTTTTCACAAATAACATTAATGTTATTTGCATGCTTGAGACTAAAGTCAGCATTGATAGTGTTCCCTTTTTTATGAAGACCATGCTGTCGTGGTGAAAATATCTCACTAACCATAATTTCCACCACTATATCGCATTTAGATTGCTTGGAACCCGAGCGTCAATACCATAACTTTAAGTATCGCCACCCCAACTTAAGCTTACGGCCGTCTACGACTTTAATGACCCTTATGACCGCCAACTCCTTTGGAATGACTTGAACTCTATCACCCAAAGAAATTCCCCTTATCCGTGGATAGTTATTGGGGATTTCAATGATATTTGAAATCCCCAAGAACGAACCGACGCAGATAACCGTTGGAACAGCTTTATCGTCTCTTTTAATGACGGTTGCCACACTTGAAACCTTGACGAACTTCGTTCAACTTGATTCCAATTCTCCTGGTTGAATTTCCATATAGATAGCCTTATTTCCTCTAGGGTTGACAGAGTCCTGGTTAATAGCCTCTGAGATGATTTCTTTCCCAACTCATTTTCCCACCTAGACCCTCCTCATACTTCCGATCACACCCTCATTATTCTTTACCTCACCACTCCTTTTACGACCACCCCCAAACCTTTCAAATTCTTCAACATGTGATAATTTTACCATAACTTCCAAAGCATTATTGAGGCAAGCTGGAACCTCCCTTGCGGAAAAAACCCCATGAAATACATTGTCACTAAGCTTGCCCGACTTATCCCCTCTCTTGACTCCCTTAACAAGCGGGAGTTTAAAAATATTAGCCACAAAATCGAGGAGGCCCAAATCGCCCTTGCATAGGCCCAACAAAATCTGGATATAACCCTTCTGACCTCTCCCTCATGGCTGATGAAAGGGAGACGGCCAAAACCTACATCTTCTACAGCCGTGCGAATGAATCTTTCCTCAAGCAAAAATCTAGAGTAACTTGGTTAAAGCTCAGAGACAAAAAATCCAAGTTTTTCCATAATAGTATCAGGGCCCGTATGGCTGTAGTAGCACCTCCCACAGAGTCATCTCAGATACTTTTCTCAACCACTTTCATTCCCTCTAGACTCCTCTATCCCAATGAACTATCCTAGGCTTGATAGAATAAGATCCCTCATTAAAACCTTGGTCACTCCTGCTGATAAGTCCAACATGATCAAGCCCATCTCGGATGAGGAGATTAAAACTGCCATTTTCGACATTGACAACAATAAGGCCCCCGAGCATGACGAATTTAGTGCTGGTTTTTTCAAAGTTTACTGGACAATTTTCAGGCAAGATATTTGTGTTGCGGTTAAGTAGTTTTTTCATCAGGGGGAAGATGAACCCTGATTGGAACCAAACCCTGATTGCTCTTATCCCCAAAGCTGATTCTCCTTCTTGTCTATCTTATTTTAGACCTATATTTTGTTGCAATGTTAGCTACAAGATCGTGTCCAAAATATTTGCTAATAGAATCAAACTCGTCCTCCCTTCCCTAATCGACCCCTCACAATCGGATTTTGTCCCGATGAGATCCATTGTTGATAACATCCTTCTAACCCAAGACCTCATGTACGACTACCAAACTAACCGTAAGGGCCCAATATGTGCCCTCACGATTGACCTGGCAAAGGTCTTTGATAATATCAGATAGGAGGTTGTCCTGGACACCCTCATTGCCATGAATTTTCTAATCACCATGATTAACTGGATCATCTAATGTATCAGTATCCCCTCTTTCTCTATCTGCATTAACGGTAAGCCTTCCAGCTACTTCTAAGGGAAGAAAGGCCTTCGCCAAGGGGACCCCCTCTCCCCGTATATTTTTGTTATTGTCATGCAGGTTCTCTCTAGTTTTTATGAGGAAAAAAAGCTAGGATCCATCCTTCAGGTTTCACTGGAAATTCCATAAGCTCAAAATCATCAACCTCTGCTTCGCGGATTACCTTCAGGTTTCACTGGAAATGCAATAAGCGCAAAATCATCAACCTATGCTTCGCGTACAAAAGCCAAATATACTTCTCGGGGACCTCTCCTTCCACTAGAGCCACGATCATGAAACTGTTGGGCTTCAATGAAGGTACCAGACCAGCCAAATACTTAGGTGTCCCGCTAATAACCTCCAGACTCACCTACAATGACTGCAGACCTCAGTTCCTCAAGGTTACGAATCACATCAATCCTGGACGTCCATACACCTATCCTACGTCGGAAGGCTCCAATTAATCAATTCCGTCCTTTTCGCCAGCCAAGTTTGCTGGTCCTCTATCTTCATTCTTCAAGTCAGAGTACTTAATGAGCTCTCCCAACTCCTTCAACATTTTCTCTGCTCGGGTTCGGAGATTAAGATTTCTGGGGCCAAGATTGCATGGGACAAGATCACCTTGCCTATTAAGGAGAGTGGCCTTGAGATCCCAAACCTAAAAGTCTGGAATCAGGCGGCCACCCTTAAGCTCTTTTGGTCCATATTAACGAATAACAAAAAATCAATATGAGCCCAATGGACTCGAGCGAAGGAGATCAAATCAAAAGCCTTTGGACTCTTCATTCACCTTCCAATGCTAGTTGGGGTTGGAGAAAGGTCATTAACCTGCGAAATCAAGTCATGGACCTCTACAAAGTGTTTATCAGAAATTGAAACAACACATCAATCTGGTATGACCCCTGGCTTTACCCAACATCCATTGTCAATCGTTTTGGCTCAAGCATTACAAATCTGGCTCGCCTTCGAAATATTTCCAAAGTCGCGGATCTCCATAGCAATGGTATATGGATCTGGCCCTCCCATGCTTGGCCCCATGGTGGCGCATGCAGCCCCACCTCAATGAAATTATAAACTTCATTAATGCTCTTCCCCCTGTTTCTGATACTGGCGACGTCTTCTTTTGGATTTTCAACAAGTCAAAACCGCAATTTACCATAAAAAGCACTCACACCGCCCTGAGACTAACAAAAAACAAAGTTGCTTGGACCTCTCTAGTATGGAAAAAATAATCTGTCCCCCGACATTCTTTTATCACCTGGATGACCATCCATGACAAGCTCATGACTCATGATAAGCTTATCGATTGGGGCATGGACACCCCTTCAGAGTGCGTCCTATGCTCCAATTGTCCGGAAACGTTAGAGCATCTCCTCATGCAATGCCCTTACTCCTCCTCTATCTGGGATCATATTACTAGAAAGCTCCTCATCAACTCAACCTCCACCTCTTGGGCCTCTTGGCTTGGGGATGCGGGTGCTTGGATCCTCTCCAGTGACGGTTTTGTCCACATATGACGAACTGCCTTATATTCGACTATTTACTACATCTGGACCGAAAGAAACTCTAGAATCTTCAACAACAAGCATTCGTTGAACTCGATCATCGCTCATCATGGCCTTTCTGACTTTCGCTACTACTTCCACGCACGAAGATCACTTTTCCTTTATAATTGTTCGCAACTTCTCGATAACCATCTTCTTTAGCAATGGTCCTTCGGACAGTCTAATCCATTTTTATAAAAATCTATTTCTATATATATATTTTTTACTGTTTTTTATAAAAATAATAATTTATTGATATTCTTATTCATTCATTCAACCATTTATATATTCGGTGTAATTGGATTTTGACACTAATAAAAACAGAACTAACTACGAATCTTGGAGTAGATATATTGGTATATCGGTGCCATATATTACTTTCGAGAACAAAATAGTCATCCCAACTAATTTAATAAGATTATCCGACTAATATCAACATTCCAAATCCAATAGTTATTTGGAGTGCGAATTGAGAAGAAAAAAAACGATGATGGACGATTCTAGAATTTTAGAAATTGACGGAGGACCATGTATGATTCTTACATACAGCTAAAGAACCCAGAAATTGGTAGACGAGCGTCTTCGAAAATTCCACAATCAAAACACCAATTTATGCGAAACTCTCAAAATTGGCTGCTAAATTGCTGAAACTGAAAGATTTGCTGTTGAAAAGGGTAAGACCTCGAGGCCGCTTGGGATGGGTTTCGGCTTTGTTGAAGCTGGGTCAGTAACGCCTATCCCACAAGAAGGTAATCCAAAGCCGTGCATCTTCAGATTGCGTGAACAAGGGTGAGAAAACATTATTTCGCATTTCTTTCTTATAATGTTACATTACTTCACTAGTGTTTTCAACATCTTTAAATTTTACCTACTCTGGCACTGCTATTATAAATATGTGTCTTCAAGCCTTCAACAGTGAAGGAATCGAGCTGTAGCAAATCCTTTGGGCGCCCAGCATGGTAACAGGAAGTTGGATCACACTTCGAGCATTTCACCATCTTCTCATGTCGATGCTTAACATCAGAGGCAAGGCTGGTCCTACCATTCTTGGGGTCGAATCACGGAAAGAGTACGGCAAGTGAAGCTGCTGCTGGAGATGATGTTCAAGGAGTTCATACGGTGTCCCAGTATGTCCATTACTTGGTTATAAAATGTTTAAAACTGAGAAGATTGCTTACATGTCTTTATATTTTAAGTATTAGCTGATCATCATTATCTTAATTCTCCGGAGTTTCCGTGTCTCATACTCTCACGATTTAGTGGCCTTGACTTAGTCACTTCCAAGAGTAGGAAAAGGCGTAGCTCACCATGTAGCAAATTTCTTGCATATAGAATTTGTACGTTATAATCTTGGGGTCACTTTTTTTCTTTGGTTTTGATATATTCAAAGGGTTGGTGTAAATGTTGGTTTGATTTTCTGGATGATCGGATCGTCGAAGTTAACGTCAAGGTCCTCCTCCTCTACTGGTGGAATATCGCTCCCGACTTGTCGAACGAAGACCTCGAGTATATTGCAGCGGTATGTTATACTTGCAAGTTGATCAGTCCGGTTTATTCTAACAACATTCTAAAAAGAGGACTATTATAATTTTATCTCCTGTTTTTGTAGGTGACTCTTGCTGCCCGTTTGAATGGATTGGTACGTTTACGTTATTCTGTATTCTTTAAGGGTTCTTCTAATCATATTTATATGTTGGTGTGGCTATGAAGAATACTTCCCATAATTTGGTCTGTTTACCTAATAGGATCATACTTAATTAGTTATGAATCATCATGCTAGATATGGCAACCGAGAGAATATCTTTGGAAATGATACTGTCTCGTCATTGTGCGGTTGTTACCTAATAGGATCATAATTAATTGGTTATGATTCATCATGCTAGATATGGCAACCGAGAAAATATATAATTAATTGGTTATGATTCATCATGCTAGATATGGCAACCGAAAAAATATCTACGGAAGTGACATTGTCTCGTGATTGTGTGGTTGTTACTTGCTGGGTGCTGGCTGTAATTCTGTCTTTTTAGGGTGTCAAATTATTACTTTTTTATGTTTCAGCTCTATGGGTAGGCTTCACTATTGTTCATTCAGTTTGTGTCTGAACCACAAGTCTCCCCATCAAAGATATCACAAGCCATGAAAGTTTGATAATTTTATATTCATGTTGAATGTTGTTTGTAAGTTCTAATTCATTTAAATTCTCGTGATGGCTTAAGAAAACATATTAGATTGCACTAAGACAACAAAAAGCAATCTGGACTTTGCAAAAATAGTAGATTGCAGTGAAAAAACCAAAAGTAACTTCATATATTGCAAAAATATTTTATTTAATACATACAGAACTCCCAAATTTCGATACCAATTTTGAATGGCAGCTAAATTACTCAAAGCTTTGCTGTTCAAAAGAGTGATCTTTAGGCCTCTTGGGACGTCAATGAATTTTTCTAACTTCCGCACATCTCCAAGAAAGTTAGTTTTTGTTTGTTTATCAAAAGAAATTCATGCTGCTGCTTTAGTGGGGTTGCCTGAACTGAGTTTTTATTTGTAAGTACATCAATCAGCACAGGAGATCTTAGCTTTAATTTATTCTGATATTTCTTATACAGAAATCCCCGTTTCCTTCTTTGCATATGATGTGGTTTCTCTGGGAAAACAAGAGATAACTTTTGATGCTATTCACTGAGTAAAGAGAAAAATATGCGTTTGAACCGAGACCCTGGGTTACCAGTTGGTTGAAATTTATCTCTAATGCAACAACTTTTTACATTTTTTACTTTTCTTGCGACTCCATGCATGACATTGTATGGTATAGACTTTGTTAAGACCACAATCGGAAACCAAATGAAATAGAAGCGAAATTGGTATACACACAGATTGATATATTGTAGAATAAAGAAACTGTATGAATTTTATTAGAGATATCTATAATTTTGCTTTCAGTTTTTTTCATATTTTTAAAAACACCATGTTATTTTTTTTGAAGAAACTTTTTATTTTTCCACTTTTATAAAGTTCCACCGAAACACTCATATATAAAACTCCAAAAGCCATTTACTTCCACTCTTAATTTTCTTCTATCCAAACACTAAAACAATGAGCTTTTTTTATTTTATTTTTGTATGGAAATCGTTTTGGAAGGATCGTGAAATCGATTTCCATGAATCTTTTTTATTTGAAAAATTGATTTCAGAAAACTTTCTTTCATCTATTTTTTTTCTTCATGAAAAGGATTTTCATAACGATTTTTTCTTCTTCTGTAATCGACTAAAAAAACTCTATTATTCTTGTTCTTCATTATACGTTTGTCCTTCTTTAAGATTTTTTTTTGGAATTGGTTTGGTGGTTGATGTTGATTAGTGCATGTTAGAGTTTTTTTTTAAAACTGTTGCATGTAATTTCGAGTATTTCGGAATTACATATCTAACAAAAAACAACACATGATTCCGAGTGGGCATCTCAGAATCATGTGTTAATTTTTTTATTTATAAAAAACATGTAATTTCGAGTGGGCATCTCAGAAGTGAGCCTGTAAATCATGATCTTCGATTTCGATTTTTTGGAAAACGCATTTTGATGTTAAATGAATGTAACACTATAATACAAGATTATATTACCTTGTTTATTGTTTGAGTGATGTTATCCGACGTTGATTCTTTGGTTTGGGTGTTTCCTTGTCCATTAGTTGTTAGTAATTTGTTTAAAAAATTAAGTTTTTTTTAGAGTTTTTGGATTTAATTTTAGAAATTGTAGGATATATGTTAGATGTAAGAAGATGGAATGATGTGTTTGTTGGAGATAGAGGTGGATAATACATATTGACATAAAATATAAATTCGAAGATAAGTAAAGGATAAAAAAGTAAAAGAAAGTGTTGAAACTTATTTTGAACAATTTAAATGGAAGAAATAATAAATATGATTGGGGAAATTGATTTTTCCAAATGGATTAGTTATTATATTAAAATAACGCGTTGATGCGCGTAGTCGAAAGTCTCCTCGACTATTCTTCGAATGCAAGAGATCTAGATAATATAAAAGGTTGGTTGACCTAAAGGATATTAAAAAATCGATAGTATGAAAACAACATAGATGTGTACTCAAGCTGAAATTGTTTTTAGTCATTTACATATCAATGGCCCTTAGAGTTTATATGCGTGAGGCACAACTATCCAGTGATGAAATCCTTAGAAATTCATTCGTACGATAGATGTTTTTCAAAAAAGAGTTAGCATTTGTACACCATTCTATTTTCATGGAAGCTTGCCCTAGAAAATTTTAAATAGTTAAAAAGTTTCAACGAGGAAACTGTGTCGAGCATACGCATTGTATATAACGCTCGAAAAAATACCACTTTTTGGAGAAAACTGGTAGGTCACAATTGCAGTATATGTTGGGAAAAATCAAAATGTTAAATGACTTGAAAAATCAAAATGTTAAATGACTTTGAATGACATAGGTCTTGTGAAGATCAAACTTATATCGTGACATATATATTCTTTGCATACTAATTAGTGTGCATTTTTTTACAGATGTTTTCATAAGTTATAATAACAAACTACAAGATATTAACGTACAAGATGCCTATATTTGAGCTTGTTGGTGCAATCTAGATCTATTTGACTTTTACTCGATTTTTTCTTATTTATGGGGATAAAATTAACAATTTCATGTGGGTACTAAACTTTTTATAATCGTTGATGGTAACTAACTCAATTGAAGAACCGGCCTTGGTCTTGACAAAATAAAGACTTAGCGTTGATGGATGCTCTAGAAAAAAGTTCCAAAAAACAACATATATGTTATGTCAATAACATATTAACACGAACGTCATTATGAATATGAAGAAGTACATGAAGGAGAAAACAGTTTTTAATTGCTTTATGGGTTTGTGGAATGAGATAATGCATTCGAAGACCAAACGTGAATTTGAAAACAATTAGAATAAGAGGAAACATGAGTTCAAATATTACCCTCAAGAAATTGATCATACCAAAAAGTCTTGTTTAATTATTTACCTAAGTAATTCTGTCACATGGAAAAATAAAAAATTCGTGCATTTAGAAAATACAACAGCTAACCGGTGGAAAGCTCTTATTCCAAGCTAAAGTGTTGTGTTAGTACGAGTAAGTTTAACTTAGATTTGTTTTGGGGTAAATTTAATTGTTTAGTCACGATGAAACATGGATCTTTGAAAATAATCTCTTTATAACACAAGATAAATATGGACACATGAGGTTTAATAAAATAAAAGGTAACGAACATTGCTTTAGAAGTTTTTTTGTAGTTGTTAGTATTCACTGATAATATTAAATTAGGGGATACTAATGGAGATTGTGCACTACGAGTTGTGCATAGTTTAGTATAATGGAATGAGATTCACGAGTTATTAAACAAAATACATTCTAGTAAATTTAAAATCTTTGGATGATTATTGATTTTTTTAGATATAATGGTACTTACAAATATAACAATGACATGGCTCTTAAACAAAATTTGTATAAGCTTTTATGAATTGTCATGGAAACCAACGATAAATGACGTATAAACCGTATTTATAAAAAATGTCTTGAAATACTTTTTCCAAAAATAAATTTATTTTTAAAGACTTTGGAGAAACATAAGCACCATGATAGTCAACTGGTCAAATTTAAATTATCAACCATGTGGGCAACTAAACCAGATAAATCGCATTTTGAACACGTGCTAGAATAAGAAAAAACAAGTGTACCTTCAATATGTGCAATTTTTAGAAATCTATGGGTCAAGTTCACCTTTAATAGGTGTAACTTCTACAACATGAACCAAAGTTTATATTAAGATGTCGTAACTATCTAGTGAAACGATTAGTCGCAGCGAACCCCTAAAAGTCAAAGAAACGAGCCACAATATTGGTTAAGAGCTATGGTTTGATGATCCAAAAGGGTTCATATAACAATTTTTAGTGCACTATTGACTTTTTATAAATACGGTTTGGTCATTGTGGATTTTTGGAAATTTTGTATGGTTTGTATGCCCAACGTGATAGATAGAACTAGTTCAACATAGATTTTATTATGAGTTCATGGATATTCTAAGAATTATAAGCGGATATTTAATGATATGAATGAGTTACTAAAGGTCACTGCAAGTCTTAACTATTTTAATGATAATATAAGTATAGAACACTGACAATATTGTCTTTAGGAGTCGCCATCACATCATAGTTTAAATGCATTATCCATTTTATATCGCGGGTTATGAATATCATTATTGTAGCATTATGAAATACATATAATGTCTGAAAGAGAAGATATCGAGGTTGGTTTTGTTGATTACAATCATTTTATACACATAAATATTTTAATGTTCACGTTTGAAGTTTGTTGTTCAATTAAGGTGATTTTTTCATCCTAATTTATTAATTTTTTCATATAGATTTCTATTGAGAAATGCGCAATATGCACACATATATATCATTATTATTGTATTGCGTAACCTAGAAGCAAAAGATTAGAAACTACTAATTATGCCTCGTTGCAACATACACACACGCACGCACACACATGCGCGCGCACACACATACATGCACACGTGTGCGCATACACATACACACACACTTTATATATATATATAATTTCTCGCCTCCGAACAATAACCCCCAATAAGAGATTTGATGAATTCATTTAGTTATTACGTTGAATCTATTTTGGAACTATTTATTATTTGTATTGTGTTTGTGCTAAAGATTTTTTCGATTTGATTTAACACAAACCTTTATATGCAAATATCAGAATTAAAATCATAACATTATAACATTTAACATATAACGATAATGTATATCATTAAATAAAAAAGACATCAGAAACAAATATAAATAATATAACACTTTAGGAAGAGTTATTTTTTTTTTTATTTATACCGTGTCATAACACCTTTTATTAGAAGACAAAAACTATTTACTTACACACTGCAAAGCAGCTCAAGGCCAAAATCCCCAAATTGAAACCCTAGACAGGCGTTAGAACTACAAATCTTTTCGAAATAATTCTTCTCAGGCATTAGAACTAGTCCTAATATGACCAATCCCTAACACTTCAAGAAAGATTATAGCCCTTAATCTTGCTAGGGCTTTAACCTTTCAAAAAACCGACTCCCCAATAGCATCAGAAGCAGAATGAGCAAGCCAGTCTGCTGCCTTATTTTGCTCTCTGAAAATATGCGTTATCTTCATGGTAGGAGTGATAATCTTGTAACAATAGTTTATCGATGCCTTAAAATACCAGGGAGACTTGTTCGTTGGAATCATCTCACACAACACTTTAGAATCCGTCTCAATGTCAACCCTAGAGAACCCCTTAGATCGACAGAATTGAATGCCATCCATAAATACCTTTGTTTCAGCAATAATTGGACTTCTTTTACCATAACATTTCCTGAATCCAAAAATAATCTCACCATAATTGTTCCTTATAATACCTCCACCAGTACATTCACCACTGTCAGAGCAAGCCCCATCGATGTTGAGCTTGTAACCGCTCAACTTAGGACATACCCAACTAAGAACCACAAGAATATGCTTCTTTTTAAAAGATTCACACAACTTAGAGAAAGCCCAATACCACTGTCACTGCCCCAATGATTTTTCTTAAGTTAAAAAGTACTGTCCAAACTAGAGAGAATGTAAATTACTTTCTCAATCATATCCTTAGCCCTCCAGTTCTTCCCTTCCATCTTTAGTTTATTTCTTGCCATCCAGATAACCCAAACAATTATAGGAGGTAGAATATTTCTAACACGAACCTCCTTTTTAGAAGTCCAGAACCATGTTCTCACTAAATGAGAGATAACCATATTTTGAGAGATACAAATCTTAAAGTGCCTAGAAAAATAAGACCAAACCTGCCACGCTTTCTGGCAATCCACAAACACATGTTTCACACTTTTAACGTTATAGCAGGTCTGACACTTAGAAGCTAATTGAAACTTTCTGTTTTGTAGGATAGTGTCAACTGGCAGCCAATTCTTCAGGATTCTCCATAGAAGAAAAGAATATTTTTGAGGAGTCATATTATTCCAAAAATTTTCATAAAGGTACGAGCGATGCCCTTTCATATAAATCTCATTCCACGTAGCCTTAGAATGAAATGACCCATTGTCACTTAAGGACTGAGAAATAGAATCAGTCATAGTACGATCCAGAGAAACCTTAAGAATGTTCTGGATTTGATATGAGTCCAGAACACTCTCTAAGTTGTTGAACATCCAACCACCATTAGACCAGAAATCCTTAACCATTGAGGGCACATAAAGTTGTCTGTCATCACCACTTTAGAAGATCTTAAACGCTTCACTTGAACAATATCTATCAATTTTTAAGTCCATACACCCTTCCTTAGCATGCCAAATAATATATTTTTCAGCCCTGCCCCTAACAGACCAGACTCTTCTCCAAACATGAGAGCTATTAGCTTGCAAAGAAACAATGAATGGATGAATATGACTGAAATAAATAGTTTTCATAACCTTTGACCACAGGGAGTTCTGACTTCTAAGTTGAAGCCATACCTTGCAAGAGAAGACATCATGTCTTCAATACTTCTAACGTTGAGACCACCATTTTCATATGGCTTACAAACTTTACCCCACTTACACCAGCTGATAGTAGAATTATCTTGCGTAACATCCCAAATAAATTTATTGTAGAGTATCTCAAGTCTTCTGATAACTGATATAGGAATTGAAGAGTGCTAAATGATATACATAGGATAGGAATTTAGAACAGGCTGGATTAGGATTAGTCTACCACCAAATTAAAGTGTAGTGTGGTCCCAATCCCTAATCTTGTTCCTGGTTTTAGTTATAATATTCTCAAAATTACTAACCAGTCTCTTATTGTTAATCACAGATCCTAGATACCTGAAAGGAAGGTGGAAAAGCTTGTATCCTATGAGCCTTTCAAGTCTTCTAGCATGAAGAGGTAAAGTACTTTTTGCAACAATCACTTTTGATTTGCTCTTGTTTATAATCTGCCTAGGGATCTCTTCATAGTGACTAATCACTTTCATTACTTTGTTGACAGAGACATTGGAACCATTGCAAAGAATCAACAGATCATCAGCAAAGCTTAAGCAAGGTACGTTTAATCCACCTTTAGCTTTGAATCTTGTAGAAGGGTCAGTAGATGATAGGTGACATAGACTTCTAATCAGATACTCCTGGGCTAGAATGAAAAGGGTTTGGGACAATGGATCACCTTGTCTCAACCCTTTATTAGACTTAAAATAGCCCTTCAATGTCCCATTAATTAATACATAGAAATTAAAATTCTCAATATTCCTCTTAATAAGCCTTAAGAAGTCATTCTTGAAACCAAAGACTTGCATCACACTTAAGAGGAATGTGTGATCAAGTCTATCAAACGTTTTTTCCATGTCGATCTTAAGCATTATGTTGCCTCCCATAGTCTTAGACGAAAGATATCTTGAAAATTCCTGAGCCAACATTATGTTCTCGTGGATACACCTCCCTTTAGTGAAAGCCCCTTGCACATCTGATAGTAATTTAGGCAGAATAGAAGACATCCTTCTGTTTATTAGCTTAGAAAGAATCCTACTGAAATAGGTAGTTAAGCTAATAGGTCTGTAGTCCTTCCACTCCTTTGGAGAGTTACTCTTAAGGATTAAACACAAGATAGTAGCATAGATACCTAGAGGGAACTGCCCTTCCCTAAAAAAATCCTTCAAAGCTTCACACAGATCCACTTTGGTAATGGGCCAACAGAACTTGTAGAATTGACCATTAAAACCACCAGGGCCCGCAACCGCTGTAGGGCAAAGATATTTGATAATCTCATTGACTTCTCTCTCAGTAGGCATCCCCATTAAACTGTCATTATCTAGCCTCAGTCACAATCTTAGGAATGTAGTCCCCCCCAGAACATTAGAGAACCAAGGGTTAAGGTAATCAGAGATTAGGTTTTGAAATAATTTACAGTTGATTCACTAATAGCTCTAAGATCCTCCTCCTAAGTTGGACCATTCAAAATTCTGATAATTTGAGACCTTTTGCGCTTCTTTTTCACATAATTATGAAAAAAGGAAGAATTCCTTTCACCATCCAAAGTCCACTTAGTATTAGCTTTCTGAATCCAGTAGGTTTCCTCCATTTCAAGCAACAATAAATGTTTGTTTTTAGCATTCTCAAGCCTAGTCTTATCTTCCTCATAATTAAAGCTAATTAGGTTAGCTTCAAGATTAGCAGTATCCTCCTCAACCATCTTTAAAGAATAAAAAACATTCCCAAAAACAGTTCTCTTCCACACTTTCAACTTAGATTTAAAGAGCTTTTGCTTAAACCATAACCTGTTAATAGGAGGACCAGGCAGTTTTTTTTCCCTAACAGTCTTCAATAAAGCTGTAAAAATCTTTGTGATGACATCACATATTCAGAAATTTGACAAAGGAGACCCTTGTAGTTGAGGAAGATGAGATAGTTAGCAGTAAATGAGAGTGGTCAGAGCCAGTTTTAGGAAAATGGTGAATGTTTATGTTATCAAAATAGTTCAACCATTTCCCATTGTAGATAAACCTATCCAATCTCTTCCACTGCCTACCATTAGTCCATGTAAACCTATTACCTGTAAAACCAACATCCATTAGAGAACAATACTGCATGAAATCATTAAAATCATCCATACTAACAGATTTGTTAGAAGAGAAATTGAGCTGCTCATTAGGAAAGGCAATATTTTTAAAGTCTCCCAAGATCATCCATTCCCTATCCTCAATATCAATAGCCCTTAAGCTATCCCACAACAACCTTCTCAAAGTTCTTGAATGTTTAGCATACGCCACCGTAACATAGAAGTCTTTAGGAATTAGACTATGATTTACTCTGACATGAAGATACTAGTCTTCATTAGCAAGAATATCCACCTTATACATGTTATTCCACATAACCTATATTTTATTAGAAACATTGTTAGCAAAACCATGAAACCCCAACTTATTTGAAATTATTTCCAGTTTAGACTAAAACACCATAGGCTCATAAATGGCTATAAAATCCAACTTTTTAGATCTCTTTAAAGATTTTATCCTAGCTTGAGTTAGTTTATTCCAATCCTACAGACATTCCAATTGAGAATACCAATCATTTGGAATGTTTAAAGTTTTTTAAAACAGTTTTATGTTGTACACGCTTAGGGAAAATGATCCCTTTTGAATTTAACACTTTAGACTGTTTGATTTTCTTGAAATCATTTGTCTTATCCCCAAAAGAGCAAACTAATTCTTTGTTTACCGGAGACGAGGGGAGACTACCCGTGGTTTGCTTTGTTGGAGAGGAGTGATCAAGAAACGAGGATCCATTAACATCTTTCATTGAAGTTCCCAATTGAAGCATATGAATAGCTTTAATCATCTCAGTACCCTTCATAGGTACTCTATTTTGTACCAAATCATCCATGTTTTCAATACAGTTTTTTTCTTCATATAAGTTGTTTACAATTACTAACTTCATCTTTTGACCATCTTTCTCTATCTGAAACTCAGGAACCAGAACATCTGGCTTTGTGGAGGCTGAGACCTGCTCAACAAGTTTTCTTTGAGTGAACTTTTTACAATCCATATTAGCATACCCCAGGTGAGAACATACATTATAGTAGTCAGGAACTCTATTATAGACTAACTTTTGCCAAAAAATATGGGGCCCAAAAGTTAACTTTATCTCCTTAGGTAGAGACTCAAAGACATCTAGAATAACCCACATTCTACAATGGTTTTGCCTTGCCCTATTTCTGTCAGGTACCCAAACATTCAATGGGGTACCAATGGACTTAGCCACCTCAAGAATTGTAGATTCATTATATAAGAATTTAGGTAGATTAGGCAGATCTACGTAGACAGGCATAAACCTTGGAGACAAAACAAATAACCTCATGATGTCATCACCTATGTGCCAAACATTCCTTCTCCAAATCAATTTTAGATCCTCCAATAAGGAAAACTCTATAAATATATGACGAAAGTCCTAGGCAGAGACATTTACTTCTCCTTTAAATCTAAATGTATCAAGAAAAGCCTTGACCAAAGCATATTTCGGTTTCTCAGTTGAGAATTTTCCAACTATAGTATGCTTAGATCTTGACTGGAGATTACCCAAATTGAAAACTTCAAAGTTGACTTCCACATGATCATGATCCCATGATCTTTGCATATGTTTTTGAACTAATCCATCTTTACTTTGCTTGAACAGATCAGCAAAGGACTTAGTGGCAGAACCTTTAACTGCAACGTTAGTTGTAGACTCAAACGTCGGATTGTCCATAATCCAAGGTTGGACAAGAAAAGTATTCAAAGCTGAGAACTAGTTATCTCGATCAATTGATCTATTGATCTGTGAAGAACACTCACCTTCATCCATTAGAGACTATAGAAGAAGATGAGCCAAGAGAAGAGCAAGAGAATTCATCTAGGCCATTTTCTTGAATGAATCTTGGAGTTTTTTGTAACTAACGTTTTTTTAGTTTTCCACCAAGACAATAATTAATCACTTTAGGAAGAGTTATATTCTTACATATTTAGATCGTTGGTGTAAGCATCCACTTCCATTTGTTTCAGTCTCTTTTCAACGAGGTTCAGGTCCACCTCTTACACAATTATTTTACTAATGGAATCATTTATACCCGAAGAGAACACCTTTTACGCCTTTTGTCTGGTATCTTATAAGAGGTCGACATCCCAAAAAAATTGGAAACAATTATAAATCTTCTAACCCTTTAAAGATTTATTTCTGTCATCGTGCAGGTGACATCGGGCTCGTACGATGCATATCGTACATCTAATATATTTTGTATATAACCTCATAAAAAAATGATGTAGCTTTATCCACCAATGTTTCATTCACAATGAAGACGATTTTCAGCAATAAGTTATCTTTGTACGAAGGCTATTCCGTATCATATATATATATATATTACAGATTTGATCTGTTATAAAGTTGTATATGTAAATATAAAAGAAGCTTGATTGGTATATATAGATAAATGAATGATAAATTAGGTTAAACTAGCTATAAATATGAATTTATAGATGGCCAAAACTATTTCCTCCATGTTATTTTTTATTTCCTCCATCATTCAAATTTTTAAAAACACTAGTGACTTGCTTTTACCAAATCACCCTTATTTTTATTTCAAATTTAACACTAGATGTCATTGATCTAATAGATAGTCTTATATGAAAAAACACACCAATAACCTAACTTTAATCCAACATATATGATTCTACTTCTAAAATTAACCCTAAAACAAAGAACTTCAATTTTATTGAAGATTAATCATGGAAAATGAAAGAACCCAAACTAAACCGGAACAAACAAGGTAATTTAATCTTTGTTTTGTAATCTTTGTTTTTATGTTTTACCATTTCGAAACTTCTTTTTTTCAGCCAAACCCGATTTCTGCAGTACTGAACGAAAAACAACTGATTCCGAGACAGTATCTCGGAATCAGTTGTTTTGTTCGGAAGCAACTATTGCTAGCCAAAAAAATTAAACATTAGCGAAAGCATGTGATTCCGAGAGGCCATCTAGAAATCACATGCTTTCGCTAAAAAAACAGAATATAAAAGAACAGCCATATGGTCACAAAATCGAACAAAACTCGAAAACAGATCCAACCAAAAGCATAAACCCTAATCGAACCCTAAATCTACCAAATAAGAACCCTAATCGAACCCTAAATCTACCAAATAAGAATCCTAACCTAACAAGAAGAGCCATAGCCAAAAGAAACTGGAAAACAAAAGACAGTAGAAAACTGAAGAGATTATGGGTTTGAAAAGAAACTCGGAAACAAAAGAAAGTAGAAAACTGAAGAGAGAGATAAGTATGGTTTTTTTTCTTTGAATTTGTTAATGGGTAGGATAATAGAATAAATGGGTAGAATAATGGCGTTATTGAAAATGAAAGAGATAGAATAAATGGGTAGAAGGACAAATATGTAATTTCCTTTATGGAGAAAATAACAAGATGGGATTATTTTCATATTATGGAGGAAATAAAAATTATCATGGAAGAAATAGCTTTGACCTTTATAGATAAGGTTAAATAAAATAATAATGTAGTTGTAGAATATAAAAGAGATAGGAGAAGAATAAATTTTTATTGAAGCTTTTGTTGATGATATTAATTTTGATACATTGTATATCCTATATTTATATTAGTATATTATTCTGTTTTAATGACAGAATAATATTTTTGACTAATATAATATTTTCTCTAAAATACAAAATCAAATCTCTAAAAGAATATTATGAATAATATTTTTACATCAAAAATATATTATCCAAATCTTTGAGCAATATATTAATTAATTAATTAACTTAATTAATTAATATATTTCTAGCTTAATTTAATTTTGGTTCCAACAGTAGTGCCACATTTACATAAGTTAAATATTATAGTTGGATAAATAAATTTAAATTAAATAGGGCCATAAATAAAGATGGTCCTACAATTATACTAATATAGTGCCAACGATATCAAACCATTCTGCTATCAACACCTCAGTAATTATTTTATAGTAAGTCTATGCAATAATTTAGCTAAGCTATCGATGATACATCGATATGGCCGATGGTACCAGACCATTTTCCAAGTAGTAGTTTAGCCAAATTTATATACAAATATTCTGATTATGTTTTGCTAAAGTATCGGCCGCACAATGGCCTGGTACCGTCGATTAAATGACACACTGCCAACCGAAGATATTACAATATTTTTACGGCGGAACCTTGTTAAACTTTTTAACTAAATAGGTTACACTTTTTTCAATAACTTTCGTAAATCGGTTTTTAAATAGTTTAAATTTATTAATATTATTTTTTCGTTTGAAATCATCTTTATTAATTTTTTTAAAGAATTAAAGTTAAAAAATATACCAATAATAAAAAACATAAAAAATAAACAAAACAGTATCGTCTAAAACAACTTCATATGAAACAATACAAGTTCAAGCAATACAAATCAATATAAGTCTTAAAATACCAATAAATAACCATATAGAACTAATTTATAACACTTAGCTCCCAAACTTCCTCTATTATGTCTCAATGTTGGTAGTTGGACGATAACCATTATCCCAAGTGAAATAGTATACCATTAATCTAACGAAGAGCCTCAACCTTCTTTACAATAACCATTATCCCTAGTGAAATAGTATACCATTAATAATGACTTAGGTAGTCTATATATATATATTCTGAAGCGTGAAAATGATACAAGACAATATGTTAAAGAGAATATACTTAGCAAAAACTTATGCCACTCCGTCTAAGCATATGACCTCAAACTGTATCGAGCAATATCATGTTCATTTATAAAAGATTATTTGGATTATAGAGGTGCGAACAATACATACTAGACCATTCTAAAGTATTACACAACTCTCTCTAACATATAATCTTCGAAGTAATCAAAAATGTGAATTAAATAACGTATCAATGAATCTCTTGAACTGGAAAATAACGTCTCAGACTATCGTATGAAACGAAGCTAACCTATAAAAAAAACAAAATATACTATAAGAAATGATAAGAAAAACATTTGAAATATTATTAATGCTACTAAATCCTAATATACTCATATCCCCCTCTGAAATATAAGAAATATTATCCCGATAAACATCTTTTGGTCGCGTATTTGAGGTGTAAACTTCTTAGGAGACTAACTAATAATCTTTAAATTTGATAGATTGTAAATGAGAACAAAGTTAACAAAACATGAAAAATGATCATTTATCCAACAAATCAGTAAACCGACGAAACCAGTCAAATTCCTCACATTCTTCTTCGAAGATTCTTCCAGTATACGGTAAAGGAAGGCCAATGCACACGTACCGTAAGTTTAGTCATTTAGGTTATACAACTCTCTTAAATCTAATGGTATATCTCACTTCATGTTATTCTGGCTACTATCGGTAAACATCATGCATCCAAAATGTACATAACATATGCACGGACAGCTCAACCGACCTATTTTCTCTTTCTAGATAAGTTTGAATCCAGATAGTCATAAGTAACAAAAGTTTCCCATAGCAATTCCAAAAAAAACTGACCTTTTTTTTCTATCTATATCCTAGAGGATATCATGCAAACTGATTCCCGATAATCGAGAGAATTCCAAATACAACTCTAAATGAGACTCTTCTTTGGTATTATATCGTGACAACTCTAGCAAAGTAACCTCCATAAAGAGTCCAATGATGATATAATATCATTTAAGTATGATAAACATCTCTCCGAACTAAACTGAAATGTATTAGTCTTTTGGTGTCATCATTCTATAAAAGACTATGTCAACGTCAAACTAGTGTTGAAATAACATAAATGATCTATCAAATGACCAAAAGGAGTCTCGATCACAAATGACTAAATATGTGTGTGTCTTGACATGTTCTATAACGTCAATAACGAGTAGTGTATCTGGATGCTTAAACCCATATGTGATGATAAAAAAGATTTATGCCGTGTACACTCGATTATAGGTTGGAATTAATGTCATAAATTGGATAAAAAAATATATTAGGTACTCAATGAGAAAGATTAGGGTTGTTGGAGGGTTGTAGCGCATAATTTATAATATTCTTCGGGAGTTTGTTAGTTCATAAAATGCACGGTTCTTCTAGTAAAAAGTATTATCAACACTAAAGGGATTAAAAATTGGGTTAAAAATAATGTGTGATCTACTAGGGATTCTTTTCACATCATGGTTACTTATGTCTTGTAAGTTTTGAGCAATGTTGACTAAAAAATAAATTGATGATCACTTGAATGAGTTTTGGTTCGATATCAGGATAACAAAACAGAAAAATATTCATGGGCATGGATTTTAGACATTAAATTGTCTTTTGCTATCGCAATTCTTGAAACCAGCTTAACAGTCATTTATAGATTTCATTTGAAATCCTTAACAATTTGAGATCTATTCCGTAACTTCTCTATAGAGGACCAATAAGTTCCTAACAATAATTATGTCAAATAATTAACTAATGTCTTATCTTCTTTCATATCTGTTTTGGTTGTCTTTTTAATAAGTTTAATTTGTTGGAGTTAACATTATATATATTTGATTCATTTTAAACTAGTTTGAATTATATTTTTGCTTTCATAATATTAAATATTTGAACTTTTATTTAAAAATATATATATGAAAAAAGTTAAGTGATATTTTTTAAACGAATTATTTAACAACCAAACGAGTTGACTCCTCTTGGCAGTCAGATGTCCTACTACGTAGGATATTTGATGTGACTTTAGTCCACACTTTACGAACTCAATAATAAATTACTATCCAATTTCTAATATATTTGGATAGTTTATGTATTTTACAAAAATATTTTTTATTCTAGAGTCCAAATCCACTTAGTAGAAGAAATATCTAAACTATTGTTAGTTATTAGAAGAAGAACTGGCCAATTTGAAGCTAATCCTTTTATTTTTTCTTTGATTTAGTTCCAAAACTTAAAAGTAGGATATTAGAAAAATAAGAAAATGAATAAGTAAATTTTGCATTGTATTGGGTGGGTGGATTTTAAGATGAACTTTTATGTAGATTATGATTGAAAAAAATTGAGATAATATACAAATTTTGGTTAGCCGTACCAATATTTTGATTTTAAATTTTGCCGCCTATTTATGGTTTTTCAAACCAAGATATATTGATGAAAATTTTAAAATCTAAGTTTTATCATCTTAAAAAAAAATTGTAAGCTTGGTTTATGAGATTGAAAATTTTAAATCTAAATTTTACCGCACTATTTGTTATCCATTTAAATACACATGTTATCTATTATTTTTGTATCTATTTTTATGTTATTTATGTCCAATTACATTATTTTATTTATGTTCAAATACATTATTTGTTGAATGAATGATAACAAAACATAGTTAAAGAGTGATTATATATTGATTACATCAATAGACGGGTGATATGAGAATTAGAGATCATATAATCATAATGTTACGAACATATACAATTTTGGTGTAATCGAATCAACAAGAAAAACACAAAAACAAAATTAATATTAAAATATATAAATTGTTAACGTAGTTTATTAATTTATGCCTACATCTCTAGACTTGTTGCAGATTGACTCGATTAGAAAGAGAAATGTGACTATTTTAGAAACACTCACAAAACCTAGTTATTTGGTTTTATATAGAGTTTAAACCACATAGGAAGAAGAAACAATTAAAAGGTTAATTAACTATTCTTAATGAGCCATTAATAACTCACTAAAGTATGGTATCTTAGAATTCAAAAAAAAATTGGACCCCTCGTCCAGCAATAATAACGTTGAATGGATCACATCAATGTGCATTGTCTATCCGAACTATAACATAACACATTGGTGTACAATGAAGTACAAAGAATATTTGAATTATAACCCGACACAATTATTTGCTTTTAAGACCCCTCGTCTAACAATCTCCCACTTGAATACCGATTTCTATATGTCTTCACACCTTGCTCTATGCAACAAATATTTCTGCTTCTGCTAATTTTGTAGACCAATTGAAATTGAACACAACTTCAGCTTTCAATAACTACTGTCTTTGTAAACATATATGGTGGATTCTTGCTTCCTTGAATATTTTCCAGTATTAGCACCTTATCTTCCAATAAAGATCTGATGAAATGTTAACGAAGACCGATATGTTTAGTTCTCGAATGATATGTTGCATTCTTCACCAAGTGAATTGGACTCTAACTATCACTATACAGAATGTTCTTCTTATGTTTGAATCATAGCTCGGTTAACAGACCTTGAAGCCATATCATCTCTTTACTGGAATCGATCACTGCTACATACTCATCCTCTGTAGTGGATAGCGTGAAAATATTCTGTGACTTTGACATCCAACCAACAGTTATGGTTTCAGCAGTGAATATATAACCGGTGGTGCTTTTCAGATTATCGACTTCACCTCCAAAATCTTCATCTATGTAGCCTTGTACTTTTAACTCACCCTTACCAAATTATAAACACTTTCTTGTGGTGCCTAGTAGGTACCCGAAAATCCACCAATATATATTCAAGAGGTTTGACATAAACCTGCTCACAATTCCCACTACATGACCATTTTCTAGTCTTGTACAAATCATTACATACATCAAACTCCCAATATTGAGGCGTAATGAAACTTATCCATGAAGTATTTATCTTCCTTTATTTGAAGGGATTGATCCTTAGATAAACGAAAGTAACCTACTAAGGGTATATTAACTGACTTGGAATCGTTCATGTTAAATCTTTGTAAAACACGAATGATGTATTTTGACTGAGATAGTTATAAATCTCTTTTATGCTTATCTCTTGTGATTTGCATTCCAAGGACCTTCTTCGCTAGACCTAAGTCTTTCATGTCAAATTCTTTTAAAAATTCTTTTTTTAATATTCCAATATCATCTATATCTGAACCTGCTAGTAACATATCATCAACATAGTGTAGAAAAATGATATAAGTGGACTTACATATTTTAAAATAAGAATAATGGTAAATATTGCACTTTTGAAGATTTTTTTTGTGCATAAACCGTCAAATTTCTTATACCACTGTCTTGAGGCTTGTTTTAGACCATACAAAATTTTCTTGAGTATGCATACCATGTTTTCTTTCCCTTATTTTAAAAATCTTCTGGTTGATTCATGTATATCTCCTCATTCAAGTCCCCTTGAAATAATGCAGTCTTCACGTCTAACTGCTCAAGATAAAAGTCTTCAATGGCAACAATACAGAACAATGATCTAATAGTATTGAGCCTCAAAACTTGAGTAAAAATGTCAGTGTAATCAATTCCTTATTTTTGTTAGAATCATTTGACAACTGTTCGGGCATTGTACCTCTTAGAGTCACCATGGTTGTCTTTCACCAGGTACACCCATTTGTTATTAAGTTCCCTCTTACCCATGGGTAACTCAGCTAGTTCACATGCCTGATTTGACATTAAAGACCACGATTCATTTTTCTTGGCAAACTCCAACTTGCTAGCATCATTTGTCTGATAAGCTTAATCATAGAATTTTGGGTCCCCTCCATTGGTCGGCAAACAATAGTTCAAGTATCTCATGTTGGGCACATAAGGTCGTGAATATCTTCTCAAAACAAGAGCTGTTATGGTAGGGTGCAGTGTGTCAGATTGTTGTGTATTACTTTTTCAACTGACTCATCTTGTTGAGGGCTTGATCCGATCGGCTCTGTTTCTTGACTATCTAGGATATCTTTAGCATTTGTAAATACTGGCCTACTCGACCGTGAGTTGTTTGCGTCTGTTTTATGCCTATAATTGTACATAACTATTTTTTTGAAAAAAATACCATTGTGTTAAGACATACCCAACATGGTTCTCTCCATCCTAATCTCGTGCTCATAACAAATCTTCTTGAATCTGGTGTCTTTATATTCACCATTTTTCATTCTGAGCTTTTTAATCCTCAAACTTGTCTCATTCTCAACCATAGATTTTCATCTCCTAAAAACATTAAACATTTTATATTTATGCTTTAAAAAAATAAACTCATACCTTTCGAGAATGATCATCGATAAAAATCAAGAGTGAACAAGCTCCAGCCTTTCTTATTTTAGGTACCACTTGTCTGAAAATTGACCCTTTTATGTTTTTCAAGTATGAAATTTTTGTATATGTCTATATTAGTCAATGGTAGACCTGAAAGTTTCCCCTTCGAATGCATAATTTCATCCCCTTTTCACTCATGTGGCCAAGTCTCTAGTGTCACATGTTAAGATTTTCGTTTCCGTTGCAATTGCAATTGAACAACGTGCCTCTACTGTCTTGTAAAGAGTACCACTATTTTTTCGGTGAGAAACCGTTATTTCACCCTTTCAAAATCTTCCAATTATCACCATGGAAGATCCTAGTGTAGCCTTTACTAGCCAACTGCCCTACCAATTCGTCCTCAGGTCGGAGATATGCCTGACATTTTTCAGCTCCCAAATATACCCATTTAATTTAATCTTCCCTACATTTTTACCAATAATATCACAAGGTTGATCGTCACCAAGATATACATTTCCAAGGTTTCCAGAGACATACCTCTCGAAGAATTATTCGTTGCTCTCCAAAGAGCATATCACTGCATAATTTCCTTCTGAGATGAGATTTTCCTTTGTCTTCGTCTCGTAGTCATTTGGTGCTCTCTTGTACTGATTTCTATAATGCCCAATCTTTTCATAACCCTCTCAAATTTTTGTAAGACAAAAAATAATCTGATATGGCACTATGAGCGTGATATATGTGAGGTATGTCACATATAGTCTGCGATATCAACCCTTTGAGAAAAGGTTTAGGGCTAAAACTATCCTTTCACTGTGCTACTCGTGCGGTTAGTTGCTATAATATCAAATTTTATGTGCAAAAATAGTGTCTCGTTTATCTTTTAGATACATAATTCTTGAACATAAGTTGGGATAACATTGAACATAAAATGAAAATACATCATACTCAAATACATAATTGGAAAAACATAAAGTGAAAAGCTTTAGGTAGAATCAAATACATATGAATTATACAAAACTTTGGACATAATATTTCCAATAGAAAGTTGAACTTCTATGCAATTAGCTTTCGTATTCGTTTGGTCAGTGAGAAGATCCTCCACATGTCCTAACATATATTTTGTAAAGAAATAAGTAATTTTAAAAAATCAAACACCATGCACACCTCTTGCCTGGCTTCGTATGAGAGGTTGAAAATCTAAAAATTTGAACATATTTAAGATAGTCAAATATGGTAGAGACTTATTCACGACGACGAATGTAAAACAAAGCCAACAAAAATGGCAGTTTTGATACAAAAAAAACATTAGTGAAACTTGTATACACATGACTAATTCCAGTGACTAACCAAAGTTCTTAGCCATTTAATGCTTTAACTGCAATAAATCTCACAAGGTCCATCAAAGAGGTCAAATGTTTAACAGGAAGGTTGGCTACTTTAAATAGGTTCAGTTCAATTGGACTTTGGAGTGTGACGAAGCCTTTGCTAACATAAAATAACATATATCTTCTCTGGAAATTTTAACCTCACCAGTCATGAGAAAACCTATTTGTCTATATTGTGGTGTCAGATTACGCGATAAGTGCGGTACCAATCAAAGAGGTTAAAAACTGTCCACGTCCGGTTTATTACTTAAGAAAAGTCTGTTATATGCTGAAACAGTACTTACAATTGAATAAAAATTGTTTTTGTCCGTAGTGGGGGCAACACGAAAAATGAGGTCATATTTCAAGGCCCGTTCTATTATGGTCCGGACTTTCTTTTTGCTAAACAATATTTTAAAAAATCTAGATGCCTCGAGTCGGATAACTAAATAGTCAATAGATATAGGAGACTACGATATCGAGTTTGGACCTCGAACGATACTTAAGGTGCATGCTTTGGCAGATTTCTTAGTCGAGTTTTATTTGAATTAACCTAAGCCACAACCGAATATTGATATATCTCATGACAAATGCGTGATTCGAACTGATAAGGGTTCAAGCGTTTCAGACTATCGAGCGAAAGTTCACTTGATATCCTCAACCGGATAAGTGATGCATCAAGTAATACGTTTTGGCTTTAAAGCATCTAAAAACGAGGCAAAATACGAAGCAACTTTGACATGGTTACATCTTGCACAAATTTCTGGTGCTAAAAAGGTTCGTTTAATATGCGATTTACAACTTCTTATCAACCATGCATTAGGCTAGAACGAAGCAAGGAAATATCATTTAATTAAAATATCCAAAGGTGCTGAATGAATTAAGATCATACCAAAAATTATATTCCTAACTCCCTAACAACTACCGCTTACACTAAAGGCTGTCGATGAATACTTGAACAAGAATACTCGTTGATAAAACCAGTTTCCGAACATAAATTAGACACCAAAGAAGTATTTCAAATTTCAACTAGCTTGAAGAAACATTTGAGGTAGTTCTAATCAGAAGGACTTTGCCAATCGATAAAGCGTTGGCTAAAAGGCTAAGGTTCAAAGCATATGGTTTTCCGGTCTTTGAAGATATACTTTATAAAAAATCTGTAAACCGACCACTGTTACGATAACTCAAAACTAACAAATCACAAATGGTGTTATCTGAATTACATGATGGAGAAGGGTCGACCCATTGTGGTTTTAAAATGTTGACAATAAAGGTTTTATTGGCCCTCCATCACGGCTGATGCCAAAGAATTGGTCAAATTATGTGGTA
This sequence comes from Limnanthes douglasii subsp. nivea, assembly GCA_036936605.1. Classification (NCBI taxonomy): domain Eukaryota; kingdom Viridiplantae; phylum Streptophyta; class Magnoliopsida; order Brassicales; family Limnanthaceae; genus Limnanthes; species Limnanthes douglasii. Next base: position 26,827,364 of record JAUPFV010000003.1, on the reverse strand, counting down.
CCTGCCAACGATTTGTAAATATAATACATGTACCAGCTGTACCACTCGAGTCAATTACTGAAGAATTACCTTTTGACATATGGGGTTTACACTTAGTCGAACTGTTGCATATGGCCTCTGGGGGTGCTAACCCATCATAGTAGATGTTGATTAATTCTCTAAATGGGTGGAAACTGATCCTTTGTCCATAAATAAAGTAAAATATGGTATTAAAGTTATTTTATCTAATATATGTTGTGGGTTTGGGATCCCAAGGATAATCAGTTGTCCGCAATTTGATAATAACGACATGAAAGCTTTTTTTTCTTCATGAGGTATTCAACATTTCTTTTCTGCACTTTTCGATCTGCAGGCTAATGGGAAATTAGAGAGTATGAATAAAAGTATCTTAGATGGTTTGGAAAATATTTTGGAGGGTGCCGTTGGAAAATGGACAAATTATTTACAAAACGTATTGTTGGCTTACGAAACTATACCCCAATCAAGGATCCATAATCACCTTTTGTATTCTTTTATGGGAGGGATACAATAACTCCATCTGAAGCCACTTTCCCATCTTTCCGAATACCAAATTTATTCAAGGTGTATAATGATGAAGGTCAAAATAGCCAAGCTTGACTTAATTGAGAAAAAAGTAAATTAGGTGCATTTATTGTCCTTTCTTTAGCAGACTCTAATGAGAAGCAGGTATGCATCTCAAGTCTACCGGAGATAATTCAGTGTGGGGGAAAAAAATTTTAAATAAGGTTTTCTTGCATACTAAAGATAAACAGTTAAGAAAGTTAGGTCCAAATTGGGAATGTTCTTATTCTGTTACCGAAAGTGTTAAACCTGCAACTTATCAACTAAAAGATAATAAAAGTCGAGCTATTTCATCACCTCTGGAACATAGACCACCTGGGTTTGTATTTGGAATGATTGTTTAAAAAAATTATGTATTAATTGTTATATGATGTAACGTCTGGTGACATGTTCTTTCCTACCCTAGTGGTGCGAGGAGGTTTTAATGAGGTATCCACATAGCCAGCTACTATAAATCTTTTTGTCTTATATATCATTTTCTTATTGTCAATCGGTCCAGATATTACCGACCAGATATTTAAAATGTTACAACACTAGTTGATCACATTTAAGAGATTCCAATACTAGTTGATAACATTAAAAGGTTCTAACACTACTTGCTCATATTAAAAGGTTACAATACTAGTTGGTCAAAGTAAAAAGGTTCAAACCCTAGTTGGTCACATTTAATAGGTTACATCACATTTAAAAGATCCCAACACTAGTTAATCATGTTTAAAAGGTTCTAACACTAGTTAGTCACATTTAAAAGGTTCCAATATTAGTTGGTCGGTTTCAAATAGTGTTTCGCTGACCGTTGGGGATGGATTACCCTCAACTATGAAAATTTGAAACATATAATTTAAAAATAATAAATATATATGAAAATATGAAACAAAGTGAATAACAATAACTAATATTTAACAATTTCGAATACAAGCACAAAAGCCCTAACCGACTATAGACTAAAAAATTTAAAGATAAAAAATAAGATACAAAAAATGGGTTACAACATCGGCCATAATGAGATATTACTTAGCGCCCTAAGATTTATCTTCATTATTTTGGTCACTAGTCATTTTCCATCATCCTTAGGATTCTCTACCTGGTGATCCTCGTGAGAACTTTCGTCTTCGGATTCTTCATCCTCTGTTGCTTTTAGTTTATAGAATTTCGATTAAAATGATAACATATTTAAATTAGAATACATTAAATAGAATAATTAACTCGTTTATATTGTACATATCTCAATTATTGAAATTAGATTCAATTAACACTTACAAATTAATTTTAAATAACATTATAAAATATTTTGATAAACGGTTCCTAAATGGTTTTTCTTGTGGTTTAAACTGGTGGTTTAACTGCGAAACTGGCTTATTAAGACCGCAAGGACCGCAAACCGCGGTTCTCTGTTAAACAGTTCCGATGGTTCGCCGTTCAAACTGTTTGCCACCCCAGCAGAGAACTACACAATGTTAAGGAAGGAAGATTTTTAAATTGCAAAAATGGAAATTAACCATGGCTATGGCTTAAAATTCCAATGACTAACCTCCATGAGACACCTAGCTCACAATGTACTATTTTTTTGACTCAAATTAAATGAACTTCTAGCTTTTGACAATAATTATAAAAAATGTTATCATTATTTCCGAAATTATTAATTTTTTATTATTATTTTCGATAACTAATCTTTTTGTTTAATATGCATTGTGGACAAGAGTTGAGTAATTAATTAAATATAAAAAAAAATAGAAATGATAACCAATGACAAATACCACTTTGAAATTTAAAAACGGTCATCTAATTTGGGGCTGCTATTTTTTCTAAAACCACAAAAAAACAAAGAAAATGATTCTGTATGGAACCAGCCCCATCAAGTTGTATAGAAGGCAATGATAGCAATGAAGTACGTATACAAGTCCGTCCTTTACCAACTAGGACAGGAAAATCAACTCTACTACTTGTTTGAAAATCAACTCTACTACTTGTTTGAGAACCATGCAGTATAACCCCGAATCTAAGGGGGGGTAAATTCAACTTTCATAATTGGACAGGTATGAGAAGGTAAAGCAAAAAGGCCAAAACAATGTTCTAAAAGTCTAAAGTGACGCCACAATCTGTAGCAAACAAAAGTTGGCGAGCTAACATTACTTCTAATCATAACAGCAAAATGAAGCAGCGAAAATACACTATTTTTTTTTTTAAAAAAAAACAAGCTATATTAGTATAACATTGAGAAAGATGGCACCTCTAGCCATGTAAAGGTGATTGACATGAAAAGTAACAATTGATGGACACGAACTCATTTGCTCGCTGTTGACAGCTGATAAAAAACATCATGATATCTTTGAAACGATCAATACACATTTCACTCCAGAACAACTATGTAGAAAACCGATTTTTGTGTAACAACCAAATAACTTCCACTTTAAAAGGCTCTTTTTTGGGACTCTGCACTGCACAAATAATACCAAATAAATCATACATGCTGAAGTTTCATTGTGTCATACAATCCGGATTTTGTGCTGCGAATAGTGTTGCTATACAATCTTTTATCATTCCAGCAAAACCTCTCTTTTCTTTCTGTTTCTCCGTAGTAGATGTTTAAGTCCACTATTGTGTGAAGCTCTGCACTGGAGCTGACAGCTTTAGCTCATATGCAGCTTGAAAGAATTCAGCTGCCTGTTGAGTCGAACCTTGCCTTTTTGAAATTGAGCCGAGATTCATCCATCCATCATGGTTTGTGGGTTCTAGTCGCAGCACATTCATTAGAAGGCTTCGTGCAATTGGAAGCGAATGGTTGCCTAGTTTCATTAGTACCTCGGCAGTTGAAACTATACTGGGCACCACGTGATCTGGTTCTATCGTCAATGACATAAAGAAGGCAACAAATGCCTCCTCGTGCAACGATTGAGCTTCCAGTAACACACCTGTTCGGTGCCAACCTGTTGACGAATAAAATTCGGTTGACTCGGTTTTGCTTAGACATATTTTTGCATCAGGCCACGAACCAAGCTCTGTGTAAGCAGTAGCTAAATCCTGCCAGGCTTCCGTTTCAAAAATTCTTTCTAGCAAACTCTCAGAATCAAAAGTGTGTTCAGCTTGAAGCTCTTTTTGCGCTTGGATCAGAGCTAAAAGCGTCCTATATGTTTCAATTGCTTGTTTGGGCGGCTTTTGAGCAATTTGTAGCACCGCTTTCAATCTAAGAAGTTCCAACTTATCTATCCTGCCAGCTTCATCTATAGCAACCTCAACTATGGTTTCAGCATCCACAAACCGTTTTTCCGCAGAGAGTATGAGGGCCAAGAGCTTCCAACCTTTAGCCGTATTTCCCACTTTTACATGAGTACATGACTGCAAAATCAGAAGCCACATCAAGATTTCTTTGGACCGCATTTTCCAAACCGAGGTTAAATATAACTTCTGGATCCTCCTTTGATAGAGCAGCTTTATTAAGAGAGATCAAAGATTCTTTTTGAAAGGAAGCTCTCTCTGAATCGGATATGGAAATTCTTGCAGCATTTCCATAGCAAACACCAAGGAACGTGTGGGGTTGACCCATTATATGCCCATTTTGATCATTAGCTAAAGCAAGCACCTTCCGAGCAAAATTTATTCCGTCAATTGCATGCATAGCATCTAGAGAACCTAATTTCGCTCCAAGCAATAAAGAAGGGAAATGGGTTTTGTGCCTTTGTTCAGAATAACTTGAAACTTTCTTCAACAGGTTCAATGCGACTTCAATCTGAGCTGTTGCACTATAACAAAGAGCAAGAAAATACCATCTCTCCGCTCTACTGTATACACCAGGAAGTACTTGCTCTACATGATCTGCTAATGAATCAAACTGCCCTGTAACCGAAAATGCATAACTCATGTGATCAGATAATTACGTCAAACATCAAATCAGCATCCGGAGTAACAAACTATAAAACAACACAGTATGCTTTTGAAAAATACAATTAATAACCAGTTTCTCTCCTTTTGTGTGTTTGAAACATGACTTTTAATTGGGTTGCATAAGATACACTCATTATAGAATAAGAGTAAACATACCAAACCATCACAAGATCCTACAGATACAACCCAAGCTGCCCGCTTTTAATCGGAAATGGATAGTTAAGCTCCACCATTGAGTTTTCGTGATCTTCATAATCCATGATGCAGGCATGAGGTACAGTAGGAAAAAAAATCTTACTACTACTTTGGTTAAGAATCTTAATTTAGCGCGTTACGAATTAGTATAGGTTATGTATTTTTTAGGGTAAATTTATTATGCGTTCTTTTATAAAGTTGATCTTAAAAAAATTTAATTAAGAATGGTAAAAAAATTTGTTTCCGGTTAGTAAAATAGTGAGGTTGGATGAGTTCAGAAATTTTCAAAAAAAATATACGTATTTAAATTTTGTTTTAAAGGTAACACATTACACAATATTTTTTAAATCATGTTATGCGATATTTTTATTTAAATGTTTAATTTCCACGTATTTTGTACATTTTTAATATATGTTTATCAAAGTAAATATGAATATATAAAACTTAAAAAACATCTTACAACGAAAAAAATGATTTGTTGTTTATGGATTTTTTTTAAACCACCTTGAATACTATTAGTTTTTCATTATAGTTCAAAAAATAAATAATTTCACCCTAAAAGTGTATAATTTATTGCATATAACCTCTATAATATTTAACATTTAACATTTGTAATATTTCGCAACAAACTATGATTATATTTAGGAACATAAGTATTAAATATTTTGCAAGGAATGTTCGTAATGCTATCAATTTAGACATATTTCTAATTTCACAAAATGATAAAAAAAAACATAAAATAAAAAAACAAATACAATATAATTGTTTAAAAATATAAAACTCAATATTTATATGCAAATAAATTTTGTATCTACTTGATTAGTGAGAAGGACCTCCATTTCTTCCAACGTATTTTTTTAGTGAAATCAGTAATACGCATAAAAACACCCTTCATGCCGATTCTATAGCATTGTTCAAGAGGTTAAAACCCAAAATTTAGAACCAATTTCAAATATTTAAAAATGTTTGAGACATCTTCATGACCTCGTGTAGACATCATCATAAATGAACAACATGTACACATTGAATCATACATGTAGTGCATTCAACATGCAACTTCATAAAAAACCAAGAAGTGTCCTCACCTTTATTTCTCGTTACAATGGCGATTCAGCAAATGGTTAACTTTCTGTGTAGTCTATTCCATACAAAAAAATATAGAAGTTTTATTTTTTATGATATTTTATCGATGAAGATATCAAATATGTTTGACCGGATATATATATTACCATCTAAGACCCAACTATCTTTTATAATACCAAAATATCCTTATTTAATTATTAAAAGTATTTAATTTTTTTACTCACATTTTTCTTCTCTTTTTACCATAATAATAATAACGTGTTCCTTTCTCTCTATACGGAAACAATATAAAGTAGAAGAATTTATACTTCTATTTTGATTTTTAGTTTCTTTTTGTTGTGTTCATATATTTTTCTTTATAGTTATCAATTTGATTGTTGTTTTTATTCGATTTTGGACGTTTAATTTTTTTTATTGTTGTTTCATATAACTCGATTTTTCTACACTTTCTTGTTTCTGAGTTTGTGACTTTGTTTTACTTGTAATTTTGGTATTTTATCTAATTTTAATTTGATTTTTAGTTGAAATGTTGTATTGATTTGGGTTTTGCTCGTTTTTAGCATTTTTTTTCTATAAAATGTTGTTGAGAAATGTTTTTACTGTAAAAACAAAAAAGACAAAGGTTACGAAGAAGATGACATTTTGATAAAATATGAAACCATGTCAACTATGATAAATGTTAAACCAATGAAATTATAATAGATGTTAAACCATATAATGAGAAACCATACCAAGTATGATAGATGCTAAACCATATAATGTGAAACCATACAAACTATGATAAATGTTAAACAATACAATATGAAACGATATCAACTATGATGGATGTTAAACCAAGTTGGTATGCTGAGAATATAACCGCATGATAGTTCTCTCATACAACATAAAATTAAGTTTCACACATATATGACCATATGTTTCACAACTATAATATATTATGTCTCGTAAATATAAGATTTAGTTTTAATATTACATGTCATGTACATATATTGTAGTTCACATATTTTTCAGAATACATAAATAACCATGGTATTTCGGTTGGAATTAGCTCCTTTTTTAAAAGTTGTTCCAATGTCCGACTCAGATGTCGTAGCACTTGTATTTTGGAGTTGGACATGTGATGATCATATTTCTAGAGTAATATTGGTGTTATATACCATTTCTGGCTATGCGTATTATTGGTCCGGTTTGATCCGGGTATTAACGGAAGGAGACTGGACCGCTAAGCTTATCAGTTCAGATCGGACTGGACCGTTAAGCATTCAGTTCTAGTTTTCAGAATCGGGCCGCTAAGATTTCGGTTCAGTTCAGTTCGGTACGATCTGGTCCAGTCTGGTTTGGTTCGGTTATGGATCCGTTCGATCCGATTTTGGTTAGGTCTATTTTGGTTTGACTTTTTTCCGTTTCGGTTCGATCTGATTGGTTCAATGCATAATTTTTTTAAGACAATTAAATTTAATTTTAATTTAATTTTTGAATTTTAACTTAGATACATGATATAAAAATAAAGTTTACAAGTTATACTTTGATATTTTTTTAATTGGTCATTATCTAATAATTTCACAATATAATGTATAAAAATTAAAAAAAATCGTAACTATGAGTTCGATTATGTGTCAGTTCTACTAATTTATTGGTTTTATTGGTTCGGTTTCTTATTTGTTCTATCAATTTATTGATTTTATCGATTTGGTTCCTTATCGGTTTTACCAATTTACCGGTTTCATTGGTTCGATTCCTAATTGGTTCTACCGGTTTACCGATTTATTGGTTTATTGGTTCGATTCCTAATCGATCCGGTTCTCGGTCTGATTCGTATCGATTTGGTTCCGGTCCAGTTCCCGGTTCTTGAGAACCATCAAGACCCCTTGTTCCGGTTGTGCAGAAGCATCGACTTATTCTCTCCTCAAGTTCATTCGTTTATCCCATTTGGTACACAATCCATCAACTTAATCAATAATCTAATCCAAAACATAAAAATAAGCTAAAGTTTCCAAAAATTATTTCTTTGTTACGTAGGTTTCACATATATCACTTTTTTATTGTTTCACATCAACACATACTACAAGCTTTCACATTTAATTTAAATGTGGTTTCACATTTATAATTATTTATACTTCATAAGCAATATCCTATGTTTTGGTATTTTTGACATAGATTGGAAAACAATAAGAACAAGCATTTGGAATCGATATTTCATAAAAATCTTGCTACATCAATACCAAAAAAAGATATGGATCCTAACAAAACCAACTAGAAAAGTAGTTAGAATAGTTGACCATAAGTATTCATTGGATAAATAATTAATGTTATCCGTTATCAATGTGGTCAAATAAATAACTCATATTTTACATATATAATTTCTCCTCGGATTCGCATCATGTGTATCAAATGTTTCACGTATAATTTATTTAAGGTTTCACATTTATAATTATTCTAGATTCCATATTTATGTTCTAAGATGGAAAATGAAACGAATAAGCATTTAAAGTAAAAACAATTACATAAATTTTTCAACTGCAATATAAAAAAACAACAAATGAATCATAAAACCACCAACACGTCGGTGGTTTTAATGATGTAGTATAATTTATCATTATTTTGGCGAAATAGTTAGTGTTATGTATCGCATATGTAGTGAAATACGAAATCGGGTTTTGTATATATCATTTCAAACTTGTTTAGCATCAAACATACTACATATTGCATATAAAATTTATAAAATGTTTCACATTTATAACACATTATATTTCACAAGTAATGGTGTATATTTTTGTATTCTTGACCTAGATTTAAAAACGATAAGAATAAGGATCTAAAATCAATAATACATGTAAATCTTGCTACCACAATTCCAAACAAATATATGGGTACTAACAAAACCAATAGACTTGTATTGGAATGGTTAAACCTAATTCATCGGTGAATTAGAGAAATGGCTACTTCTATTGGTCATCATTATGGATAAATAACTTTGTTCATTCTCAAATTCTACATAATTCTACGCAATGTGACAAATATCACTATAAAATTTTCCAAATAGGGCAGATTCTGAGACCATGTGCAAAATATGATAATTTTACAAAACAAACAATGTTTAAGTTTCACATTTTTAATAATATTTAGTTGCACAGATCAACAATCCTAATCTCGTAGATTATATGTTACTAATTCAAATATGAAGCCCAGTTTCGCACCTAAAACACCAGAATTTGTTTTTAACAAAACTTGTATTGCGAAAAATCCTAACGTCATGTGTGGAAATACATCAAAGTTAACTATACTGTGATTCACAATGTATAAATAAAAAGTTACTGAAGGCTTCAATTCATCTAAGAAAAAATGAGATGCGAAAGAAATTGTCATCATATACCAGATTAGATTTTCTTTAAAGAGAAACCATCGGTAGTTCAACCGTAAACAGGAAGCTAGAGAATCATCCTAAGCTTCCAAAGGGAAAGTTTATTGCATTGGTGGTTGTGAATGGATGGGGTGAAGCCAAACCTGATGAATACAATGATATGTACATGGCTAAAACTCCAGCCATGAACTCCCTCCAAAATGGTGCCCTTGATAAATGGAGGTTGGTTAAAGCGCACGAGAAAGTTGTCGGACTTCCAACTGATGATGATGTGGAAAACAGAAACTCGGCTATAATGCACTTGGTGTTGGTCGCATTTTCTCTCAAGGTGCGAAGCTTTGTGACCTTGCCTTTGAATTTGGGAATATCGATAATAGAGGATGGTTTAAGCATATTTCTCAATCATTTGAAAATAGAACACTTCACCTTATTGGTTTAATGAGTGATGGTGAAGCTCACTCAAGACTTGATCAATTCCAGTTGTTGCTAAAGGAATATGTCGAACGCGGTGCTAAAAGAATCTATGTTCATGTTTTAATAGGTGGACGTGATGTTTTGGACGGTTCATGCATAGGCTTGACAAAACACTCGAGTACTTTCAGATATGCGTGCGAATGATGTTTATGCACAAATTACTTCTGGTGGAGAACACATGCATGTTACTTTGGATCGTTACGAGAATAACTGGGAAGTTGTGAAAGAAGGATGGGATGCTCAAGTTCTTGTTGAAGCCCCATACAAGTTCAAAAGTGCAGTTGAAGCTATCAAGACATTGAGGCATAAACTAAAATTTAACGATCAGTATTTACCAATTTTTATTGTTGTCGATGATAACGAGAAGGCCGCAGGGCCTATTGTGGATGGTGATGCAGTTGCTACATTGATTCCGAGCTAATCGTATGGTTATGCTTGTCAAGGCACTTAAATATGAGAACTTTACCCATTTTGATCATGTGCGATCCCTGAAAATTAACTACGTTGGTATGCTTCAGTATGATGAAAAGTTGAAGCTTCATAACAAGTACCTTATTTTCCACCATAAATAGATAAATTATCTAGTGAATACTTGGTGCACAATGATGTCCATACTTTTACTTGCATTGATACATTTAAGGATTTACTAACTATATTTGAAGCTGCTAGCCAGTTGTTATGAACATTTCCATATTCAATTCCTAACGCTGATAATGAGAAGCTAAGAAAATGAGTATCAATATTAATATAATTATACGACATATAAATATATTATATGCGCAGGCTACACAACTCAACCAGACATAATAGTTTAGTATAATTTGATTTGATTTCGATTTTATTTTAGTTTGATTTCATTTTGTTTCGATCCCATTTTGATTTAATTTTTAGACTTCGTTCGATCATTCATTTCAGTTTAGATCATAACCTTTTTTCATAACAGAATAATTTAATTTAACTTTATTTTTCATATTTTTAATATAAAAAATGATATAAAAGTTTAAAGTTTAAAATATAATTTTTGACATATTTTAAATTGGTCTTTATTTAGTAATTTTGTAATAATGTAATGTATAACAAAACAATCGGATCTTCCGGTCTTATTGATTCTAATGGTTTTTCGGTTATATTATTATGGTTTGTATTAGTTCTACCGATTTATCGATTTTATAAGTTTGATTCTGAATCGGTTTTATAGGTTAATCGGTTTTATCATCTCGGCTTCGAATCGATTTTACCGGTTCAGCTTCTTATCAGTCTCGATTTTTTAGAATAAAATTGTAGACCTCATTGTTAAGATTCTATTATGTTATAATATGAAAGAATAATATGAAGAGAGAATAAAAATCAATGTATTAAACTGCAACACAAAATGGCTTGAAATAGCCTACAAGAAAAGTTTCATATTCCAACCAATAAATAATAGTTTTTATTGACCGGAATAGTAACAACTAAAATACTAATCCATATTAAGTCGAAAATATTAGTTCATATAACGTCTAATTATTAAATAAGATAATTAAAAAAATTAATTATTAAATGAATTCCAACAAACCCCTCCTTTAAACTGGATATACCTGTAAAGCAACCAGTTTAATATACTAGTGCTTGCATTCCAACTAAACTTCGTCACTTAACAAACGTCTCTAGCTTCACTGGTTTTGTCCATATTTTGTGGGTTTTGTCTTCTCATGGAAGATTTATTACAAAGCAAACATGGGATGTCGTAAGAATTCATGGAAATGAATCTAATTTCTTTAAGAAGAGTTGGAATATAGTTATATCAAAGAAGTGCTCCTTTCTTCTATGGAATGTGATGCAGAACTGGATTCACACTGATTCAAATTTGAAGAGAATGAAGCTCCAACTGGCATCTAAATGTCAGTTCTGCGATAAAAAAGAAAACACAAACCATGTGATGATTCAATGTAAAGAGGCGTGGGTTGTGTGGAGTTACTTCAGTGCAATTCTGGGAATTAACATATTCAGAAATATGACTACTCGCCATAAAATTAGAACCTTGTATTGTTCTTCTAAGAAAATGTGCAGCATCAGATCGATTATGTCAGCAATAATTGTTTGGGTTATTTGGAGAGCCAGGAATTTGAAAAAAAATATGAACATCCATCTGTCGTCAACAAACATGATCAGTCATATAATCCATATCTTTACTGATTTAAACTGCGCAAATATGATAAAGAAAAAGTACTATGGACCTGATTCAAATGTTGCTAATCACCTAGGATGCAATGTACATACAACAAAGCAGAGGATCCTAATTTCTTTAATGTGGATAGCTCCAAAGCTGAATCGGTACAAGCTTAACACGGATGTGTCTTCTCTTCTATCAGGCAAATCTAGCGGTAGAGGCGTGATTAGGGACCATGATGGAATTATAGTTAGGGTTATGGACGATTATATGGAAAGAATTTTGTTGTTATCACTCAAGCTAGGGCTCTTATAGATGGTTTGGTGATTTGCAAAGCTCTAAATATCAAAAATATTGATGTTGAAGTCGATTCAAGTATTCTAATTGACTTGATTAGCAGGGGAAATTCGATTTGGTATCTCGATCCATTGATTGGATATTGCAAAAAACTGGTATCTTCTGATATGTCGATAAAACACATTTTTTGTGAACAAAACAAGTTGGCTGATTGGGTAGCGAAGCACACTTTGAGTTTGAGGAAAGATATGTATTTCAACAACATTTATGCCCCAAATGAGCTAAAATTTGTTGCTTTACTTGAGAAAAGTCGTACTGGTTATTTGAGAAACAAAGAGAATGATTAGAAGATAGTCGATTCGAAATTGTCGAGTAAAGTTGAACCTGAAAAGACCCTGATTTTGTCTCAAGGTTGAAAATGAAGTTCGTAATTGTTTTAGTTACGCTTTGTAATCGATACATGTGTACTTTCAATTTTTTTTAATGAATTCCAAGAGTTAAAAAAAACATAATGTATATTATACTTAGTTCTTTTAATTCTATTCTAACAAAAACAATTACCATATAAATATAATGACTAAACATATTTATGATGGTTAATATTTATTTTATTTTAAAATTAATTCTTTTTTATTTGATTGATAATTGTTTTCACAAAACAAAATAGTAGTTTGTATTATCGTACTATTAAAAATTAAATATCTAAAACTATATTTTGAAATTTGTTTAATATTCATACTACTTTTTATCTACTTTTATCCATTTGATTACGGTTCCTCTCTTTTGTTTGGTGAACTTTCTATCTTTATATTATTATTTGTTATTATTTTATTTTTATTTTTTCTCTAAAAAAATATCCAAATATTTGTTTATTCATTTTTTAAAATTTGATTATATTACGCGATAAAATATATAAGCATATAATTTATTTTAGTAATAACTAAATAGTATTACTAATGCATTTTATATTTTAAAAACAATAAGAAAAAACATTATGTCGATATATAAAATGATTATTAAACAAGAGAAATGCACAACTAAAATTTGACAATCTAATCTTTAATTAAGTTTGGACTTTAACATTCATTCCACTAGGTCATGTTCTAAACATTTATTTTATTAGACAATATTTTGTTCGCTCTTATATCGAATTTTCGTCGTCCATTATTAAAGGTGCCTAAAAGAGAAGGGTGGATATTTCACGCTCACATGAAAAAGAAAGGCACGACTAATATGGGATCCAATTTTCTTATAGTGAGACTTCCAAACCATAGGTTTTTTTAAACATGAAATGATCAGACTACCCCCAACATATAAAAACTTAAATTTCAGACATAAACTCAATTCTATCCAGCCACTAACCCTAAGCCCTAAATCCATTAAAATCACTCCAAATATCTTCCCTATTATGGATTTGAGTGACATTAATGATAATTTTAACTGCAATATCGATGATTTTCGTTTGGATGAGGAGGAGCCATAAATTGACCATCTAAAAACATGGATTAAGGTATATTTTTACATTTTTAACTCCAGCGTGTAATTCGTACGTTTTCGCGCGTCATGATGTGCATAATCACGCAAGAACACATGTGAATTTGCATAAATGGTTAGCACTGCTCTGCGCGATTTTACCAAATCAATGCATGATTGTATGCACAAATTTTCCAATTCATAGCAATTTCATGTGCTATTTTACCAATATAATTTTGTGTGTGGATTTGCATTATTGTTGTTAATTGAATGAATTATGTAGGAACTTGTTGTTAATTGAGTGAATTACTTTGTTGTTACTTCGCATAAAATAACCTGTTGTTATTTTGCATCATCCTCCAACTAATATGTTGTTAATTACATAAATTATGATATTCTAGTAACTTATTTTCATGCATTATGTAGGAACCATAACAACTACCATGTTTCATGGCCGATTACACTAAACCTTTTACTAAGGAAATCGCTTACACCAAATCCAAAGTGTTGCATGGGTTGATAAGGAAATCATAAAACTAGGATTCATTAATTTGGTCGATAAAGATGACAATGGTTGTACAAACGGCAAAACTACAAGGCTATATTTTAAGTGTGAGAGGCATGATGTTTACAAACCGAGACCCAAATTGGTGTTTGTGAAGAAGCGTCGAGATTGTTCATCGAAAAAATGCGGTTGTCCGTTCATATTAATAGGAAATTTGGTTTTAGAATTACGCGGTTATTGGAAATTGGTAGTGGTAAATGAGAAACACAACAACCAACTATTTTTACACTTTGATGGATATTCACGAGTCATTCGGCTAAAAGCGGACGAGCAAGAATTATTTTGGAAACTGACAACAATCGGTTCTTGGACAAGAGATATATACCTTGGTTTGAAGATAAGAAATCCGGAAAAGATATCTTCGATGTGTACAATCTACAACATATGTAAAAAACAACAATTGGTCGATAGAGCGGGGAAAACCCAAATGCATTAGTAAGTTAAAATAATACTAGTACTACTTTTGGGAACGAACAAACGAAGCAACAGACGAGATCCACGGATTGTTTTTTGCCCATTCCACAAGCATCAACTTATTGTGAACATGTCCTATAATTTTTTTATAATAGATAGCACGTACACAACTACAAGGTATAAGATGCCCTTTCTAGAAATAGTTGGCCAAACATCGACGAAAAAGAAATTTTGTAACACTTTAATTTTTTTAGCTCCGAGAAGCCAGCTTACTACACGTGGGCATTAAGTGTTCTAATGTACGTGATGATGAATAACATGTGCGTGCTATCAAATATAATTGTCACCAATAGAGAGTTTGGATTAATGTATACAATCAAGGAGATATTTCTGGATGCCACTCATATGTTATGAACTTGGTATATAAACAAGAACATTTGCTTGTACGCTAAGCAAGTTTTACCCCAAGCGGATATGGCCGATGAGTTTCTAGAATATTATGAATTGGTTTCCCGTTCGGGATGCTTAAAGAGTATACTAAAAACCTTCAGAGTCACACCACATCCACACTTTTTGTCCAATGGTTATCGATTATGTGATAAAACAATGAATAGACATTTATGGAGTAAAATTTATTAATATCCATAGGAATAATTTTAAATATTTGGGCAATCTGACTAGCAACCAATGAGTTATATTATCATTTTTATACTTTATTTTTTAATATTAAGTGTTGGATGTCTAATTAATTTAATCTTATGTTGTGGGACGAAGAGTTCTCGCTTGAGCCATAAGGCATGCTTGTGTTATTGGGAAAGCACATAATTTAACGTGTGCATGCGAGTTAGCAATGATCGAGAAAGGGAGGTAGGTCAATTTAAAAGGATGAATGTGATGTTTATCGGAGTACTCTAAAGATCAAACCTAGGGATAACGTTGGTACCGAAGATGAGTTTAGGAGAAAACTTTCCTTAATAGATACTACCATCCGTGCCTACGGTCCACACGTGGAAGATAATAGTATAAATAGGATGATACAAATCCTAGATCTCGCTAGAAGTTATATATTGGAACCTAATGATTCAGTTGTAACTAAAGGTAGGAAAAAAGTCGGTCTGGACAAATCAACTAAGCGGAACCCATCCTTGTTCAAATATGATGGTAGCTAATGCAATAGCACATCAGCTACGATAGCTAGCACGACTAACTCGATAGCTAAAACATTCTTAGTACCCAAAGACAAACCCAAGTCGAAAGCCCAACCAAAAAACGAAAAAATGACTCGAGCAAAAAAATCGAATAAAGGCAAAGAACTTATCATGTACGAGAGTTAGTCTCCCAACTACTTACACGACTACATAGCTAGCATCGAAGACGTTTCTCTTGATGGTAATTGTAGATTTCGAGTTATATCTTTATCAATATACCAAAATGTAGATTAACGGGAACAAGTTAGATGGGATTTGATGCACGAATTGCAAGGTCAATATGATCTATGGGAGAGAGTTTTTGATGGTGCACAACGTGTTGATAACATATTACAAATATTGAATTTTTTCAAAATGTACGTGAGCGTTAATAGGCAATGGATGACGTTAACCGACTTTGGTTTGGTGATAGCCAATCAGTATCAATGTATAGTGTACAACGTATCTCTCCAACTATCATATACGTATCTTCTTTTACATGGTGTGCCTTATCGATCGTGTCCTACACTAAAAGTTGGTATTAGTTTCGTGAATGGTAACCATTACATGAAAGTAAGTAAATTAATCTATTGTATATGTTTTTGTTGTTATTTCATTTTATTGAAATTTACAGGGTGTCTTGGATGGACCGTTGTCGGTTATATACCCTAGTTGGTTTCCATTACGCACTAACGATGACATTACTAGTTGGGAAATTTCATTAGACAAACCCTTCAACAAATATCCCCAAATCAAAGTGATCTAAACACTTATAGTACAAGATGATGAAGAAGAATTCTACAATTTATCCGAAGATGCATAATTTGTTCGCTTTATTTATATGTCTTGTATAATCTATTTTTAAAAACTTTTGCTACGTGTGAGTTGGATGTTTAAATATATTTTAAGACTCAAGTCGGCCGTACTTTTTCAATTCATTATATGGTTAACCTTTTTGTAAGAAAATTTAAATAACCAAGGCAAATTAGAATTTTTTTTTAAAATTTCCAAAACACTCTAACGCACCTATGAACGTGCATTTGTGCAAATCCACACAAAATTTGGCGTGAAAACATGTACATCGGCACACATCGACGTGCGTAGATTTTCACAATTGCACATTCAAAACTGCGTTATAATGTTCTGGAATTGTTTAAAAAAAACGAGTTTTAACTAACTTGGTACATGTAAAATGAAACTTGAAGATAAGTAATCATTAAGTTATGTCATTACACAAACTTCACGTGAAAAAAAACGAAAATTAAAATTTGTCTTCAAACACGTGCAAACAACCTAAGATAATTAAATGGACACAACATAGGACTCAATAAAATGCATTAACAATATAATTTACGTGAATTCTAATAAAATACATCCATCTCGGCTTCCTTGTGATTGCTTATTATTAAACAACGCATATCATCAAGTTATTCAACCGTTGATTGTTCGTCACCAAACAGTTAAACACTTGATATGCAGCATGATGTTCTTCTTCGTTGAGGTTAAAAACCAAATGAACTCTTCGTTTGATTAAATTTGTCCATCTTTCTTTCATCGCTTCAGCGCTTCTTGAAATGTACGATGGATCAACACCATTGCTACCGTGTAAAAAGTACAATTGGCACACAATTTCCTCTCAGTATACTTCACCATGATCCTCGTTATATGTTTTTGCAATTAATGCATAGGCTTTCTTTAAATATTCATCTTCTTTGCGAGTCTACCGAGATTTTTTTTTTGTTTTTTTAATGTAATTTCTTGATGTGTTTATTGTGTGTTTACAAGAGCTATTGCTTTCTATTTATTGTGTTTTTAGGTAAGATAACGTAATCGTACTAGGCATATCACCATTTGACAAGTGTCAGGAATGGGTAATGTAATCCAAATAACCAATTGGATTCGAACGCATAGCGGATAAGGCTTGCACACTTACCTATATGTCAGGTTAAGCCCACGTTATGAAATGAATATATAAGTTATTCTAGTGAAAATGTAAATATATTTGTTGTAACCTACGTTAAGCATCAAATAAACATCAAACATCAATAATAATAGTTGTAACTTACATATTTGTAAACATCGAGCATATTAATTTACGTAAACATCAAATGTAATAGAATTAAAATGTAAAGATCAAACATAAAATAAAATTTTCGTGAAATACATAAACCATACGTCAACAATACTAAGTAGTCGAACACATATAATAAGTGGACATTAGTAGCCCAGCATGCAAGGTAGTCAATGATGGGTCTGAAACAAATATCCATTACCTCATCACGAATGCGGGTCTGGTCTGCAAGATCCTACGCGCGATGAGTTTGGTACATAGCCTAGCACTGCATATATACCCTCGCTTGTGAATAAAAAACAATATAAAAGTATTAAACATGCATATCTTACCAACATAAGTTTCTAACCAAAACCAATGCATTCAACCCTAACCAATAATTATAACACTAAAGATCATTTTATAAGCAACTATAAGCATTATACGCGTCAAGTATTAGCACAAAATTCTAATCTTAAACATTAAAATACTTAAAAACTTACGTTATTTTGAAGACGTTGTAGGCCTCATGGTTCTTCTGGTTTCTCCTCATAACTTTCGGTGCATTCTATATATATGAACATACACCGAACTTGTTCCACCAAGGTTCAGTCTATTGTCTCAGCAAGCCCGTAATGTTGGAGAGTCTCGTTCAAGGTTTGGTACCTAGAAATGCTAAGGTTTTCATAATGGCTAGTGAACTCTTTCTTCACATATTCTAATATCTTCCAATTCAAAAAAGAAGCAAAAAATCCATCATTAGTTTTTAAAAGTATAACTCGTACTTTCCTGGAATAGTCATTTATCATCGACATAAAATAGCTTTCATCACTTATGGTTAGCGTTGTTGATGGTTCCTTAAAATCAGAAACCGAATTGGAACCGAACCGGTAAGAGACTGGACCGAGAACCGTACCGAACCTTAACGGTCTGGTTCGTGGTCTATTTTAAAAACCAAAACCGATAAAGAACCAAAATAAATAAACTGGTAAGGAACCGAACCAATAAAATCGATAATAAACTGATACATATTATATGTGTTACTTATCTATATCGTAAGAGATAAAAACAATCGCTACATATATGTTTATAAATAAATACCTTAATTTATCTAAGAAAATATTAAAATCGAAAGAAATCATCTATAAGAATAATGCATAACATTACACCTATGCTATCAAGTAAATCAAAGGAGCAGCTTTGTTTTTCGGCTTCACATCCTCCTCACACAAAAACAAAATAAATAAATTAGAAAACCATATTCGATATGGAATAACTAACAACAATAACAACAATGCCATGTTTTAAAAAAGAAAGAGATCGAAACTCAGCATTGTTTCATGTAAGAAAGTCTACCGGAGGATACTAATATGGTTAAAATAAAACATTTTAAGGTTTTGTCTTTGAAATCGAATAAGAAACAATTGGGATTTAAAAAATACAAGAGAACTTAAAAAGGAAGCCACCATTACTTGGTATCCCACATCGTTTTAGTTCCAATTTATAACAAAAGACTCATCCTATATAAGACACACAGACATGCACTAGTTACTTATCAAAATGGGTCGAAAGCCCATAAAATAATTATGAGTAGTTGTATAATAATTAGTCTATAATTTTATTCGGTGTTTGTTGGTCCGTTAAACAGGACCTGATCGAACCAGACCGATTCTTATCTGCTCGGTTCGGTTCTGTTTTTTGAAACTAAAATCTTATTGGTTCGGTCCGGTTCGAACCGACAAGCTTAGCGGTCTGGTTCCGTTTTGAAAAAAACCAGATCCATAACAACTCTACTTATGGTAGGTTCTCATGACGTACGCAAAAGTCCTAAATGAACATACTCAAGACTTTATTGGTTGCCTGGTTGTTTTACATAAACTTCACCATCTTGGTCTTATATAATACATAAATTTCAGAAAAAACTCAGCTTACAAACTATGGTAGTATCAAACAGCCCATGTTTGCTTAGTTCACCAAGTTCGTATTCACTTAAATGTCTTAGCCGATGATGCTGGAACCTGGTAAAATATTTCACAACACTAGAAACTCTTCATATCAGTATAGAGCCCTAAAAAACTAACACACCATTAGTATTTGAGGCTTGCATAACAATAAGTGAGCCCTGAAAGACCATGGGTTTCTCGTTTCTACCTCTATATGTAAACATCCCTGTAGATATAATATTTTGTTTTACATATTTTAAAATTTTGACGTTGTTAATCACTCTCTCAATTCATGTAGATAACTTGAGCTACAAAATTTCAATCTCTTTAATATCACATGATTTATCATTGTTGAGGATGATCATTCTACTATAAAAAAATATCAGGTTTACAAACCAATGCCTATTGGAATCCGCATAAAATGACGCACATGAATCCATCACCCATTTATGTTGGTACGTGCAAGAATAAAAAATCATTAATCCATCGTCATACTCACAGTCATCAGAATCCATTCCACCATCTCTGAAATTGAGATTCTGACAGTTGTTGTCTTTCGATTTATTTGGAAAATTTCTAATGATATGACTTTTATTCTTGCTTACCCAGCATGTTACTTTAGAACCCGTTCCAACCCCTTTGGACTTTGAACGGAAGTTTCATATTCTTTTACTTGGATATTTATTTCCTGGCCTGCCCTTCACATTTAGTATGTGCGCTTCAAATTCACATTTCAAAGCAATCTTACTTTGAAGATATTTGGAGCTTAAGATGTTATTGAGTTCAGCCATCGGAAGGGAGTTTTTCTAGTAGAGCATGGTCATCACGAAGTGTGTGTGCTTCTTCGGCATAAATCTCAAAATGATAATTGTTTGATATTATTCTTCCACCTCTACATCAATTATATTCAAGTCGATTATGATTCTATTGTAATTATCTACGTATCTACGGATCTTTTTGCTATTAAACATAGATAGCGTGTAAATTTGTTATGTTTCATACAATCTGTTCGTCAATGAATTTTTCATAAAAATCACCTTCATCCAATTATATATCCCTGTCACAATGGGATTTTCAAATACCTCACTCAACACTTCATCTCCCAAGCTGAGTATCAGGGAACTATAAGCCCTAAACAATACCACGACATTAACCGGTGTAAATTTATCATCGATAGCAGCAATCGATCTCTTATGTACTAGGTAAGGCTTAACTTTAATTCTTCAGAGGTTAAAGTCATTCGACCTATCAATTTTTTCTAGGCTAAGCTTCATGGAACTCATCTTTCTTCTGTTTCCGGTTTCCATATGAGATCTCATCTCCAACCTTCAAAGCATCGATCGATCTACTTTTGTGTTCGCTACTTCATGCTCACCGCACAACTTGTTTGAAAATTTGATCTTCTCAATACAAGAACCTAGACTGTCGATTTTTTCAGAAGGACTATTACCTTGTTCAAGATCATCAACGAAGAAAAAAAATGTAAAAGTAAACCAACTACACAAGATATATTCAACATGGTTAGGATTGTGAAAATATTATACATTCACGAGCAATAAATACTCTTTTTTAATTAAATAAAAGGGCTACAAAAAGACTTATCAAACACAATAAGCTCAATCACTATTTTATTATAAACTCACGGTTTAAAAAATGGTGTGACTCACATAACTTTATATTTAGTGTTTATGTATCACCTGATTTCTCTCTCTAAAATACATAAGTTTTCTTTCACTATAAAGAATACAACATGTTACTCGCCATATCATAAATCTTAGCTTTGTGTTTTTTTTATAGACATGGAAAAACTCTAAATTCTTTAATAGAAGATCTACATTAAATCTCATTAATGAACAAATTAATATGAATTAATATAGAAAAAAATATAAAAGACTCAAATAAAATTAGAAACTTGATAATATAAGTAAAATCGAATTCAATTAAGAACTTAAACCCAACACCACTTTAAGCATCGACTCAAGAAGCACTCGAAATCTTCAGATCAAAGACATTAGCATCATGTCATCGGATAGAACATCAATACCATGCATCGAGCATTGGCATCGGTTAGGATCATCGGCACATGCCATTAACTTAGTCTCTACTTCACCAGCTAGGTCTACGACCAATAGAAAACAACTTATATATGGTCGGTGAAACTCGCCTTTTAATTCCTGTTAACGTTTTTGTCCCTCAGTCTTGGTCACAACTCTGCTTTGAGAGAATCCAAAAATTTCTATCTATATATATTTTCGACTGATCCATCTTTGTCCATATACCCACCGACAATAAATCTATAGTTACTTCTAGCATACCCTTAATACTAGTAAATTAGATTATAAATAGTAAAAAAATTATATAGATTAAATGATTGCTATATATATTATTTATTTAAAATAATATATATATATCAAATTATATATGGAGGTATATTTTTATAAAAGTAATAATAAAGAAAACACATATGACTCCAATATAATATTCGTATATTATATTATATATTTAAGATAATTAACATGAATATTTTAAAAGTAAATAATTTTATCATCCAAAAGTCGATCTATAATATCTAACAACAACAATTTGCGTGTACCTTGATACTTCCCTAATTTACCGCTGACATTTTATTGCTCCCATTGAAAATCGGAGGAGAACTTAGTGGGAATTGACATGACAAAAGCTACTCCTCTTATCCTACGTTGCTCGTTACTCCCTCCGTTCCAAAATGTTTGTCGTTATATCAAAATATATTTGTCCCAAATTGTTTGACATTTTCAAATTTCAAGATAGCTTTAATGCTTAGTTTATTATTGTATCCTTTGTTATTTAGTTATCTAATAAGTTTGATTCACAATCCATATTAAATAGAAAGGTTATTTATGGAAAACATAATTATTTTTTACAATTTCAAGAGTAATAATGACACTCTTTAAATAACGTGTCAAGAGTTAGTACGCCAATTATAATGGGATGGAGGGAGTATTATTGTGTCTACCACTATAGGTGCCAGTCCACAGAAGTAGAAATCTTTGTCGGATCTAGTTAAGCCATTTATCGACACGTGTCGTAATTAATTTTAACGCATCAATCGCCTTTAAACATATTTCATGTAATTTCATGGGCCCGTGCTAGAAATAAGACACATTTTGATAGATCTCTCACTCTACCCCCTTCTTTTTTCAAACTCAAAGTTGAAATTCTCAAATTATCCTTTCTCCCTCTAGATTATTACATTCATGTCATTTACTCTCAAAATCAACCTAAACTCTGAAATCTATCCGTTGTTACCCTAAATCCATAAGATTTCCATCAATATTTACTACCCTAAACCTATTAAACCCAAAATGTTACCCTTTTTTTTACTCAAACCCATAAAATCCACCATAAACAACCTAAAATATGAGTATCCATGGACAATGATGAAATGAGCATCTCTTTGGACGACTTACTAGACAAGGACTAGCTTACCGCATGGAGGTAAGAAGCTAAAACCCGTTTTTTGATTTTAGCGTCATCGCACGAACATCGTGCGATGAACAGCTTCGTCATCGCACGAACGTGCGACAACATTGCCTTAGAATTCGCATGCGACCACTATGGAGACATATCTCGTGCGACAGCACTGAAGACATGTCTCATGCGATTGAACTGTTAGACAAACTTATAGTTTCCTATTATATATTTTGTATGAGGAACCTGTCCAGCCTCCATTTATGGATGCAGACTACAGTAGAATATTCAAAACTGATAGGTTATTTACTAAAGACGAATTGGATGCTTTTGTGGACATTTAATCGAAGAAGATCAAGTTTGTCACAATTACAAAGCTCTACGATAGTAGGAAATGGGGAAGGAATCCTATGTTAGAGTACGTTTGCGAGCGGTACGGTGTATTCGTATCAAAAGTGAAGCCGGAAACTTTAAGAAAGCGGAAGACATCGACGAAGAAATATAATTGTCCGTTTGCGCTAAAAGGTCATCCGATCGACGTACTAGCCATGAAATGGAGTTTGGAGGTCATAAACGGTACGCATAATCATGAACCCTACGTTCGCCTAGACGGTCATTCTCGCGCTTGTTGGCTAAAACGGGATGAAGAGGAACTAGTTCGTAGTTTGTCTCACCTCGGTTTGCGTCCTATGGAGATATATAGTGGGTTGAAGTACCAATATCCCAAGAATATTTTGAACATGCGTGCAATCTATAATTGTCACCAAAAACATCGGGATGTTTAGCACGGGGGACAAACAAAAATGTAATATTTATTGACAAAGTTGAAGGAGAATGGATACTCCACGTGAGATCGTTTGAAAGACGATTCAAAGGTGATCACTGACTTTTTTTCCGCACATCTTACTAGCATAAACATATTACTTACATTCCCAATGTGCTATTCATGGATTTTACGTACAAGACGACAAGGTATAAGATACCTTTATTAGAGATTGTCGGTTTAACGTCGACTTCGATTACATTTACCGTTGCATACGTGTTTTTTAGCGGAGAGAAGATTGGAAACTATGTATGGGCTTTAGAAACTCCATGTGGTTTGATAATGGATAGCGTGTGCGTATTTCCGAGCGTTATTATTATCGATCGAGAGTTAGCTCTCATCCAAGAAATCGACGATATTTTTCCGGGCACACACCACTTGTTATGCACGTGGCACATTAGTAAGAACATTATTGGGGCGGTCCGAAAGATATTGCACGATGATGCGGTAACGAAACAATTTGTTGTGTTTTACGGCTACGTTGCGAGGGCGAACACAGTTGAGAGTTACCAAAAAAATCTAGATACATTGAATGAGATGTTCGCCTCTCAACCAAAGTGTTTTGCGTACGTTATGTACGCGTGGATAACGAAATATGGTGACAAGTTTCTTGCGTACCGAACGAACAAGATTAAGCATTATGGCCAAATAAATACAAATAGGTTTGTTCTTTTATCCAATTTTTTGTTTAGTTGTTTTATCTCTCAAATAAGTTTATAATTTTGTACTTGTACTATGTAAGGCGGAGGGTGCTCACTCGTCCCTAAACAAATACCTTGGGATGAATCAATGCAACTTTGAGCTATTTTGGGAAAATTTCACAACTTATTAACTAAACAGCATGCGGGGATCGTCGAATCATTTGAGAGAAGTAAGTTTAGAACAATTCCCGGTTTTGATGTTGTTTTGACCCAAAATATTAAACGTCATGTGTCACATGCGGGTCTAAAGATAGTGATGCTTTCTATTGTTCGTGCTAGAAATATAGGAGTAGATCGGGTAGCATGTGGATGATGTTTCCTTAGGAAAACACATGGGTTACCATGTGCATGTGAAATTGCGTTTATAGCTAGAGATGGTAGGTGCATGCCTTTAGAAGATATGTATGTATTTTGGAAAATATTAGATATTTTTTATAGAGATCCTACTTCCCCCGAGGAAGAATTGCAGACAAAACTTTCCATAATTGACAACTTCATTCGTAGTTTCCGCCCCGACCAACAAAACCATATTATCAATAGGGTAATGAAAATTTTGAGGCCCGAGATAAGTCATATTGAAGATCCTAAAGAAGCGGTTAGAGCTAAGGGTAGGCCAAAGCGAGACGTTGATAAATCGACTAAACGCAACCCTAGTTCGTTGGAATATCCGATTGAACAAACTGCTAGTGCTAGTACTCCGGCTAACTCGATAGGCAGTACACCCGTTAACATGTTAGGGAGCACGACCGAATCTAACGTGATTCCCGTCGTACCACCCAAACCTCCATTAGCAAAAAATAAAGTTGGAAGCCCTAAGAAAATTGTTAAGGATGAGAAGTTAACATTATATCCGGATTGCATCCCATCATTTCTACACACTTACATTTTAAAGTTAGTTGACGTTCTTCCGGACAGACAATGCAGATATTGTTTCGTAGCGCATTCAATATACAACAACGAAGATAGATGGGAGGATGTTAGACGCGAGTTGTTGAAGGAGTTACGGGACAACCGTGCATCTTGGTTGGATGTATATGGTTCGTCGAAGGTGTTTGACGATTTGATACATATATTAGATTACTTCAAGCCTAATTGTAGTAGCCACTATTGGATGAAATTTTCGGACATCGGACTAGTAATTGCAACAAGGTATCAATTCATGGTATACCATGTATCGCAAGCAGCGTCGTTAACGTATCTACCAATCCGTGGAAGGCCACCCGTCAATAATTCAACGATCATAGAAGTTGGGATTGCTTTCGTACATGGATGTTATTTTGTTAATGTAAATATATGTCATTTTTTAGCCAATTTCTTACGCTACCATTACAATATGCATTCATTTTTTCTTTTTTCTTACAGATCACTACTCTATCCGATGAACCATTACCTTCATTATACCCTTGTTGGGGTGCTTACGTAACCGAAGAAGCGAATCAATGGGCGCATCCGTACTACCTTCGGTTCACCAAATTTACACATATAATGCCAGCTAAGAAAATCAACTTGAATGAAAAACCACATGTTACTGATTTGACAAAAGACGACGTTTGAGTTGGTGTACTTTGGTATTATTTGATGTAGTTTTGTAATATTTTATGTAGTTTTGTAACATTTGATGTAGTTTTGTAATATAGTTGATGTAATTTTGTAACATTTGATATAGTTTTGTAATATAGTTGATGAAATTTGTATGATGTTGGTTTTTTGTTCAATTGCTAGTAGTTAGTTATTATTTAAAAGCATGGTCACAATATAATATTACACCCGTCGCACGCGATGCCCTATGGCAACAATTGAATGCGACGTACGACCAATTATTTGGCTCTGGTTTTGAACCAGAGGGCTTGCGTCGCACGGCAAAAACGCAACGCATTTTGGCAGTGGTCGCATGCGACGCAAGGCCAATTATTTGGCCCTGGTTTTCAACCAGAGGGCTTGCGTCGCACGGCCAAAATGTAGCGCCTTTTGTCGATGGTCGCATGCGACGCAAGGCAAAATATCAGGCTATGGTTTTGAACCAGAGGGCTTGCGTCGCACGGCGAAAACGCAACGCATTTTGGCAGTGGTCGCATGTGATGCAAGGCCAATTATTTGGCCCTGGTTTTCAACCAGAGGGCTTGCGTCGCACAGCCAAAATGCGACGCCTTTTTTTGACGAACGCATGCGATGGCTTGTTGACGAACGCATGCGATGGCTTGTTGACGAACGCATGCGATGGCTTGCGATGGTTTTCAACGAGAGGGCTTGTGTCGCACGGCGAAAATGTGATGCATTTTGGCAGTGGTCGAATGTGACGCAAGGCCAATTATTTGGCTCTGGTTTTTTACCAGAGGGCTTGTGTCGCACGGCCATAATGTAACATCCTGATTTCAATGGTCGCATGTGATGTTAGCCTGAACTGTTAGAGAAATTTGAGGTCATTAAAAACGGGAAATTTTAATTTAGAGTTCAGTTTTAACAATACACCAAATAAGACACTTGAAGGAAATACATGAAGACGAAAACAACAAGCTAAGACCTTAACTTAAACAAACATAAGAAAATTCTCAACCGTCAAAGTCGTATCCTAAGTTGTCGTCGGAATCAATCCCCTCCTCCCTCTCTATAATCTTATCTTGAAGATACGCTACCATATCTCTAGTGATGTAGTCTACCACCATCATGTTCCAGACGGTGGCCATTTTTTGTTTAATTTTATATGGAAAAAACAACAAACGATCCATCGGTTTGCAAAAAAGGTACCTCTGCTTGATTTGTTCACGGTTGCGCACGACTAGACCTTCAATTCCTAAATGGTCGTAGTTGTAGTACATCTTACAAATGACTCGCTCAAAAAACTCTTCGCTATTATCTTCCCCCATCTCTCGGCGGGCAAACTTCAACACCTCAAGCAAATGGTAGTCTTCATGAGGCGTAAAATCTATTTGTTAAACTGTTTATCTTTGTCCAAATGTTTGTGAATGTTTGTAGATGTTTTCAATCCCGTTTTATAGGGGTTTTTAGAGCGAGAGTTTTTAATAAAGTGGAATCAAGTTTGGAGGAACTTAAGGCGGGAGTTTAACTTTGAGAATTGGCGGGAGTTTTAAATTAAGTGGGAGTTTTTTGTTAATATGAATTGGCGGGAGTTTTGAATTTGAGAATTGGCAGGAGTTTTTTTGTTAATTAGATGTAGTAGGAGTTTTTAATAATTGTAAGACCCTATCCATCTACTTCCTCCTATTCACTTTACATATGTCACGTTTTCATTCGGCTAAGTGGATTACGTTATCTGAAAACGATATTGTCTATATAGATGTTATATCCACATTAAAGGGTAAACCAGTTGATAAATTAAGCAAAAAATGTGTCCATGAACTGAGTTGGAAGATCAATATCTGATGAAATCACCAATCGAAGTTGGTAACACGAACCTCTAAGAGGGGTGTAAAACATATTATGAGGCATTTCTATGCCAGATTTACTTCATATACGGAAGGGATGGTGTCCAGCCCCCTAGAATTTCAAGGCGTGTTGATGAGGTGAGAGCTAGGTGGTCAGTCCTAGTCACGTTCCGTCTACATCCAGTTTCTGGCCTCACCGAACTGGAATGTCGTGTTGCGTGTAAACGGTTCAACTGCCAGGTCACGGATTCGATAACAAAGGATCAGCTGGATCAGGTCCGTTTTGACATAATTGACATCCGGCTAGACGAAATACGTGACCACCAGGATGCGAAATAAGAAAGGAAGTTGATGAAATGGAACTGGCCTGATAGATAAACTATGATTTGAGTATGTGTTTGAGTGTGTCTTTGAATTTGTGTTTGAGTGTGAGTTTCAATTTATGTTCGAGTATGAGTTTCAGTTTGTTATTGAGTCTGTGTTTCAGTTTTAGTTTGAGTGTGAGTTTCAGTTTGTGTTTGAGTATGTGTTTGAGTATGTGTTTGAATTTGTGTTTTAGTTTGTGTTTGAGTGTGTTTGAGTTTGTGTTTTAGTTTATGTTGACCTTATATTTTGAATAATTTTATAGCCTGCCATACTTTTACTAGCTAGCTTGTTCAAATAAAATTGGGAATGAGGTGTGAAAACAAAAAAATAGAATAAATAAAAATAGACATAAAATTTTCCGGTTACAAAATATAATGCTAACGTCAAAATACAGGTATGTTGCGAGTAATAATCAAATGATATATTATAAAAAAAAATAAAGATAAAACTTACCATATAATTTTTTTCAATCGTAGAAGCTCTACTCTTATTACACAACTTGAGCATTCAACTGTCGAAGAACTTGCCTTCTTCTTTATCACCAATTTCTTTAGTTTTGCTTCAATAAAACCACGTAATTAAAATAATTAGTTGAATATATATATATATATATATATATATTAACACGTATACAAAACTTACGTGAAACCACTCTGTCAGATTAGTTTTTATCAGAATCATTACTCGAATCCTCCTCTTTGATACAGACGTACGGTGAATATGCTCTTTCGTAGGCAGTGGAATCAAAGACAATGATTTTTGTAGATTTTAGTCTTTTCATGGTAATATTTATTAGGACAAACAAGACATATATTTTTCAGATTACTATTGAACTCGGTGGAGTGGTGGTTAGGGCAGTTAATGATTTGGATAACCCGACCAAAAATTCTATTTTAAAATTCTAAACGGATAAAATTGAGTTGAAATCGAACCCATAAAATTGATAAATTAAAAGCATACATTAAATTAAAATAATACAATAAATAAAAGAAGTCATAAAATTATCTGATTACAAAATATAATGCTAACGTCGATTACTAAAAAAATTACATTTTATATTAGTTTGAAGATGTTTAGATTACGTTTATATGTTTTTTTTTTGCAATAATTAGTTGTTACTACAGGGTGTATTAGTGCATTTAACATAATATTTAACCTTTATTTATTTACAAAATAATCATTGTTGTAATTGACTCGATTAAAGACAATTATTAAGAACGAATATTTATCATCCGATTTGGAGACAACAAATGAAATTATTATGATAAAACAAGTCGACTTCTTGGTTTGAATTTATGTACTTCCATAGATACCACAAACTACTGTGGTTATTTCTATTTTATGTTGCTTCCTATTTAAATTTATTAGTTTCTTAGGATTTGGAGCTTTAAATACGTAAAGGGGAAGCATGAAGAACCTCAAAGAATATTCCAATGGCTTTTCGAAAATTTTATCATTTAAATCCATTGGGTCACTATCTTGAAGTATAATTTATATTTTTTGGTGAAAATATATAGTGGATTGGCTATTGTTTGCTTTAATGAGTTTTTAGTGACAACTATTGTCGGGAAGTTATTTGTTTAGTAAAATATTTTGTTGTGAACTTGTTACGCAAATATTTTTGTCATAATTTTATTTCGTCGACAAATCGTGTTCATTTGTCAATATTGATTCGTCGGTAAATATATTTGAAAAACGAAATAACGAAATAACTATATCTAAATTTATTATTAATAAAAATTCAAGGCCATTGTTTTTGCTCAAGTTATATCCCCCATATTTAGAAGTTCTCATATTAATTTTAAGATTTCAAATGTCTAGTTGTTTGGTACTTTTGTACAACTTAAATTACCTTTTGTTTAAGTTATAGAATATCGATTAGTTATAAGTTAAGATATGATATTGGATCGTCCTTTATATTGTTTCATCGATACTTTTATTTTATTGAAATTCTACATAAAGAAAATAAACAAGAGAGACAAAATGTTGGTTTTTGACGACGGAGAACAATGTGCCATATTATTTATTTACATACTAATTAAGTGTTAGATGACAAAAAATATATAATAGGTTATTTATAAAATATAAAGTGTAGTTTACGACTATAATAAATATATTGTTTGCTTCATTTATAAATTAAAAACTTGAAATAGTATTTATAGAGATTCAAAGTAAAGAGTTAATTGATATAAGACAAAAAGATTTGTTAAAGTATAATGTTTCAAATACTGCACCATCAAAATTTTGGTGTATGTTAAAGCATCCAAAATATTCAAAATATAAATGTGATGACATACCAAAAATTTATTGTACATGAAAAATACAAAGTTGGCATCAACAATCAAATATTTTATAGTTTTTGCAACAACATATTATAAACCAAGAATATTTTCAATAATTAATTAATTACATCATCAAATTTTCACCACAAAAATCAATAGATCACAGTTGTTCGATATATAATGATGATGATCACTTGTGATATATTATGCTAAAACTTTTTCAATAATTATTAAAATTAGAAGTATTTATCATAATGAAATCCAATTGTCATGACATATTAGTTAACATTCATACATTTAAGTAAAATCCATCATCATACATATATTTAAGATTAATTTATCATTACATTGACATAAATTTAAAGATTTTATATTATTTTCATACATGTTTTAAATTAAAATTACATCAACAAAACAAAGGTAATGTAATAAGCCCTTAAAAATGAAAAATGAGTTATATATTTATGTCATTAATTATTAGTCAATGAATAAATACTTTGAATTTTATTCAAGGATTGGGAGGAACGTATGGGTCAGAAGATGGTTATACGGTTAATTTTCATAAGTGATGGTTTGAAAGTTTTATGGTAATTCAAAAAACAATGATTACAAAGGTTTCAAATGGTTTATAAGCTAACAGTTATTAAAGAAAGTGTCAAACTGATGGTATATACAAAGTTTTTCTAACTGAAGGTTAACTGTTAATGAAGAAAAAAATCCGACATGAGTTAGAAAATTATAACACAATTATAACTAACAAAATACCATGGCTTCAAGCCAAGCCCATATAAAAAATGTAAATGGTTACACGTCATATTAAAGCGAATATAGTTTTAAGCCAAGTCTAGATGAAAATCCTAAGAGGTCACGACCTTTAGTTGTGATCATGGTTGTAAACCAAGCTTAGCCATTAAAGCATAAATAGCCACGCACCTCAGTCAAAGCAAACATGATTATAAGTCAAACCTATAAAAAATAGTAAGAGGTCATACTACTTCTCTAATGTTTCTAATATCCATAGTGACAGTTACTAATGTTTCTAAAGTAAAGCGACGTTACGTATGTTATCCATATGCTATACAGATTATGGTTGTAAAAAATGACTAAGTATATCCTAAAAAAGAAGATTTCCATATGATTCTTCAGGAAACAGATATAAAATGGTAAGAATTTATGTCACTAAGGTAAGTGTATTTACTAGATATATCCTTAAAGTATTGGCTAGATAGAGATTCAAAATAAAAGGTAAAAAGAAAGCGTCGACAAAGTAAATAAGTGAAAGCATTGGCAAAAGAAAGAAACAGCAGGCATTAACAAAGGTAATGATTTGATGACAATATGAGGGATATTTAACTTGACAAGTGTGTATTGCATACAGTAAAATAACATGAAGAATAAGGAACTTAAATATTACCGACGGGAGTGCAAATTGGCATGAAGCATAAAAGAAATAGAATTTGAAGATTACACTATCTAAATAAACTTAAATACTTATAGTTTTTAAGTTCTATTTGATATTTCAACTCAAGGATTTGGGGGTGGCCCTAACGAGGATATAATATTTGGATAATGGTAGATATATAAGGGAAATTATGTAATTAATGTATAAATGTATTTTATTTCGTATTAAGAGTTGATATTCTCATAACTCAAGATATATTAGTTATTTATACCAATATACCTACAAATGAGGGTGTATTGGTATTTCAAACATGTATATTAGGTATTTTTTATATATAGAGGAGAAATGCGATAAGAGGGGGATTTACCTTATTTATCATAAGTTTACTATTCTAATTACTTTGTCGCTCTAAAAATCTCTCCCTTCTTTCTAACAGAGTCTTTGTTATTTTTTCTAAATCTAAAAGTTTTGGCATGCTTGATGAAGGTTTTGAGCTTTATCACTATTTGAGATATGTTCTTACCTATATATCATTAATCATTCATATATTTAAACGATGTGGAGTTTTATCGCACCTAAAAAGTCCTTATTTCGAAAAAAATTCAACTTAGCTTCCTCGCAATCAACTTTCATATGTTCACTCTAATTAGGTTGGGTCAATGTTTACAACCTAAGACATAGAGCTTTATAACAAATCTATTTGCTCACTTTAATAAGACCATATTTCATGCCTCGTAGAGTTTTACAATATATATTTTCATCTTGAGCATGACTAGCCTCATCTAAATTGGCTTTCATACATATAATCGGATATGGTTGTACATCACCTAATCCATATAGGCACTATAAATATATATTCTCACTCTTTAAGCATGGTTGATGTATCATGTTCGTCACTAGAGGATTTCATCCATATAGTTCTCCGTATTTGCTTGAAACTCTAATAACGTTTGTTGCTAATATGGAAATCGATATTGAGAATATGGGTGTCACATATTTTTCTTCTGCATATAAGTGTTAACAACCCAATATTTGCACAAGTATGATATTGTCCGCTCTGAGCCTAAAGGCCTGCACGAATTTTCTTTAGGCCAATTTCAAAAATGCCTCATACTAGTTTAAATATGTTCTTACTTACATATCATTGATCATTTCCATGTCTAACTTATGTGGGACTTTGGTCGTACCTAATAAATATTCATCTCGTACAAAGTTCCACTTTAGTTGTCTTTTAATTATCTTATATTTGCTCACTCTAATTAAGTTATGTCAATTTTCACCGCCTAATTCATAGATATTTACAACATATTTCTATATTCTTACTCTAATCATACCATCATGTCCGAGTTATAAAGATTTACAATAGATCTTTCTCCTTGAGAATGGCTAACCTTTTATCAATTTACTCTCATTTTTTCACTCTATTCAGATTATGCATCACTTGAGCCATAACAGTACTACAAATTCATCTGTTCACTTTAATTAGACCACACCAAGTAAAATTTATAAAATTTGTTTTGTTTAAAGTTAGTTGGAAATTTAATATAGTTTATTTAAAATATATTTAAATTTTTGTATTGGAATTGGAAACTAAATCTTAAATTTAAAAAACTATATAATTCAATTTCATATTTTCAAAATTTAAATAATATTTAAATCATTATTAATGTTAAATCTAAGCTAAAAGTAACTTTAAAAAGTTTTTTTAAAAAATGAAAATTGTCCCCATATTTTTTTTGAAGTTATAAAAATGGCCCAACAATAAAGGTAGAAGCTCAAATACTACACTTACTTGCCTTCAAACTAGCATGTGAAGATATGTTTGAAATTGGCATGGCGTGTACGACGCATCATAACAAACGAAAACAATGGGTGGTTAGTGGTGACTTGTGTCACTGATAACAAAATTTTGTATATAGTGTAGTTTTTTCATGACAAGAAATCTGAAAGAAAAAGAATATTACACTGTCCATGAGCAAAATATAAACTCCAATACCTTAGATATGATTAATTTTTGTGATTCATAGATCTTGCCCGAATATTTGATATTTGGTTTTTAGTGTAGTTTAAAAACAAGATTTAATCTAGTGATACGATATTTGATATTTGGTTTTCATAGATCTTGCCCGAAGCTCATCTCTCGAGTGACACGATCAGGGTAATATTTCACAATTACGTCGAACGCCTTAATCATAAATGCTTATTTAGCAGTTAAATTCGGGCATAATATGACATATTTGCGTAACATTTCGATCTTTCAACCTTAGGCTTGATTACTTAACTAGAATCGCTTATTTGAAAATCAATTTATGGCACAATATAACATATTTGCGTAACATTCTGGTTATTGAACCCGAATAGCTTATTTGACAATGAAGTTATGGTACGGTATGGCCTATTTGCGTAAACTTTCGGTCTTTTAACCTTAGGTTTGGTTATTTAACCATAATTATTTATTTCATAATCAAGTCAAGACAGTATGTCCTATTTACGTAACGTTTTAAGTCTTTTAACCTTAGGTTTAGTTATTTAACAAAAATTGATTACTTATTGAAATATAATAATTATTTTATTGATAAAGAACACTTTACAATAGTCTTATCTTCATGTCCAATTTTATAAAAAAAATTATACAAATTCAAATGTTGAATATTCTAACTTATGCTTTAGCATGTTTCCATTTAAATCTTGGAATATATACGCCCCATGACACTCTTTAGAAACCAATTTATACTAAACTTTCCATGTTTTAGCTAATTTTCCATACATTCTATCTTTTGCTCTTTGAAAATGTTTCTTCGTAACCATATCACCATCATTAAAATTCATTGGCCTCAACTTGTCATCAAATCTACTTTTCATAAAACTTAAAATGATGAACTCTGACTTTTACTTGGTCACGATGTTCTTATGTCATATTCAATTAAATATGCTTCCCTTTAATATTTTATTCCTCAAAATAATATTGGATCATATGACTATGAATAATCACTTCTGTTGGAACCACAACATGCATTTTGTATACTCATAAGAAAAAGATTTCTCCAAAAGAAACTTCTAGAGTTGTTCTATACGCCCACAATACTTGCGACAATTTATCTGGCAATTTGACTTTTGCTCATTCAATTGTTTTTATCCCATCAACAATTATTATATTCGTTACCCCCATCTGCCCATTATCTTGTGGATAATAAAATATTGAAATATATTACTCAATTTCATATGTTTTGCAAAATGCTACCACTATTTTATTATGAAATTATGGGTCATTATAGGTCATCAATATTCTTGGAATCCTAAACCGCGATAAAATATGACGCTTCAAAAATTTACAATTTTTTCAGCTCATATTGTTTTATTAATCATCTAACTCAACCCATTTGGTAAAATAATAAACATCTACAACCAATAACTGCCTTTTACTTGTGGTCATTGACAATGGACCCACCAAATCAATCTTTCACTTACAATAAAGACAAGGTAGTGGGACCACACTCAGAGGCTCACGTATAAAATGGCTTATTCTAGCATACACTTGATAATTATTGCATCCTTGCACCATAGTCTCTACATCAGCTCCCAATTTTAGCCAATCAAATCCTGCTTACAAAAAATGTCTAATTAAACTTTTAAAACCACAATGGGCCCCGACAACCCCTCGTGCAAATCTCGTAATACAGACAGAGCTTATTTTTTACTCAAACCACGCAATAAGGGTCTCGTATAACTTCTTCAATGAATACCCGATCAAGAATTACATATGTTTTTGCCCAAATTCTTAAATTTAGAGCCTTAATTTTTCCTTCGGGAAATATATCATCCTTAAAAAACAAAAAATACTCTTGTCTCCATTAAGTAACCACGTCAACCGATAAAAATTTCAACTAGTCGCTTCCATTAACTACCCCGTCAACAAATAACGTTTCTTGAATAATAATCAAATTATTGTCCCATACAACATCATTCTTTTATAGAAAATCAGCATATGAATTAGCAAGACAATGTACTTGCTCAAATTTCTTGATTCAACCCTTCAAAACATTTAGATAATCCCATATACTTTCATGTTTGGCTTCATAAACGCTATTGGCTTGATTTATTACAAACTTGAAGTCTGACTTTACCACGATTAAGTTTTCCTCACAAACATGAGCTAATCTCATACCATCCAAGACAACCACATACTGAGTGTTTTTATTAGTTACCTCAAAACCAAACATGTTAGATTGTTTAATTCATTTTCCAAAAATCATTTTTAAATAAAACCAACTCCACTTGTACCAACTCCAGAAGCTCCATCAACTTTAACAATTTCTTCAAATTTCCAAGGCATACCCAACTGCTCTTCCTCATCAACAATTAACTTTTCTACAACAAACTCACTCATAAAATATGCCACCGCTTGAGCCTTGATCGTCGTTCGAGGTTTAAAAGTAATCTCATACTCTCATAATTCTACCAAACACATTCTAAGTCTTCCTGAAACATAATTTGTTTGCAACATATTTCTCAAAGGGAACGATATTCACCCTATGGTAACATGACTTTAGAAATAAGGCCTTGTCTTGAATGCAGATACAACCAAATATAAGGCTAACTTTTCCAATTTCAAATACTGTTTTTCAACATCAATCAAACTTGTACTAACATAGTAAACAAAACGTTATAATTTATCCACTTCTCTAATTAAAACTAAACTAATTACACGATCGGAACCCGACAGATAAATGTACAAAGGCTCACCTATTGATGGCGAAGACAATATCTCATGTGAAACCAAATAATATTTTAATGTTCGAAACACCTCGTCATAATAACGAAAATTCTTTGATCCCTTAAGAATTTTTAAAAATACGACTTCAATCTATGCTCGCGATATAAACCGATAAAACACTATTTACACTTGTTAAAAATTCCTTAGGGGCTCCATATTCAATAATGATTTAAATTTTACCGTATCAGCTCCAATCCCATTCTTGCTAAAAATATACCCACAAAATTTTCCAATTTTAACCTTAAAAGAACATTTTAAAAGATTCAACTCAAGATTAAAATTTCTTAAGTTATGAAAAAAATATCATTTAAGGCTTCTACATGCAATTCCTTTGAATTTATCTTAACAATCGTATCATATATATACATTTCTACATTATTTCTTAATTACTTCTAAAAAAATCGAGTAACTAACCTCTGATATTGATGAGTTGCACACGCCCATGACTATATAGCCCTTTTGCACAAACAGATTCGTGCTTTATTTGGGGCTCTGTTATCCGAATGAGACGTCAAGACCACTCAAATCAAACGCGTTGAGAAGCCAAACAAGTTTTTAAAACATCACGAGTGCAAATCCTGGTGATGAAGTTTAGGCTTGAAAATTCATTGTTTAGGCCATTTTTTGTTGTTTTCGTTAATTTTCTGTATTTTTTATTTTTATTAGATTTAATTAAAATACATAACCAGGTCCAAACGCTTTAAAATTGGGTTGAGATTTATTTTATTTAATGAGGAACAATCTATATTTTAGTGTAGAGTTTCAAGCACTTTTATAAAAGGCTCTGAAACCATATTTTTGTCGTCAGACTTTTTAAATCAAATTTGAATTTTTTCTCTAAGTCTCTTATACTCTAACCTAGGATTGGGGTTTATTTATTCTCTATTTTGTCTTCTTATTTCTTGTATTTTGCATTCGCTTGTTCTAATTCTTATATCGTCGTCACCAGATATGGACCCAGCATCAACATTACTCGATAACAATACAACCCTCTTTCTGTTTTAAACATTGTATGTTCTTCATCATCCAAATGAATTTGAACTTGATTATACCTCGAATACGCATCTATAAATAATAAATAAATCAAAACCAGATGTTTCTTTGACCATTTGATCATTTTTAGGCCAATGGAACGTATCTTTATGGCATGATTTATTAAGGTCTGTAAAATCTAATCACATTTTCATTGGTCATTATTTTTTTACCAGCATTGGATTAACCACCCATGTAGGATACTTAGATTTATGTATAAGATCTAACCTCAATAAATTTTTAACTTCATTGACAATGACTTTCACTTTCTCATGAGAAACAAACTCTTCTCTTTTG
This sequence comes from Limnanthes douglasii subsp. nivea, assembly GCA_036936605.1. Classification (NCBI taxonomy): domain Eukaryota; kingdom Viridiplantae; phylum Streptophyta; class Magnoliopsida; order Brassicales; family Limnanthaceae; genus Limnanthes; species Limnanthes douglasii. The sequence goes on along the minus strand of JAUPFV010000003.1, from coordinate 26,789,199 downwards.
ATGAATAAGTCTCAATCTTCTATCGATAGCCAACTCATGAGAAATAATAAAAGAACTCATTGCGGTACCATCATTAGCAACCCAATCCAAAAAATATTTATTCTCACTCAATGACCTTATTAACCTATCTTTAAAATAGTTACTAAAATGAGATCCAACTTTAACTATTTTCCCAATTGTAACTTCCACCTCGTCTAGTTTATCAAGATTATTATCATCTTGAGTTTCAACTCTGGTGTTGCCAACCTTTTTTTCACTATAATTTACTTCATTCGATTGACAACCCTTTAATTGATAGGATAAAAACTTAGGAAAATCTAAAACAATTTCCTAGAAATCCCGTGTTGTTATTTATAATTAATCTAACATAATTTCCAACACGATACTTAAGGCACTAACAATACATTGATGTTGCGGCTTCTATCTGGTGTAACCATGACCGACCTATATTAGCATTATAAGGACTTAGAACATCATTAATCATGAACATATTTTTCACATATCTCGAGGGTAAGTAAATATTGAATTGTAGGCTCATTTTCGAATCCTCTTCGACCATTACCTCTGCGATATCATATCACATGTTTTCTAACCTCAGATCCAGGTCCTTTGGAAAGAAGATTGTATGATCTACACAATATTTTTAATCTCTAACTTTAGTTTGTTTGTTGTTTTTGTATATACAGTTTACAATCAATTCTCTCTTGCTCAATTTGTTGTTTATGCTCACATGTTTTTCGACTACGTTGTCTTTATCGCGTTGACGTTGCACTTTCACATATTTTTTATCGTTCGAGTTAAGGCCTATTTATTTTTGTATACTTCTTTTTAACGATTTGTGAAGCCACTCTTCGTGATATATTTCATGTATATTTAAAAAATGTTATTTAAATATTAATTTTTTTAATTTGAGTAGTTATAAATTAAAATGGTATATTTTATATATTAATAAAATGTTAGTTTTGTCCAATTGAAAAGTTAATAACTTTTATATTATATTGGGTATTAAAAAGTGTATTAAAATTTTAAAACTATGACTTTTTATGTTTACTAAAGGTGTTAGTATTATCTCTATGGTGAAGCTATTTCTCCATCATAATTTTTATTTCCTCTATAATTTAAAATCTAAAAAATATTCATCAGTTGCTTTTACTAGTTTACCATCATTTTTTTTAATTTATAATTTTATGACATTAAACATTCTCAAACACTTGTATCAACAAACATAAGATTTAACCAAATTGAATCCAACATATATGCTTTACCTTATAAAATTAAACCCTAAAAACAAAAACAAAAAACCTAAATTTGATAAAGATTATCCATGGACGAGGAAGACACCAAAATCAAAGATTTAACACCGGAGAACATCACACAATTAACCAACATAGTAATTTAATCTTGTTTTTAAGTCGTACATTCATGTAACTTGAAAATCCGTGTTAAAAAAACATCTTTTAAAGCAAATTCCAATTTCTGCAGGTTTTAGCGACAAACACCCGATTCTGAGGTGGTATCTCATAATCAGTTATATTTTCACATAACAACTAATTCCGAGATACCACCTCGGAATCAGATGTTTGTCAATAAAACCTGCATAAATTAGGATTTGTGAACAACTAATTCTGAGATACCACCTCATAATCAGTTATTCTGTGTAAAAACCTGCAGAAATTAGGATTTGTGACTAAAATAAGAAAAAGGTAAATATGTTATTTCCTTTATGCAGAAAATAAAAATATGGAGTTTTTTTCTCAAATATGAAGGAAATAACATATTTAATATGATAAATAACTTCACCCTTACCCATAAACAAAATAAAAAATAAAATAAAAAAACTTACCTAAATATAATGTGAAATCCAACGATAAATGATGTCTGCCAAAAAGTCAGGTTATATCTTACCTCCATAAAATGTTGCACCAAAATTTTGCTTTACCAATTATCATAAATTTTTTTCAATATAGGATAGACTAAGCGACCGACAATCCCACATGAAATATTGGATCCACTATTTAAGTATCTAGTAGACTATTACATTTTTTAATTATTTTCACTCGTCTTTCAACACTAGCATTTTTAATTTGTTGTTTAGTTTATATTGATTTTTTTAAAATTTTACGAGATTTAAATCTAACCTTTTTATATATTTTTTTATATGACCTCAATACATCATTTTCTCTATTTTTTTAAACGTTACATAAGAAGAAAAAAATTAGAAAAATTAAATTCGACAATGTAATAATTGAATTTTTAATTTTCTAAGTTTTACTGACATATACTAAAATAAAGTCGCCATAAAATTGTGGCGAATATTTTAAAGACCAAAGTAGCAAAGCGTTGCTTTTAGCCTCCACAAAACTAAAGTTATTCTATTCGTGTTGGTTTTTATTATTTTATCTTTTAATTTTAGAACATCTTAATGTTATTTCATCCTTTGACTCCAAAATATGCTTAAAACATTTGGTTGGATACATTATTTTTAAATAAATTTTGTTAAATATTAAGTATGTGTATAAAATAACTAATTGTTTAAATAAATACTAAAATTATCTTAACATAAATAATTGGGTGAATCTATTTCCTCCATCACATTTTTTATTTCCTCCATATTCAAAATGAAAAAAAAAACTTATCACTTGCTTTTACTATCTTGTCCTTATTTTACCTTCTAATTTATAACTTGATGTTATTAACCATTATGAAACCCTTATATCAACAAACACATGATTTAGCCAAATTAAATCCAAAATATATTATTTAACTTCTAAAATTAAACCCTAAAACAAAAAAAAACCTCAAATTTCTTAAAGATTAAAACTTCAAATTTCTTAAAGATTACTCATGGAAGAGGAAAACCCTCAAACTAAATATTTAACATCGGAGAACATCACCCAATCAACCAACAAGATAATTTAATCTTGTTTTTTAGTTTTACATTCATGTAACTTGAGAATCTATGTTAAAAAACATATTTTCGAAAATCCCGATTTGTGCAGATTTTAGTAGAAAACAACTAATTCCGAGATAGCAGTTAGGAATCATGTGTTTTTTTTTCAAGAAAAAACACATGATTCTGAGACGGCATCTCGGAATTAGGTGCGTTTTGTATAAAAAAAACACCTGATTCCGAGGTGGCGCCGTCTCAGAATTAGGTGCATTTCATTTGCTTTAATAAACAATGGTGCATTTTTAAGTGTTGTTGTTTTTTAAAATAACGAATGATTTCTACCTTAGACTAATTCGAGAGAGACTACCATTTTTTTTGTCAAGATTAAAAGAGAAATCGAGTAGTTGGCCATAGTTTGTTGTTTTTCAAGATTAGAAAATAAATCTTGAAGAGGAGACCATCTTTATAGTGGATATGCTAGGGTTATGGTTTATGGGGGATTGATATGATAAACTAATAGGACTCGTTGGGTGTGCATAAGTTAATATGATAGAGATAGTTGGGATGGTGGTAGAAATCGATGGAGTTGCTGGAGAATCAATGGGTTTGGAATAAAAAAGGGTAAATATATTATTTCCTTAATAGAAGAAATAACAAAACGGAGTTTCTTTTTATTTATGGGGAAAATAAAAAAATTGATGGAGAAAATAGCTTCGCCCAACTCTATTATTTTCTAAATCTAAATAACATTATTTGTGTTTAAAATATAAAAACAAATTTTATTCCAATCATCAATTTCATATATCTCTAATCTGTACGTTATAGTTCTATGTTTTTTCTATTTCATGTACATTTTTATTAATTTTATTAGTATATATATATATATATATATATATATATATATATATATATATTTCTTATTAACAAGTATGTTATGCACTTGCCCTCCAAAGATATTGTGTATCAGAAAAATATTTTCCTAAGATTATGAAGTTTGGTTCTTGGGGTTAGTACATAAGACCATCGTGTTATACAAACTAAACTAAAATGGACCTATATATGGTTGGAGCAGTCTCTCGAAGTTCCATATGCTTGAGTATAACATTCTAGATATACACTATAAGAATCTCCAGAATCGCTAGTATCGGTCTCGAGAAACTACTTGGTTTTGTACATTAAACTGGAAATCAAAAATATTATTCGTGACGACACAGTGTGTCGATTTGGGCCAATCTTTGGAGATCTTACTCTTGTATCATTACCTTTTTTTAATGAATAATAATATTTTTTTACATATATTATGTAAACAATTACATCATCGTAATTGATTTTTTCCTTTGGAACAATTAATTTTTGAGCATGGAGGGAAATTAAAGTCATCAAGTAGCCTTATAGACTACTTCAAGACTTTAACGGATGCTCAAGAAGGGCATGAAGAAACCATCACTAAGAGTGTCCAAAGTTCCTTAAGATCAACCTCCAATCCATATATTGATCAACTATCACCTTTTTTATTTGCTTCTAATCCATCATTTAGGGCAGCTACTAGTCCATTCAACTTAGATATATGACCTAACCTATTGAGTAGTAACAAACCAGTAAAAATGAAATTAATACATCACTATTATTGATTTTGTCAATCATTTGGGTTCAAATAACATAAACCCATAAGAAATAAATTCCGCTTAACGAATTAAAAATATTAATTGAATAATGATCTAATATCATTTTATATCTTAAAGCCCATTGGGTCGGCCAATAAACTGCCTGAATTTGGACTCTATAGATGTATTTAATGGTCATAGAATATATATATATATATATATATATATATATATATATATATATAATATTTTAACAATGATTTATAATGGGATTAAAAAAACCACGGGGCAGCATCTTTAGACAAGATATCAATCAGGAGACTAGAATAAGAATAATTTAACCATTTAATAAAGCCAAAGTTTCAACAACTAAATGATTGCTTTGACATAAATTCTACCACGTGAATTAAACATATTTCCATATGAGCCTCAAAATAAACTATGACCACTTGATTCGCCATTTATGTTAGAAGAGCCATCAAAATTCAACTTAACTCTATTTTTCAGTTGGAGATTCTTATTTCAAAGTGTGAATTTTGTTCTTCATTTCAGAGTTAAAGTATACACCTAAAATATTGGATATATTATAATCACCATACCATTAATGTTTCTTATATGAAATAGTTTTATTGAAATATGAAACAGTATGATTGATCTTACTAATGATGTTATCAGTATTAAACTTCAGGTCATCATACTTTTTCTTACTAACAACTTTTTTAGTAACACATTTTTCAGCAACAACCATCTCTACAACATAGATGTCCTATTGAGAATTTTGTATTGTTTATTTTATCTTTAATAATTTACTACTACTTTTAAATCATTATAGTATACTAATAGCATCACACGATCCTCTACATTGGACCTACATATTTCATAGTCCTTTAAATAATATATTGTTTCTACTTATATTGAAATGTCGACATCCATGTCTCGCTTAGGTCTATCATCGTCTTATACTTCATATATTCTTTCATCCTTATGGATTTTGTATTCTGGTATGACTCATTATATATCATTTTATATGTCGTACTTTGCTATCTTATCTCTTATTTCACCCATACCTAGTTTGTTTACTAATGTTACATTGATTTCAGTAATGGGTGTTAACTCTATTTCTACACCTCATATATAGTTCATTGATATTTACCAATATTCTCACTCATGTTTTGAATATTATTCCGGTTAGTTAATTGTGTAAATATTATCATTATGTGTTCTTTTCTGATTCTGATTGTGTTATACATGATTAACATACTCGAATGTAGAATGTGATATGTTGTAGATTGGGAGAAATATATATTTTAGAGGAACTCAAAGTGAGTAATACACATAGCTCTAGTCTTGATTTGTCTTTGTTTTGTTTGAGTAATTTATCATTTGAGTTTTATCTTTAGCATTCTCGTTTGGGATATGTATTTGCGTCACGTTTAAAACTTTTATTCTCTACATATATTTTGCAACATTTATACACTTATAAAATATTTGATTATAGTGGTTGCAAATTGGATTTTTTTTTTATGTTTTATCGTTTAATAAAAGTGATTACTATTCTATTACTCATTTTGATATTAACTATAATGATATCACTCTATATCTTGCTTTCATAAATGATGGTTTGACTTATCATGTATCTTTTATTGATGATTAAACTCGGTAAAAGTAGGTTTATCTTATGCAACGAAAGTATGATTTTCTTAGAATTTATAGAAACTTTAGAGCACTTGTTAAGAATTAACATTCTTCTTTAGTAAAGTTCTTCATTTGTGACTTAAGGATGCACATACCTCCAATGATTTCATTTAGTTACTTGCATTTGGTGATACCATACAACAATCATCTTGTATTGATGCCCTTCACCATAATGGAATAAATAATTTTTAATAAAATATTTTATTGACAAAAAATTTAACCTTCCCTTATTTAATAATTTAAACAGTAAAAAATCTAATTTAAAAACACGTCGGACTATATATCCATTTAGATTAACATATACTATATATATATATATATAAATTCAATATAATATAATTTATAAAAAAACAAAAAGAATTATATGTAATTTAATTAGAACAAAAATATATTACCGAAAAAACAAGGGTTAATGGGGGAAGCTATCATTTAAAGTCTATACGGAGCAGGGCCAGGTAGAGATTATGAGTTACATCATGTCAAACTAGTAAGTGGGGTGGATTCGACAGTGGGGAATCCCACAAGTTGCTGGGAGCAAGGTGCTGTCTTCCGGTGGGACTTCGACCGGCCAGGCTTCCTTGGGATCGTCGGCTTCTGGATGCGCAGGAAGCTATCGGTGGAGCTCAGACTTGGGAAATCGGAACAGGGAAATCACCTCTTCTCCATCTGCTGCTAAGTGTATTTCGACTTCTTCGAATGCAGTCCTGCTTGCTTATGGCAACGGGTCGGGTCCCAAGGTTCAAAAGCCCACGAGTATTAACGGGGGAAATATAGGTCTGGGCTGGACAAATGATTCAGTGGGCCAGGGCCATCAAAATTCAGACCCAAATTTTTCGGGTGCTGAGAAATTTTCTGGTTTGATGGGCCAGGGTCATCAAATTCAGACCCAATTTCGGGTTCTGAGAATTTTTCTGGTTTCGGCCGCTATGCCAAACAAGTTGGGCCGATAAAAGTTCTCTCAATCTCTAAGCCCGTTAAAAATAATGGTAAAGGCCTCTTAGGAGGTGGAGGACCAAAAGTCAATTTCTCCCTTATTCGTAATTTTGGGAACGCGGGAAAAGGCCCAAAAGGAAGAAAATACAAATTGGCACACCCGAAAATCCCTTACCTCCCTCTTCAAAGGATTTCACTAGAGGTATTTCAAGCTCCAACTCGCTCTCTAACTCAAAGCCACCTTCATCTTATGCTAGTATAGTGGCGGGACACAGTGAAAATCGCTCTCCATTAGCAATTGGAATCAACCACATGGAAATGGATGGTAGTGAATTCATAATGAACGACTCGGTATTAGGATCTCCGAAATCTTGGAAGGCTTGTCTCTCGGGCTATTTTCTCAATCATCCATCTAATCTTGCTTTCCTTAAGGCTAATATGGATTTGTTATGGAAAAGATTTGGATTGCTGGAATTTAAACCTCTTCTAGAAGGATACTTCCTATTAAAATTCGGCTCTGAGGCGATGGCTAAGAAGGTACTGGATGAAGCCCCTTGGAATTTTGGGGGTCATCTTATGATTCTGAAAATTTGGGAGCCTCTTACCTCCCTTATTAAAGATCCTCACTCGGAAATACCAATTTGGGTTAAGGTCTTCAATCTTCCTCTCGAGTTATGGACCGTTGTTGGCTTCAGCAATATAGGTTCAGTTATTGGAACTCCTCTCTATGTGGATCATCAGACCGAGAGGAAGGAAAAGCTTCGATTCGCTTGAATATATATTTTGATCAAAGCGGGTTCCCCAATTAGGCATGAGCTTACTTTCAAAATCAGAGGGAAATCCATCAAGGTCTCCTTTGAATATCAGGGCCTCCCTCCTCAATGTGCAAATTGCATAGTATTTGGCCACCCTACTCGACAATGTACAAAAGGACCTCTCAAGCTCCTACCTTTTCCTACCGGACCTGAATTATCTGAGGAAGATCCTTCAGTGAAAGACCCTGAGGTGGACTCCAGACTTCCTTTTATCTCCAAGGACAAGGAGGTGGAGACCGGAGAGGAGGTGGACTCGCCCCCCAAAAGGAAGTGCACAGACGTAGCCAAAGACAAGGGCAAAAAGGTAATGTCCTCCGACAGGACCATTAGCTGATTCACTGTAAGTCTTCTATTTATGAATATTGCATCTTGGAATGTGCGCGGTCTTAATGACCCTATTAGGCAAAAGGATGTCATGGATTTTATCATTATTAATCATATATCTTTGATTGTTCTTGTATAAACTAAAGTCCAACTTCTGAATATTGATTCGATACTCAGGAGAATGGTCCCTTTCTAGCATATCTAACCACGAGTCCCATCCATTAGGTATAATTTGGATCGCTTGGAACCCTAGTGTTATTACAATTACTAGGATATCCCAATCCCCTCAGTTCATTCAATGTATGGCCACTTGTCATAACTATAAGGCAACCTTCAAGCTCACTGCGATTTATGCTTTTAACGAAGCACAAGATCGCATTCCGCTTAGGAATGACCTTATAGACATTTCCAAACAAGACATCCACATCCCCTGGGTCTCCCTTGGGGATTTTAACGCTATCCGACACCCGGATGATCGTCTTGGTTCCTCTGTCGCTTGGTCCTCAGCAATTGACGATTTCAACAATTGCTGCTATCGTTGCGATCTCAGTGACCTTAGATACTCTAGCTTCCCTTTCACTTGGATCAACAAACAACCAGCCCACCCTATCCTATCCAAAATTGATCGTGTTTTGGTCAACCCTGACTGGGATGACCTTTTCCCAATGTCCCATGTCCTCGTAGGCTACTTTCGCACCTCCGACCACACCACTATTACTCTCAACCTTGGTCTTCCACGCCCAAGGCGGAAAAAACCCTTTCGTTTCTTCAACATGTGGAAATCCCACCCCTTTTTCAAGGAATTAGTCACCAATTATTGGAACTCCCCTATTTCTTCCTTTGGGATGTCGGGGGTCTCTGACAAACTAAAACGATTGCAATATACCTTAGCTTTGTTAAACCCTAAAGAATTTAGTGACATTTCCTCCAGAGCTGAAAAAGCTCAAAAAGACTTGTTTGAGGCCCAATCTAGATTAGCCTCCGACCCTCTAAACCCAAGACTTGTCAGAAATGAAAGGGAGGCCTCCGCTTCTTTTATCAATCTAAGTCGCGCTGATGAATCTTTCTTGAAACAGAAATCAAGAGAAAATTGGATTCAACTGGGCGACAAAAACACAAAAATTTTCCACAAAAGTATTAAAGCCCGACTATTCTGCAACAAAATCATCTCGATTTCAAATTATCAAGATGACACTGTTTCATCCCCAGCTAAAGTGTCAAAAGTTTTTGTTAATTTTTTCGAAAAATCTCTTGGTTCGAAACATTCCACTGCATACCCCGGGCTAGAAAACGTTTCCTCTCTTATCAGTTCCAAGGTCAACCCCGCTGATAGATTTTATGATCCGTGATATTACATGCGCGGAAAATAAATCTGCTCTGCACAGTATTGACAGCGATAAATCCCCGAGCCCTGACGGATTTAACTCCAGTTTCTTTAAATCATCATGGGATATCGTCGGACCCGACATTTGTAAAGGGGTCCAAGAATTTTTTCACTCGACACTATGACTGAATCATGGAACTCCACCTCAATAGCGCTTATCCCAAAAAAAACACGCCTTCTTCGCCAGCTGACTTTAGACCAATTGCCTTATGCAACGTGGTCTATAAAATCATCTCCAAAATTCTGGCAAATAGAATCAAAGTCTCCTTCCCTTATCTTATCGACTCATCTCAATCAGCATTTGTCCCTGGTAGAAATATTTCCGATAATATTCTCCTCTCCCAAGAGCTACTTAAAACTTATCATACTACTAGGAAAGGAAAACGAATTGCCTTAAAAATAGACTTAATGAAAGCCTTCGATAATGTTCGATGACATCTCATCCTGGACGTTCTTGTTGCGATGCATTTTCCTGAGAAAATAATCTCTTGGATTGTCAAATGTATCTCATCCCCCTCCTACTCTATTATTATTAATGGAGACCTACATGGAAATTTTAAGGGGAAAAAAGGCCTGAGACAAGGTGATCCTCTATCCCCCCTTCTTTTCGTCCTTGTAATGCAGGTGCTCTCCGGTATCCTCAAAGATAAAAGTCCTAATGAGAATTTCCGCTATCACTGGAAATGACAAAAGCAAAAAATCATCAATCTCTGCTTCGCAGACGATCTGATGATTTTTTGTCACGGTGATACCCTCTCTCTCAACCTTATCAAAGAGGCCCTGGAGGACTTTTTTCTCCTCTCTGGTCTCAGAGTCAATCCTTCCAAAAGTCAAATCTTTTTTTTCCGGCATTGACACTCACCTTAGATCAGATCTTCTTCCCATTCTGAATTTCCCCGAAGGAACCCTTCCGGTAAAATATCTCGGAGTCCCTCTTCTCACTGGCAGATTTTCCCACACGGACTGTCGCCTCCTGATCCACAAAATAACCTCTAGAATATAATCGTGGACCGCAAAACATCTCTCTTACGCGGGTCGGCTTCAATTAATTAAATCTGTTCTATTTGTGGGTCAGGTATACTGGTCTTCGATTTTCATTCTTCCGTCTAGAATAATAAAAGAACTATCTCAGTACCTCCGACGGTTCCTTTGGTCGGGTTCTATTATGAAAATCCATGGGGCCAAGGTGGCTTGGTCAACAACTACCACTCCATATAAAGAGGACGGCCTTGGGATCCTAGACTTAAAAATCTGGAATCAGGCGGCCGTCCTTAAACACCTTTGGTCCATTGTAAGTAATAGAACCCAATCTCTCTGGTGTGACTGTATCAGATCGGAAAAAATAAAAAATAAAAGTTTTTGGGAGATTTCCTGCGGAACATCTCCCTCTTGGATCTGGAGAAAAATCCTCTGGATTCGTCCTTTGGCCTGTAAATTATTCAGGGTTGCAATAAGAAATGGTCTGAATACTTCCTTCTGGCACGACCCTTGGCTCCTTTTCTTATCTCTGGCAGATCACTATGGCTCAGATGTAATAACTGACTCTCATATGGGAAATAACCTCAAGGTTGCGGACATTATTTCAAATGGAGAATGGAACTGGCCAGTCAATCTAAGACCGGCTAGAGCCCGAAGTCGGATTCATCTGGACGAAATAAACAGACTTATCCTTACTCTCCTCAGCCAAATCCCCTCTCGAAGGATGTCCCTTTATGGACAGCGAAGAAGGGATGTCTCACATTCAACATAAAAGACACGTACAACGCTATTCGAGATCCTGCCCATTCTGTGGGGTGGGCGGGGTTAGTATGGAACAAATACAATATCCCGTGTCACTCCTTTATATCATGGCTTGCTATTAAAGGCAAACTTGTCACCAGAGACAAGCTAATCAGTTGGGGGTACAACTCCCCAACTGAGTGCCCCCTTTGCTCCTCTGATTCTGAAACTATATCTCATATTCTCTTTGAGTGTAGTTTCGTTCAGAGTATCTGGAATGCGACAAGTCGTAAACTTGGCTTCCCATTCCTTAGCTTAAGCTGGCAATCTTGGATTCTTGAGGCTTCAAGATGGTCAAATCATAGTGACCATTGTATTTGGCGCACTTGTTTCAACGCGGTCGTTTACCACGTTTGGAAGGAGCGGAATTCAAGAATTTTTAGATCTGCTCCCGCTTTAGCATCCTCAATCTCCTTCCATATCTTATCGGACCTCCGATACAGATTTCATGAAACCGAGATTTGGCCAACGTAGTTGACTACTATCTAACTTACTATTTTTCATTGTTTCAGGTGACCCCTTTCTGGAATGGAGCATGGAAGTTGACTGATCCTGGAGTCTGTCTTCGCCACCGAGTCATACTTACCCCTCATGTCAGATTATTATTACTCGCAGTATTACCCATGACGTCCTTCCTTGTTTCTGGGCAATGGGCTTCAGAACTATCTTCTAGTATTTTTCATGACATGTTATGAACTTATATTGTAGTAGTGTATCACCTCGGGGTATGCCCCAGGATTATGTATGAACCTTTTCAATTAATTTATGTTTTTTAACACTAAAAAAAAAGTGGAGTGGATGGTATGGTAGTAGTGTAGGAACGTGACAAGTGACTGAACATACATAGGAGTAATTGATTACTCCAACTCGTGACACCATTATTAAATGCCTTTAGTAAATCAAAACTTTATACTCCACTTTATATACTCCACTTGGACTAAATCCAATCACCGTCTCTGTAGCTCACGCATTGGTTAAACCAAAAAAATGAAAATTGGTCAATTTTATTTATAACACTAGCGAAGAAGAAGTAGAATATTTTGTACGTTATTGAAACCAAAATTCAAAATATTAACGTTTTTAATAAACCAATCAATTATTCATTAATTGTTTATTATCAAATTTATTTAAAGCGTAATGGAAAAAAGAATAAAATTTCATAAGACTATTAAATTAGATTATTGTGTAATCCAACAAAAAAACTTTCTCAACTAATATATTTTTAAAAAGATGATCGGTATTTTATTTATAAAAGAGAAAGGGTCACTGGTACGAGTTAACGATTATCTAAATAAAATTAGACTAATTACAAAACATAATATAATATGGAAATCGCATGACTCAAACCGTTCTCGATTGGTATACCAAATCGTTGAAACTAAATTGAACAAAAACACAATAAAATACCCGTATTGAACATGTAATTACTTAGCACCAAAACAATTTTTCCATATTTGCATGGTATTCTCTATAAAGGGTTGTAAAACCTATAACAAAATAGATCGAATAGTCATTCCAAATAAATATATAGATCATATTAAATAGTTTTTTTAGCTTTATTTAATTAGAGTCTCTAACTCAATATCATCTAACATGTTTTTCTCTATGGACAATATAGTTAAACTATTATATTTTTCTCGAGACACGGTAGATATTATATAGTTTTTCAAAAGTTTCAAGTTTGAGAAGCTTCTCCCGGTATCAAAGCATTTTTGTATTTATTATAAAGTAACTCTAAAATAAAATTATATTGGGCAAAGCTATATCTAGACCCCATTTGGCTATAATGAGACCTTAAATCAAACTTTTTATTTTACTTTATGTAAAATGACCATTTTACCCATCATATAAAACCAAGTTTTCGACCAAAAATCTAAACAAATTTCTTCCTCTTCTCCAACTAAACTTCTCTCTAAAACTAACTGTGAAAATATTTCTGAGCCTGATGGTAATGGCAATCTTGTTCAAAACTCGATCATCTTGATGGCAAGATAAGACGCGAGCTGCAATTTAAAAAAAAAAATCAAAGAAATCAATATTTGAAATCACGATCTTTGATTAATAGCGAAATCAGAAACATCAATCAGATAGCAAAACCACAAGAAAGAAAACAACACATCGATTTCTAAGTTTGAATTAAATTTACAACCAGAAACCCTAAATCCCCAAATTTCATAACCTAAGAACTTGTAAACTTTGTAACAGCCTTCGTTTCTTCAGATACAGCATGTTTAGCCAATTCACCAGATAACACCAACCTCACCGCAGTCTGGATTTCCCTTGAGTGATAGTCGGTTTCTTGTTGTACCTCGCAAGCTTCACAGACTCACCAGCCAATTTCTAGAAGATATCGTTGATGAAAACGTTCACGATTCCCATAGCTTTGCTGGAAATACCGATATCGGGATGAACCTGCGTCAAGATCTTGAAGATATAGATCTTGTAGGTCTCGACGCTTTTCTTAGATCGTTTCTTCTTTTTATTAGCTCCAACACCAGCTTCTTTTGGTAACTTCTTTCTAGCCTTTGGTTTCTTCTCAGCTGCTACGGCGGCCAAATGATATATCTCAGCGACCTTCTTCTCAGTCGGCTTCTTTTCTGCTTGGGGTGCTATTTTTGATTTTGATTAGGAAATGAGTTCTCTAGAGAGAGAGATTAATTGGAGAAGAGAAATAATTTTCTGATTTTGATTGGTGAGATGCGAGCTGCAACTTGAATTTGATATAAAAGAAAAAAAAGGGAAAAATAAAAGAGAGAAGAGAGGAGCTGCAACTTGAATTTGATAAAAAATGAAAAGAGAAAAGAGAAAAGAGAGAATAGATAGTCGGCTGAAAATGTTTATATATTAAGGGTATTTTAGTAAAATCTGGGATCTCATTATAGCTAAAGAAGGTCTCATTATAACTGGGTCTGATTATAACCAAAACGGGTCTCGGTTTAGCATTTCCCAATTAGATTTAATGGTTCCACTAATTTAGACATGAATGTAGTGAGATTGACTCGACTAATTATAGTCATAATTAGGATTGATGGTATTGATTATGGTCATAATTAGCATTGATTCTATCTTTTATATCTTTTATAGTCATAGTTAGCTATAGCTACCACTATAATTCGTGTATATATATATGAATAATATTCTTATTGAAATAAACAGATCATTTTATCACTATTTCATCATAGTATCAGAGCAAAGTTCCTAATTCCCTTGATTATTACCATCATAATTCTTATAAAAATAATAATGACACAACAATAAAAAAATCATGACACAACAATCATCAAGTAGTGTGGCTGGCTTGAAGCTTGGAGTTTGAATTTCATATTCAAGTTTATTTTCTATTGTTTTACAAAAAAGAATGCTAAAACAATGAAAGAAGATAAATGAAGTTAACGAACAATGAGGGAAAATAGTTATTCCCTCGAAGAGCTAGAGAAGAAACTAAACAAGTATAAAATATATTTATACAATTTGAAATCAATTTATTTTCAAAATTTGAAATAAAAAATCAAAAAACGTGTAAAAAAATAAAATATTCAATCTTTCTTAAACTATATCTCCTTTTTCAATATAATAAAAAATAGGTTTTTGTTGATATAATACTATCAAATACAAGTTTTTTATATTTCTAATTTATCGGAATTTAATAAATATATAAATACATATCGATAAGACTAAAAGTGGATAAAGTTGGTATCTTGGAGTTAGAATTTGATGTGACTAAAGGATAAAGAGTAGAGAGAGAAAGTAGAAAGAGAAAGTATATTATTTAATGTCCACCGACCAATAAAAAGGAGGGATCCCTTATATAGTGGGTGAGGTGGTCCCCGCCCCCTTATTTCTTTTGTGGTTCCTCTACTTTCAACATTCACTTTTACATTTTAGTCATTCACTTTCCTTCTATTAGATATTTGAGGTTATATTTTCTTCCAACTATTTTTATAAATCAATAGCTAGTTAAATACATTTATTTTATTTATTCATTGTCGTCCCTATACTCGAGCCTGGTGGTTTATTGCCTCATAAGTAGTCCTTAGTTTTCACGAGTGCGAGAGTGAGAACTGTTAAAGCTTGACTCGAGTTGCCTCTGATTTGTTGTCGTGTCGGGTCTGGCCTAGTATGCGGTAGTTCTTCGGGTTTTTCTGTGCTACATAAGTAGGTTCTGGTTCCATAGTCTCCCGGCTAAATGCCCGCACAGGTGTTAGATCTCTGTCAGACCCTATCGCTTTACTCATGGTGTTTGAGCAAAATGTCAGACCTGTTTCTATTTTGTCGTCAATCTTTCTGATTTTTACTTATGGGCCTTTATTTCACTGAATTTTTTGCCTTATCCAAAATTTGAAAGCCTTTCCAGTCCACTCAAAAGGTGAAAGGTTACGTTTCTTTGTGTTGGTATATACGTGGATTTTGCTTGAGTGTCACGTGTATTTTGATGCCTTCGCACGTCTATTGAGTTATACTAATCATTTCCTAGCCCTACTGTAGTTGCTGATGATTGCCACGTGTCGTCATTTTATTTGAAATGTGTATGACTGAGCGTTTCTCCAGGAAACTCTTTGTCTTCTCGCGACGTTTTTCGTTTGATCTTCCCCATACACGAGTTTGTTGATGAAAATGTTCTCTATATATACCTCTTCCTCTCATCCAGTATCTGCTCCAAAAAGGAATTTTAGTGAGAAAAAGTCCCAACTTTGCTAGTTTTAGAAAAAGAATCAGCCTTGTATTTATGACAAAAATGTCCCCAAGAGAAATCAAAAGCCCAAACCAAAAAAGAAACATGCCTTCGAGTTTATAGATTACGGGAGTATCACTGAACGAGCTCATAGTACAAAGCTACGGGATTGATTTTGGATTCTTCCATAAACCTTCACGTGTTCGTTCTCGTTCCTCACGACCATGTTCAGTCATCACCGTTACCCCTAGAAAATCCTTTGGCCCAAGGATTTCCTTCTGACCAAGCCTGAGATCTGATCCTCATTTCTTCAAGTGATCCTACTTCAAGTCCTTCACCTGTCATTTCTGGCAAGGCATCATCTAACTTAGCAACTCTCATTGGTGATATTGTCGACCCTTCTGGTACCAACGCCCTTTCGTTGAAAAAGTCCTGATCTCAGTTTATTGTTTTGGGTGATCCCAGTACTTCATCTTCACCCGAGTTGGTCCAATTAACCCAAGAAATAGTTGGCATCCGAACCTGTCGCAATATCGCTAACACTCCTTAGGGCGTCGTTCAACGGGACGTTGAGCGTCATAAAAAAGAAGAAGAAACACTAAAAAGTCTTAAAGAAAACGAGCCACACCATAAATGCATCGGTAGTAGCTCAAGATTTATTAACCCTGCTTTGATTGTGACCGATCATGTCCAAGCTTTGAAGGAAGACACAACGCATAAGGAAAGAATCCTCAATTCTCTCACTGAAATTCGCATCAACAAAGATGTCATCCCGCGACAAAAGGGTGCTCCTACGGCCAAAGCTACTACTACAGTCCGGTCAACTACTTTGGAGAAAACTGATCTTGTCGGTGTTGAAAAAGAACCAGCTGTTATCGATCAAGATCCGGGTCTGTCAATTTATGTTAATGCCAAACAAGAGCACCGGGAAGGAATAGAGGTTGTGGTTGAGGGCAAAGGTGTTGTCAATGTCGTTGCTAACGAAGATCCTCTTCCGCCCGAGGTTGATGCGGTAACTACCAGTTACCACCGGGTTTGTCCAAGGACAACATTATTACTTTGTTCGCTGGTAAGTATTTGTACTATACCCCAAAAGAAAGGCCTGAGCTAGAGGTGAGATATGGCATACCAAAGAATATATTTGTACGTTCTCCTGTTCCTAGGGAGACGCTATTGTCTGTCAGGAGTCGAGAGATAATTATCTTTACCGACCTCTTCAATTGGGGTCTTAGACTTCCTCTGGATACCGACATTGTGAGATATTTCGAAATTCTTGGCATTTTCCCGTCCCAGTTAATCCCTAATGCTTGGTACACGTTGATGGCCTGCATAATGGCCTCCAGATTATACGACCATCGTATGCCAATGGAAGAGTATGTCGCAATGACCGGCCTTTCTAAATCACCCAAGTTGCCCTTATTTTATTCCTCTTTTGGTAATAGTTGAAAAATAGTGAATGACTTCTTGGAGGGTGACAAGTCATGGAAAAATTGGTTTGTTTTTGTCAGTGGGGCTTGGGAAAATGGCCAATCTTATTCAGTTGATAATCCGAGGCGATTATTACGCAAATGGGTCCACGATGGTAAATAATTATTATTTTTACGAACTGGTTTGTTTTAGTGTCGAAGGAAAATATCCAAGAGCTAAAAATAGATCACTTGAGTCTGCTAAGCTGACCTTCCATAAGCTAAAAGGCTACGCTCAAAAGAATTGGGGTCGATCGTTCCATCGGTGCTTCAAGAATACGAACTTGATAGGCATTAATATTTGGCGCTGCTCAGACGAGCCTTTGACTGCTGAATAGTTGCCTCAACCACCCGGATTAATGAATTTGGTTTCGAAGACCGATGCTCCTGGTGCGCATTTATTTCTACCCAAGCGTAACAGGGCGCCCAACAAGCCTTTTAAATCTGATGAACTTTCTGAGCATGAAAACAGGGATGAAGCTGGCATTTATAGGAACGACCCGATGGTTGCTGCGGAAGGTGGAACTACCGTAGTTCTTAGCGATCATTGTGCTAGTGGTAAAGAAGATGAAGTGGTTAAGAAAAAAAGAAAAAAATTGTGGCCGATGGTGGTGATGCCAAGAGGTCTAAGGTGGTGAAGAAAAAAGTTGGTTATAAGACTTGAGAGGTCAAAACGACTCTGGCGGTTGTCAAGAAAGTTATTATCTGACCCTATTTGAACAATATGAAGAGGGCACAAAATCTGCTGACCCTATTGCGCCAAAATTGCCTACAACGGAGAACGCTATTGTCGTGGTGATTGCTGATGAGGAGGTAACGAGTGAGTTTTCTCCAGAGAATTTTGTTGGTCGACCCTTTTGGTGGGAAAAATGTTGTGGGAGCGTCATCTAGTGGGGTAGGTCTACCCGTGCTGTAATGTTCTGATATCCTTTCTTTATTGTTGTATAATATGATTGTGCCGTTGGCTATGAAAGAGAGATGGGCAGGACATCTGAGCCGCGACTTGTCAGAGGCTCAAAAACGTCTAGCTGACTTGGAGAAAAAAACTTAAGGGTCGGGATATGCACATCGATCGGTTTAAAACTGAAAAATCCCTTAGAGTTTGGGATAAAAAATGTAGATCGGTTTAAAACTGGAAAAACCGATCAAGGCTCGGCATATTATGTAGATCAGTTACAACCGAAAAATCTCATTAAGGTTCGGGAAAATAAGTAGATCAGTTAAGACTGAAAAATCCCATTAAAGACTGGGATAAGTATGTAGATTAATTAAAACTGAAAAATCTCATTAAGGATCGGGATAAGTATGTAGATCAGTTAAAACTGAAAATCCCATTAAGGATCAGGATAAGTATATAGATCAGTTAAAACTGAAAAACCTTTTAAGGTTCGGGATAAAAGTGTGGATCAATTTAGAACTGAAAAACCTCTTAAGGTTTAGGATAAATATGTAGATCAGTTTAGAACTGTAGATCGTGTCTACCATCTCGTCAATTGATGAACTTTCCTGGAGATCTCATATTTTGGTATCGCACTGGTTAATTAAAGGAAAAAAATTGATTAAATAGATCGGCTGTTATGGATGCCTTGTTAAAACCTTCTCGCGCCACCAAGGTAGGAAATAGTGCATACCCGATCAATTTTTTTACAAGGTTATAACATAAATAAAAACGAATAAGTTTAATCAAAATAGATTTTAAGATGCTCGATGTTCCAATGAAGTTGCAGGAGTCGCCCATGCTTGTCTTTGAGTCTGTATGTACTATTATTTACTTTTTCAACAACTTGGTAGGGGCTTTCCCAATTCGGCGCTAGTTTCTCGAGGCTTTTGTCTTTGGTATGCAAGAAAACTCTTCACGGAACCATGTCTCCTACTTTGAATTCTCTTCGACGAATTCTTGATGCATATCGACTTCTCATCAAGGTCTGGTAATGCAATGACTTTAGGTGCACTCAAATTCGTCTTTATTCAACCAATTCGAGAGCCAAAGATCGGTCGTCGCTAGTTTCTGTCCTCGTTTAGTTTCTGACCCTGAAAGAAGGAAAAATTGTCTTTGCAATTGTGGCAAAACTACCCGCTCTTCTTTACTAGCTGCTATTAATTCTTCTTTCTCATGAGAGTTCGACGTTCTCTTTTCAGCATTATTTCTTTTATACTTTGGCGAGTCGAATAATCGCGACCTATTGCGTCAGGATATGATCTTTTTGGCCAACTTGTTGTGCCTCGTCCGACGTCAAGCTTCTTGATCTGAGGATTCATCAGTTGTAAAATTAGTGGAATCGTTGTAGTCTTGTTTCGAAGAACGCATATTATTTATTTCCATCTCATTCACTTGTTTTAGTTCCCGACGCCTGCCCCTACAGGCGTAATTTTTGTTTCGCTCCCCGTAAGAGGAATCTTCTCTATCGGTGTCGAGTAATCGTTCATTGTCTTTCCCTTCTCGAATCATTTTTTCGGTCAACACCCTTTCTTTTTCGGCGTTTAGCTTAGTAATTTCTTCCATCAATTGTTTCCTTGTCATGATTAAGGTCGATCGTTTGTCCCGAACCTGTCCGTAGTGATCGTGGTCGGGGTATCTCTCTTCCAACTGTCCGCCTTCAGATAATGAATCGGACCTGGCCGGACCTATCCCGACCATATCCTCAGTCATTTCGAGATCCATGTTTTATTGTGTCGTGATTTTGAGGAAAATATGACCTTCAGGTATCACTCGTTCCCACAGACGGCACCAATGATAAGACTAAAAGTGGATAAAGTTGTTATCTTAGATTTAGGGTTTAATGTGACTAAGGGATAAATAGTAGAAAAAAGAAAGTATAAAGTATATTATTTAATGCCCACCAAGCCAGAAAAAAGGGGGTTCCCTTATATAGTGGGTGAGGTGATCCCCGCCCTCTTATTTCTTTGTAGTCCTTCAACTTATAACATTCACTTTTACATTTTAGTCCTTCGCTTTCCTTCTATTAGATATTTGAGGTTATATTTTCCTCCAATTATTATTATAAACTAATAGCTAGTTAAATACATTTATTTTATTTATTTATTGTCGTCCCAATCTCGAGCCCGGTGGTTTATTGCCTCATCACCTATAATCTATATAATTACATATAATCTATGACTAACTTTTGACAATTTTCAATTGATTAATTTATCATTTGAATTTAATAAATACAATTAACATACAATTCGGCAACTCTAGTAAAAATAAGCTTTATTTAAATTATTGGCATATTTTAATAACTTTTAATTTAGTATTACTAAGTTTAATTTTAATATTTATTCGACTAACCATCAATGATATTATATTATTATTATTTTAAAAAAAATATTCTTATTCTCTCCATGGTAAATCTTCTCTTCCAGTGGATTTATCTCTATAATTTAACCAACTTATTAATCAGTTTTTCTCAATTCTTATGATGTAAAATTTAATTGTTCGAACATAAACCTTAAATCTTACGAGGTAAAAAACAAATATTCAAAATCACTCTAATATAATAATTTTTTATCATGAAGCTTTAGTGAATAAAAAAATATGTTGGGGCAAGCGGAGGCCGCAGCCCCTACGCCCCCCTACATAGATTCGTACTGTTGGTGTCGCAGTAATTTGACTTATGTATCTCATTCTAATTTACTTTCACATTTTATTTTAAGTATTCACAAGGAGTTAGAAAATAATTATACAATTTGCCCGCAAGTAAAACAAACACGTCTGCATTTTCTTAATATAAATACAAAATTTATTTTCTCCTTATTACATTGTGGTGTTTGAGGTCCTCACAAAGTTCTTTCATATACTGGTTTACGTTATTTCCTTACAATTTTTTATGATTTTACTCAATGCATGTGGACCTTTCTTATGCACCGTAAATCAGAAACATAATATTTATTAACCAAATTTGTGTAATTTTTAAAAACCCAATTTCATATAGATGTTTAAACAATAAAAGTGAATAATGATAGTGACTTTCATAATTTTCATACTTTTTTTTCAAAATAAAGGCATTGAACTTTAAAACTCGCGTGTTTACACCCCACGACAAAACAGAGTTGTCGAACAAAAATATCGACATATTTTAAATGTTGCTCATCATGTCATATTTAAATATAATATACCACTTTAATTTTGGGGGGGGGGATTGTATTTTAAAAACCATTTATTTAACCAACCACATTCCAACTCCTTTACTATGAAATAAATCCCCATTTGAGGTCTTATATAATCGTTCTCTATCACTCACGCACTTGCGTGTCTTTGGTTGTGCATGTTATCTAACAAAGGTTCATCCCAAAAATAAATTTTATCCTCGTGCATCTATTTGTGTTTTTTTGGGATATCTACATGGAAAGAAAGGTTAAAAAGTTCTTGATTTATATATATATAAATAAAATTGTCATAAGGAGTGATGTCCACTTTAATAAAATTATATTTCCATTCCAGCATACATTGACCTTGCTTTTTTCCGAACCAATCATCCTCATCAAATTTCACTCGATCACCTAACTTTTATGAGTTCCATTTAGAAATCCTATATCTTATGACTCATAACCTCAACCTTTATCGCTTTCATATCTATACAATCCCATAAATCTCACACATTTAACCTTTACCTCTCATTTGTTCCCAGAATTAACTATAAGTTCATCGCCTTCACTCATAACACTGTCATCACCTTCCATTTCACCAATACATTTTGCTTCATCGTCACCCTCAACCGCACATACTTCTCCTCTAATGCCCAATGACAACACTGTTTATCGTCCCACCCGTCATATACATCCACATACATGGCATAAAGACCACGACACATCTATAAAAATCAATCAATATTCAACGCAATTAAGTTTTTGTCAATCTAAAATGTATCCATCATTCTCTCGTACTTATGTTTTACGTTTTTCAATAATCACCGTACTTTCTTAGATTTGCTATCAACATAAACATAGCCTTCATCTTTTGAATATGCTAACCATGATCCATTTGGCGCCAAGCCATGCCTACTGAACTTAAGGCCCTTGAACATATCAACACTTGACAGTTGGTTCCCCTTCATTCGGGAAACAAACCTATTAGATGTCGTTGAGTTTGTAAGATCATATAAAACTATGTTGGAACTCTTGAGAGGTATAAATCTTGTTTAGTGACAAAGGGCTACACCCAGATTGAAGGTATTGACTATCATGAGACTTTTTCTCCAACTATTAAACTCATTACTGATGAGTACGGATTACTTAGTCAGAACCCACTGAGATTTCCGGACAAGAGCAATTCAGACATAAACTTGCCACTGAACTATCCGGACATGATAAAAGTAAAGAAACAACTAAACACATTTTGACTAAGCTATGTGTTAATCAGCTTAATAAGTAAATGGGTCCTTAAACTTGACCCGGTTCCATAACTTGACCCGAAAGCCCATGGGTCCTTGATTAAGGGTATAAATACCCCAACTACTTTCATTAATGACGACAATGAACATTTAATATGACCAGGCAGCTTAAATCTCTCACTACTTCACACTAAAACATTTAATACTCTACATACTTTCCAAAATGCTTGACAAAATTACTCTCAATCCAAAATAAACCTCACCAAATTGGCGAATACAGTGGGAGGAGACGGTGCCTGAATCTTGCATTCGAAACCAACAAAAAAGACATGTTCGGATGGGTCTGAACGAGAAAGAAATTCCACCACCCCTGGTGGAGGTTGTTGGGGAAAACAATGAGTATACCACCGAGGAACGTGACGAGTTAAGGGCGAAAATAAAAGCATTAAGGGCCATTAAAAAGGCAGAAATGGGTTTGAAGGAGAAGTCAAAGGCGCCAGTCATCCACCATACTGACAATCCTAGGGAGAATGATCCATCCTCAAAGACTCATTTAAGTACAAAAAAGACCCATGTCAGTTCTAAGAAGTCTCACCGGACTAAGCCGGTGGAAAGTTTAGATTCTGAGTCCTCCAATAGCTCTTCAAACGAGGTTGAGCTTGAAGAGTCTTTGTCATCAAGTAGTGATGAAGGGAGGTCCAAGAAGAAGCAAAAGCTTGTTAAAAAGTATTCAAGGAAGAGAGATAGTCATGGGAGACTTAAAAGACATTTGGGAAAAGGTTCATCTCGCAACCACAGTCACAGGCATGTGGGTCAACTGTTGATCGATCCTTTTGCTTTCCATGATGAGCCATGTATTTTTGCAACACCTAATGAAGACACGGTCTTTAGTCGTAGTTAGAATTGGAGGCAATCGCCATTGTCGGCCAAAATACTATCCGGAAACCTTCCCAAGAGGTTTGACAATGCTAAAATGGAGAAATATGATGCGAGTAAAGATTCGGATAACCATTTGGAACAGTTTAAAAACTCCATGATGAATTTTGATGATGATGACAAACTCCTGTGTAGAGCCTTCTCCCAGTATTTTACGGGAAGTGATCTCAAGTGGTATAACAGTTTACCCTAGGGTTGTATCAGAAACTTTGATACATTCTGGGTTGCCTTCTGAAGACAGTTTGTGGGAAGTAAGGAGGTGAAAGGCAATGAAGATACCATCATCCATTATGCCCAAGAACCAATGAGTCTTTGAAGGACTATATAAGTCAATTCGTAAATACTAAGAATGGGTTATCTGATTGTTTTGAACAAGTGTCAATAGCTTCATTGACACAAGGGTTAAACCCTGGGAATCTAGCTGATTTAGTGACAAGGAAGAAGGCCATGACCTAGGTGGTTTGCTAAACCAGGCAGGAAAGCAAATCAACGTGGATGAAACTAAGAAGACTAGGGTACACAGACAGGTGAGGTCTGCTCCAGCAGCTCCAAACCAAAACCAGTCCGGATACAAGTCAAAAAAAACTGGACAGGGGTCCAACAGGGTCAAACAGACTCAATCCCACCCAAATCCAGCTCAGAGCTAGTAGTCCAGGAATAAACGAAGTACTTGGGTTCAACCGAAGTGGTTTGCGGAGCTAAAAGAAAATGTGGCAACCATTTATGACAAGACTAAAGATGAGGTTCATTTCCGGAAACGAGCAGCACTGAACTATCAGGACTGGACAAAAGTAAAAAAACGACTAAACACCTTTTGACTAAGTTATGTCCTAATCAGCTTAATAAGTAAATGGGTCATTAAACTCGACCCGGTTTTATAACTTGACCCAAATCCCATGGGTCCTTGATTAAGGGTATAAATACCTCAACTAGTTTCATTAATGAGGGTAATAAACATTTAATACAACCAGGCAACTCTAATCTCTCACTGCTTCACACTAAAACATTTAATACTCTACATACTTTCCAAAACGCTTGACAAAATTACCCTCAATCCAAAATAAGCCTCACCAATTCTTCGATGTTTGTTGACTGTTGCAGCTTCCAAAAATTGGTATATTCATCAACTTGATATGCATAATATATTTCTCCATGAAACTCTAGATGATGAGGTATACATGTGTCCACCTCATGGTCTCCGTAGATATAAGAAGAATTTGGTATGTCGGTCACAAATCTATCTATGGTTTAAAACCAATATCACACAATCGGTTCTCCATTTTTTCAACTACCATAAAAAAACACAAGTTACATACATATAAAAACAGATTACTCATTTTTTACTAAATTTCAAGGTAACAAGTTCGTTGTTATTCTCATATATGTTGATGATATCCTATTGATTGACAATGACTTACATGAAATCAAATTATTAAACATTCATATACTCAAACATTTTCACATTAAAGATCTGAGCGAGTTAAAACATTTTATAGGTATTGAATTTTTTCGATCTAAGAGAGGAATATCTGTGTCTCAAATAAAATATACATTAGATATCTTACAAGATACATATTTGTCAAGAGTAAAACCCGACGAATTACCAATGGAGCATAATTTGAAATTAACTAATGAAGACAGTAAGCTACTTCATGATTCGTTTAAACATCAGAGATTGGTTAACATGTTAATATATTTGCCAATGATGAGGCCAAATATTGTGTATTCAGTGCGTACACTAAGCCAATTTTTGGGAGCACTATTGTTTCACGATTGTCTACAGAAGCAGAGTATAGATCAATGACGAATACTTGTTTCGAATTAACCTGGTTGAGATACATACTTAAAGATTTAAAGGTCAACTTGGATAAATCAATATTTTTGTTGTGTGCTAATCAAACTGCTTTACATATTGCGACTAATCTAGTTTTTCATGAGCGTACTAAGCACTTTGAGATTAACTGTCATATAATTCGCGAAAAACTTCAAGTTGAGATAATTAGTCCATGTTATATTTATAAAAAGATGCAATTGACAGATATATTTACTAAAACACTCAGAAAATATCAATTTGATTTTTGTGTAGCAAGTTGGGAGTCCTTGATTTATATTCTCAAACTTGAGGGGATATTAAAGTATATCTGTATTTATTGTAAAATAACTGTAGAATAAATGTATATGGATGGTTGCACTAGTTTGGGCATAAATGTATTGAAATTGGCTATACTAATTATAGTCAATTAGGATTCATATATATATATATATATGAGCAATATTCTTCTTGAATTAAACACATCATTTTTATGGCTTTTCTGGCACTCACTTAATTGATTAGGATCACGATCCTTATCAATGCTAGGTTTATAAACGTTAGCATATAATATTTTAACAAATATATCTAAAGAATCTCTTTAAGACCGAATAAATAATAACCTTGACTACATGATTTGTGTTAGGCATGCTAAATTTATATGTATATGTGTTTGAATATTTATGTAAATGTGTATAGATAAGATATTAGATTTGGGTAGATGAATCATAAAATTAATTAATTAATAAGGATTGAATATTTTAGAGTTGGTAAGATTCAACTTATTAAATATTTTAAAATATTAAAAATATTATTAAAAATGTTATTATTAAATAAAAATTAACCAAATTAATTATAATAAATAATTTAAAAGATTTTACATTTATTTTGGATACTTAAATATCACCTTATTTTCTATTCTTATTCCACTGTTATTATATAATTGTGTTAAGTAAAAATAGTGGTCGTAATATTTTATTTATTTATTTTGGTTTATGTACTAAACTTTTTTTTTTGTATATATATTGTTCATTTAGTAGCCAACAATAATACATACTATCAATCCAAAAAATATAATGTATCTGCGGATATGGGCACCCTCAAAGGGTACTAAAAATACAAATTGCACAACAGCTCGAAAAGCGAATGAATCTTATCACCCAATACAACTACATGTAGATATAGACAACAGTTACTATATAGAGGGGAAGAAGGGCAAACTTAACAAACTATTGTTTGCACAACTTATGGTCATTGACCAAAATCAACGAAACTCTCAAGCCAGACAACGAGCGAAAACTCATGGATAAATAGCAGGGGGGAGGAATCTAGCTATATTTTACTCCCAAAACACTTGGTGGCTTGACATCTCACCTGTATCCACCACCGTATTGGTTTTGCTGAGTATAACCTCCCGAACCTGACATTGGATTATTACCACTACCCATCATCGGGTTATAGCCACCAGACATGGCTGAGCCAGGGGCCATGCGAGGCTGCTGTGGCATCTGGCCACCTTGTCCCATGCCCACATTCATACCCATGCCCATCATAGGTTGATTCATACCTCCATAGCCTATTCCCATATTGGTGGCTGCCCCAGGAGCCCCACTCATACCCATACCCATCACTGAAGTTGGTGGTCTAAAACTACTTGCAGCAGCTCGACCAGCTCCAGAACCAGATCCCATAGCTTTGCCCATTGTGACGGTTGATGTTACAGGATTTGTGGCAGGTTTTTCCATTCGTTTGTCTCTCCTGTTGATGGCATCAAAATCAACTCCTATGTCTGCCAAAGGATTGGTCTTAGGTCCAGATATAGTGAAATTGACAACCCCCCTACTCAATGTATCTGCCCAAATGGATGATTTCGGTTCAAACTTGTCTTTAGCTGATTGGGGTACTATAGCAAGCGTGTCCATAGAAGACGAAGAATGAAAAGCAGGCAACGATGCCGAAGTTCGCAGTCCAGATGGCCCCATGACATTACTATTGTGTTGTGCGCAAAGTCCAGGATTCTGCTGATTGACATATGTCAGTGGGGGCAGTATAACCTGGTTGTGAAGTGTAGTTTCCACTGTTAAACTGCCCTGCTTGTCCATTTACAGCATGCTGTGAAATCTGTGAATCCACAGCAGAACCCTGTTGTGGGAATTGCATTTCACTAGCCACGTTGTGAGATTGGGAAGCCATGTACGAATTTCCAGGTGCAACATAACTATCTCCGTTAGGATCGGAGGGTAGCAGGATGCCTGCTAGGACATCGGTTTCGAGGCCTTGACCGGGTGGGGAGTAAGTAATGGCAGAAAAAGAGTCCCCGAACCCGAAGTTTTCAGCGGGGTCTGCTTTGGAGGCAGCTGGTTGGAACATATCTGCATTATGGTTTGCAGCTGGCTGAAAAGGTGCTGCGTCAGTGCCAGCAGAAGAGATGGCCCGGAAAGGAGTCTCACCAAATGGATCTTCAAATGGCTGAGATGTTGATTGAGTTGAAGAAAAAGGCGGGGCCTCACCAAACTTATCCAGGTTCATCACTTGCAGATGGAGCTGGCATAATAGCTAATGGGAATGAATCTGACAGACAGCTGAGTAAGTCGAATTCAGCATTATTAGTTGGAGTAGCGGTAGATGTACCAGAAGCAGGTGCCGGAGGGGTAGCAGTACCAGAAACAACAGCAGGAGAGCCCACTGTAGGACCACGTGGATCAAATTCATTAAAAGCCTCATCACCATCATGGTGTGCAGGAGATAGAGCATTGGCAGATCCATCAGTCTCTTTATTTGCATTATTGCTTGCACTAGAAGAACCTCCTGGAGCAGATACAGCCGACGTTTCGACATCCCTTTCAGTTTCACTATACACCGGGCTTCGTGCTTCATTGACTGCTTCCTCGTAGCTAGGTGGAGCACCAATATTTTGTTCAGAATATTTTTTCTCATGTCCTCTTCCATCTAGCACCACTGCCTCGAGATGGTGATTGACCATCATCATCAAATTCCCTATCAGAACTCCTACTTCTTGACCCATAACCATCAACACTTCTGCTCCTTCCTCGGTAGTCATCATCCTTGTAGCCATCTCTTCCATAACGTTCTTCATAGCCTCTACGTTCTCCATCACGACTATGTCTATCAGCATCTCTGTATTCATAATCTCTTTCTCTTCCATAACCATTGTGATCCTCATCCCTACTTCCATATCGTCCTTCATAACGATCGTTATCATATCTGTCACCATATCCTCCCGCACTTGAATATGAACTAGGCTTATACATTCCACCTGCTGCTGCGCTGCGAAACTTGTCTCTGTTACTAGCAGCCTTTTGTCTGACCTCAGCTATTCTTTCTTTATCATTCACCAGTGCTACAAGGCCCTGAGATTTTTTCCTCACATTGCTACCTTGGTCCTGTCCACTGGAATCGATGTATTGAAAGTTTGACAAAGTCGTTATTTGATACGCATGTTCTTTAATTTCCTCTATGACATGCTCTGACCCATGGGCAACCAGGAATTCCAAAACTGTCAAAGCCTTGTGAACGTGACGCCAATTTTTTTCCAGTATCATTAATCCTTTTCCATATTACTCCCATGGCCATCTGATACTCGTGATAATTTCTGCTAGATTGTGCAATATCTGCAAGTAGCGGATCCATGAGGACCCCAAGGCTCATTGTTAGTAGCATCAAGTACCTTCTGCTCTATTCCAGGAAGTTTAAGCACTTTCTTGTTAACCCCTCTTTTAAGGTCTCTAAATGTCTGATCGAAGGCCTTCTTCATCTTAGCCTATGGTGCAAGCAAGCAACAGTCTTGACAATATTGCTGGGGACACCAATCAACCCACTGATGCTTTTCTTGAAAACGTTAATCTGGTCAAAATGAAGCAAACGAGAATCGGAAGGGGAAATCCAGATCTGATTGTGTGATGATCGGAGAGAGGTAGAGAGAAAGGGAGAGAAGCGCGAAGAACTCGTGGTTGCTGGGCGTGTGGTTTTGTTTATACGTACTAAACTTCTTAAATTTTATTTAAACGAACCGGTAACCTTTCATTTTTCGAAAACAAAGGGCCAAAGGCCTTTCAACAAATATATGGGCCAGGAAAGGAAACAAATTTCCAACCGGTATAGAACACTCCAAGTAACCCTAGTTTTACAATCAAGTGCGCCTCTATTAGAGTATGAGACTATGAAACCAACTCTCAAAACCTTACACTACAAACTACAAAGGAAGACGCAGACGAGAGAAATCCTACCTGCAAAGCCATTTTCGATCGAAATCCAGAGTTTAAACATGCATCCAGTGCCATTCGACTCGCCTAACACCTTGATGAGGTACATTTTCTTTTCAATTTCTGTAATCAAACAAAAATTTCACGGAACTCACGGCTATTGAAATGCTGAAAAGATCTACTGAGCAGGTGCCACGGCTTTCTTTTCATCGCCCTGTATTCATTCTTAGCATTAAACAAACAATTACGGCAACAGTTAGGAGTAAATTATCTTGATTTATTAAATTTGCAAGACACCACCTTTCTCATTTTGTATATGTTACTTATATTTAGTGTTAAAGTCGCCTCCAAATGATACTAGGCTGGCTGCGTCGGGTCGGGGGAACCATTGTGGGGGAAGCCTACTAGAGTCAGCGTAAAAGGATTTTAAAAGGATAAACTTTGACCCAGGTGCCAAATATACTAGATCTGTCCCTTACAGACACTAAATGTTGGCAAGCATTTGTGGTTCCTGAACACACCCTTACACTAGACTTTTGCTACACCTACTTGTACTTGTTTGTGATAATGAGTTTGGTATTCTTCACTTACTTTCAGGTCCTCTTTCTGTCCATTACATTTAGTCTAGAATAATTTCGATGATCAGTTATGGTATTGTTGAAATACATGAACTATCGGCATTGATAAAGAATGATATCAGGACACCAAACACTGTTTTACTTCTGTAGCCGTATTAACTAACAAAATAGAGGTTTCCATCGACGGCTATCTATTTATATTTATAGCCCTCTTTTACTTTTGCAACCGGTTTATAAATGGTTTTCTGCCTTGTACAGCATCAAGGCTCATGTAAATAGGAAACAGAAACAGATCTTTTTGTACAGGAGTGCTCTGTGATATTCCAGCTCCGGCTCGAATTCTGGTTCCATCTCACGATCGGTTTCAAGTTCGGAATCCGGGTCAAAATCGCGTTCCAGTACATCAATCCCTCTGTAATGTATATTCTAATGTTTCCTTTTACAATAGGGTAATTGTTTCTGTGATATTACAATTGCTTGCTTAAAATGTGGCGGAGTTACTACCGATCAACCCGAGACAGTTTTAAAGTAAAATTAAGTACAAATCTTGAAACTAAAAAGCATTTGAACATGATCTCTTTATATTATGAAAAGAATTTAGTTTCCAGAATAATTTGGATAGATTTACGAAAGTAGCAATGAGTCTAACTCATACCCTTTATAGAAGTTTGCTATTAGGTGCCAAACTTTTATTTGGAGACAAAAAGAATCCGCGTTATATTGAATTTAAGTTTGATTTGTATTAGAGATTTTATTTTAAAAAATAAACCTCCAATACGAATTAAACTAAAATTCAATCCAAGTATATTTTTTTTCTCAAAATAGAGGTTTGGTATTTGATAGGAAGCTTTTATGATATATTCCTTTATTATCATTATCAAACAGCGATAAAAGAAAAATGATGATGTGAAGTTATAAAGTATCCAATTTTGTCTATATTCAATCAAATTATACACTCTTTTAGGGTGCTCTAAGAGAGATTTATATTTTAATAAATATATGTACTCTCCATGCATAGGCTGATTGTATGCATGGTTTATAGTTTTAATTAGCAAGTTCATACAAAATTGTTAAAAACCAGAATCAAATTTTATACTATTATAAGAATTTATACTCCTAAAAGCATGCAAAATGTAGAGTAGCTAAATGCAAGTAAGCCATACAATTTATAAAGTATCCAATTTTGTCGATATTCAATTAAATTATACAATCTCTTAGGGTGCTCTAAGAGATGCATTGGCTGATCCTATGCTTGCATAGGAGAGGCCTGGTTTGTAGTTTGAAGCAGCAAGTGCATGCAAAATTGTTAAAAGCCAGAATCAAATTTTATACTATTATTAGAATTTATACTTTGTTAAAAGCCAGAATCAAATTTTATATTTATTATCAAAATTTATACTTTTAAAAACAAGCAAAATGTAAAGTAGCTAAGTTCAAGTAAACCAGATAATTTACACAGTGTATTATTGCTACTTAGTCATGTAATCTCACAGGATGTATAAAAAGAAATGGCATGTCCAGCATTCGAAATGAATACCAACTTGTCAAGAGCTATACAATGAATGTTAACATGTGTTGCGCTACACAATGAACATCAACATGTGGCATCGTAATACAAACTGAAGCATCATCGAATGTCAACCACTATGAAGGTCTTTTATTTTATTTTAGGGATCTTGTTTTTCATAATGTTAACTTTCTTAATTTTGTATTTCGCAAACAACAAGTTATCACAACTGACCATACACGTCGCATGAGCACGTGTGGTTTGGAGTGGTGTTTGTTTGTTGGCAAAATACAAAATTAAGAAAACTAACCATATGGAAAACAAGATTAGTAAAATAAAAGACATTCATAGAGGTTGTTATTCGTATAGTGGCAAAGCTGCAACTGCAGGAGGACGGCTCTTGGACGGTACAAAAACAGGCCTTGGACGGTATATATATATATATATAATTTTTTGAAATGATAAAAAATAATGTAAACATCACGATGAATATCGACCATCAGCCTTAGTAGAAACTCATCATGTAGGTTACATGTTGAGATTTAAAATTACTTTTGCAATAATATTAAGTTATTTACGTTTGTATCAATATTTTTATGATTGTTAGTTTAAAATCTATTTCATACATGGATGGATTGTCAAGGTTGGTAACCTATCTTGATGATAAGAGTAATAATTTTCGTGTTAAGTTAAGTGTCGCATTTTGGTATAAACTCTTTGATGAGATGAATTTATCCTTAGTGGTGGAATGCCAAAGGAACCAAAATATAAATATAGAATTAATAACGCATCCAGAATGTTTTATCTTTCTATTACAAGTTTTTTCCCTCTATGTGAAAGGAAAGTAGTATATTTATAATATAAGAAGAAAACAAATTTGAAATACATGATTCATAAAGAAAACACGACACGTTAGATCTATCTGAAACAAAACTTACTAATAAACTTGTAAAATATAATTGCATATCATCTGTCCTGAACTTCTTCTAGAGTTTTCATTCTTTTTATATAATATCAATCACGGGTTATTGAAGCGTATGTCAAATATAAGTTTTATAAATTAAATTTTTATAAAATATACAGGAAACATAATATGTGAAATAAGGCTTGCAATAAATTTTAAAATAGAATTATCTCTTATGTACTTTGGATTCCCTTTTTAGTATGCAGTTCGTGTTCATCTTTGACCATTTTGACCACAAAATATTGGGGTGCTTATAGAGTTAACTTTTTATTAAACAAAGTTTTTCAAAACATGGG
Organism: Limnanthes douglasii subsp. nivea; assembly: GCA_036936605.1. Classification (NCBI taxonomy): domain Eukaryota; kingdom Viridiplantae; phylum Streptophyta; class Magnoliopsida; order Brassicales; family Limnanthaceae; genus Limnanthes; species Limnanthes douglasii. Next base: position 26,755,993 of record JAUPFV010000003.1, on the reverse strand, counting down.
GAAACATAATTTGTGGAATAAGGCTTGAAATAAACTTTCGAAATTGAACCACATTTTTTGTGCTCATAAAATACTTGTCTTGTATCTCCACATTCACATGAGGAACTACCTCATATGCATCAGTATTTTAATGATCAACTAATTCTTATAACTTTGTACATGCATGAGGAACATCTTCGTGTACTTCTATACATGTGTTGATTATTCTACCAAAATGAGTATTTGTAGAGCCATCAAGCATTTATCGTCTTTTTAATATAATATCAATTCGAAGTTGAAATAAAGTGATTTCGTAGATAATAAATATAAAATTTAAATGAGAATTTTTTAAAAATACATGGAAACTAAAATCTTAAGTGGATAATAATTTGATCTTCGAATTTTAATCGGTATGCAACTCTAATTAAAATATCGTTTCATATTATTGGTTTTTTTTTCCAGCTCTCTTTGTTAAATACAATATCTTAAATTTTAGTTATCTTTAGAAGGAATCGTCCAAAACATTATAGTCTCATAGCTGGTATGGAACCCGGTCTAACTAAACATGAAGTATAATCTGTTCATATATAATTTATCATTTATGAGAAAAATATGATATGATAAATTGACCAATTTAAATGAGAAGTATTTGCGCGATAAATAATAATTAGAAGGTTCCAACAATACGTCACTAAAGAGATGAAAGTACAATCATTGATGACTCAAAACAATAAATAATATGATATCAGACCTTATATTCGAACCAAATGACTAAAATGCAAAATATTGAATGTAGACTTGGAGAGCTCTTCTTACTCTTAAATCCCGGTATACCAAAACAGTATAGTACGAACGTATAATCATAGAGAAACCTAATAAACAACCTCTTTATATTTTTCTACACTTTTAATATTAAACCTAAACCATACAACTAACATAAAAATAAAGAAAATGAACTATGCTGCTTACCTGTTAGTTTTGGGGTTTTAGATAGATGTTAGAGAGAGGTAGAGCTTCATATGTAAAGAATAGCTTTAACTTTTCAGTTTTGCAAGGTAAATTGAGTTTCACTAGGTCAATATCAGAGGTCGAAGCAAGAAATCGCAGCAATTGAGCTTAAGTTTCTCATTTCATGGTTTCTCTTCTTTTTTTAGAGAGAGAAGATAGAGAAAGTGAGTGAAAGGTCTAAAGGAAAAAAAAGCTTCTTTTTTCGCTAAAAAAGCTTAGTTATACTAAGGGGGTATTTTATCCATTTTATGGTGAAAAGGTATATTGGTAGTTTACCAACATTAGGTATTAAGTAGTAATAACATACTTGGTTGGGTATTTATGGGTAACTCACCTATTATATATTTAGTCTATTATGATATTAAAATATTATTCTTTACATTATGATTTAATATAAAAAACAACCTACTAATTGTGGCTCCTGGAGGATCAAACATAATGGAAAAGGCTTGTAAATTATTTGAGTCAAAAATTGCTTGGGAGTTGGAGAAATATTTTCATGCTTGGAAGGTTATTGTTGGATTGCAAAACAAACAGCGGTCCATAATTCATATAGACACACCAAATATTAGAGCAGTTGAGAAATCAGAAACTATTATTCCGTCTTCTGAGTATGAGAAAAATGTTCTACTTATTCTTGGTGGTGTGACTGGCTCAACACACTTAAACAGGGTTTTTCGTGAGAATAGTTTATATTACGATTGTATTTACAAAGTATTGATCTTGCTAAAGATGAGAATTCGAGGACGAATTCTTCTTATGTGGGGGGAGAATGATGTCGTTCCAGAAACAGAAACAGGTCTTGTTTCTAACTCCTATATAATATCTGGGCGATATTAGTACTCAAATTGAAGGTCTTGACGAGCCCAACAAGTATCAAAAGCGTGACTAAATCACAAAGTTTGGACCCTAAATTTTATTGTTTAGAAGCCCAAAAGTCAAGTTTCGTATATTTTATTATTAATTTTAATATTTTAAGACAATAATGTAATTTCTATATTTTAGGATTAGGGTTTTGAGTATTGGCTATTTAAAACATCTTATGCCCTAAATTTTGGATTAGTTTTGTTGAATTGATATAATTTTTTTGAACTTGCGAGTTCTGTGTACCCTAGAGTTAGGGTTTTATCCAATTTGTCTTCGATTGATATTCTCCCTACATCAGTAACTCAACTTATTGATGTTCAGTTGGCTAAGTATGAAATATAAAAAGATAATCTCAATTAGCAGGGTCAGATTTAAGGGGGTAGCCAAATATGTCGTGGCATACCTTAAATTTGAAAAGAATATTTAGTATAATGGTAAAGTGCTTTACCTTTTTACTCAAGGTCATGAGTTCAAACTTCAAAAATATCTTATTTTTCTTTATATAGTCTTCTTTATATTCTAGGTCACGAGTTCAAACCTCATAAACTCCAAATATTTATATCTTCTTTGACACGCAAACCTAGTTTCCACCAACCTAGATGTACCCAATTTTTCCTTTTGTATAGTTCTCTTTATATTCTAGGTCATTAGTTCAAATCTCATGAACCCCAATTTTTTTTATAGTAGGTCATGAGTTCAAACCTTATAAACCAAAAAATATTTATATTTTCTTTTTCTATAGTTCTCCTTTATTTTAAATGTGATTTAATCACAAATCCATTTTTCTCGCCCCAATTCTACTCTCTTTTTCGCCTTCAATTATATTTTTTCCTCCGATTAAAATATCAAAATCTTATTAAATTAATTGTATTAAGTGTGGAGGCTTCTACGTATTATATAGTCTTTGGATTAGTTTAAAATTTGACTATGACCAATGTGTCTTTAAAAAAAGATTGAATAGTTAAACATGCAATTGTTTATTTTTTTTATAATTTTGTACATGAATGATTTATATAAGTTTATTAATCATATATAAATTATTTATGAATGGTCAAATAGTTGAACATATTATTTTTTATTTTTTATTATTATAAATTTTGTACACAATTTATATAAGTTTAAAACTATATTTATGTAAGTTCATATTTCTTAAGTATTGTATTTCTTAAGTATCATCAAAAATATCAATTTGAGATAAAAAGAGTTTATGTTGTCATTGAAACATTGATATATCTTTATTATGTAATACTCAAATATTTATTTTTTGTTAATTTTATTATTATTATTGGCATACTCTTAATTTTAGTTCTGGATCCGCCCCTATCAATTAGAGAGATTATATTCTTAGTCCAAGTTTGCTAGTAATACCAACTATATGATATTCGTGCTCTACAAAAAATGAGTATTTTTTTATTTTTATGTCGGTGCATTAGATTTGTGATATCAGTTATCATAGATCTTCTCTTCAAACTGTTGAGCCATTCATAAGTGCTAGGAATATAGATTTCGCATATACCACCTACGCATATAAGTATAAATAACCCGATCTTCGCATTAGTATGTTATTGTCCGCTTTGGTTCTGAAGGCCCGCACGAGCTTGCTTTTGGGCCTCATACTAGTTGATACATGTTCTTAATTATATACCAATAATAATTCTTATGTTTAAATGATGTGGAACTTTTATCAAACTTAGAAAATCCTCATCTCGAACAAAATACCATTTCGCCTCCTCTCACTTGACTTGCATCCTTTTACTCTAATCAGGTTGGGCCAATGTTCACCACCCAAGATATAGATATATATAACATATTTTTCAACTTGAGAGTAGATAGCCTCATCTAAATTGACTTTCATTCGTCTATTATAATCTGGTTGTGCACCAGATGAGTCATGGAGGCACTACAAATCTATATGTTCACGCTTTATGCCTAAACGGTTTATTACGTCAGTCACTAGAGGATTTCACCCACATGGATATTTCTCTATGGATAAAGCTTTGATGCCATTTGTTGAAAATATGGATATTGATTTTAGGAATATGGATGATGCATATTTCACTGTTTTATATAAGTATAAACAACCTAATATTGGAACCAGTATTATATTGTCCGCTTTGAGCTCGAAGGTCCGCACGACTTTAATTTTGGTCTATTTTAAACCTCATATTAATATAACCGATGTGAGACTTTGGTTGTACCTAGCAAATCATCACCTGAACAAAGTAACACTTTGCCTTGTTTTAGTTTTATTTCATCCGCTCACTCTAATTAGGTTGTGCCAATGTTCACCACCTAAGCCATATAGTTTTACAACAAATCTTTATCTGCTTACTATAATCATACCATAATGTCTGAGTCATAGAGATTTATAATAGACATTTCACCTTGAGCATGATTAACCTCCTTTCAATTTACTTTCAGTCACTCACTTTAGTCAGGTTATGCATCACCTAAGCCATAAAGTTACTATAAATTTATCTGTTCACTCTAATAAGACCACATAGAGTGAAACTAAATTATATATGTTTATAATAAAACTTTCACATTTAGTATGGCTAGTCTATAATGTTCACCGTCGAGGATTTCAACCACATCTGCTAGGGTCTAGAGCTTTAATACAATTTGTTGAGAATATGGATTTTGTATATATGCCTTCATATATAAGTATGAACAACCGAGCTATGCACTAGTATGATATTTGCCACTTTAGGTCTGAAGGCCCGCACCGAGTTATCTTTTGGTCTACTTCCAAAAGGCCTCATACTAATTGAGATATGCTATTACTTTTATATCATTTATCTTTCACATGTATAAACGATGTGAGAATTTTCTCAAACCTAACAATAAATTTATTGTAGAGGAAACTTGAACCAAATCCCAGGTTGACAAAAGCTCAAAATTTATTAATATTCCTATTGTGGTTGTTGTCCCACACTAACCCTCCCCTCTCCCCAACTCCATATCAACCTAAAAAATCACCAAAAGTAGACTTTGATTAGTGAGATGTCTTTAAATAGACAAAACATAAGAAGTTTCATTGGCCATTGTTGAAATGAAAATAACATCAACCCCTTCATTAATGACCTAGTCAACTAAAAAAATTTCAGCAATAGATGTTTTAACAACATAGACGTCATCCTCAAAACTTTTATCCTCCGTTCACCCCTTATAATTTAATGTTGTTGTTGTATCATGAGGAGATACTGATAGTACCACGTCACCATATGCATTGGACCCCTAAATTTTTGAATCATTTAAAAAATATATCGTTTATAATCCTACTACTATGTTTGCATCCATGTATCCCTCAAACATGTTCGTATCTTTTACTTTATGTATTTTTTCATCCTTATGTATTTTATATTCTAGTGTGTCTCGTGATATATCACCTTGCATGTCATACTTTGTTTCATTATCTCATATTTCACTCACATTTGTTTTGTTTTCTAGTATTACATCAACACTGATAAAAAATATTAGATTTATTGCTACCCATCATATATCACTCATTAATGTTTACTACGTTCTCAATATTGTTTGAATTTTATTTTGGTTAGTTAATTATGTAAATCTGGTCATTGGATCTTCTTTGATTTTGTTTGTATTATATAGGATCGACCTACTCATAATGTGATTGGGATAAGTCTTAGATTGGGAGAACTCTATGTTTTGGAGGAACTCAAATAGATTAATGTTGTTACTTTTAGTGTTCATTTATCTTTGTCTCATTTGAATGAATCTTCTCTTCAAAATTTTTGTTCAGGACATTTGTATGCGTTATGTTTAAAGTCTTTAGTATGTAGAAATGTTTTGGGTCATTTGACCACTTGAAATATCTCTCATTGTAATCGTTGTAAACTGGTAAAATTTTATGCTTTATCATTATATAAAAGTGTCTATTGTTTTGTTATTATTTGATATTATCTTATGAAACAAATGTATGATTTTGTTTGTATTATGATAAATTGCTTGGGGTTGATTCGTGAGTATACCTTAAATGATTTTACTCAATTACTTATATCTAATAATATCATACACGAGTCATCTTGTACTGATATCCCTCACCAAAATGGTATTGCAGAAAAGAAACATGTTCCCCTTGATGCACTGTTCGTTCTTTATTTTTAACTACTAAACTTCTTAGTTTCTTTTGGAGAAAATAATTCCTAATTTTTTACATAAGATATATTGTAAATTGGGAGAACTTTAAGTTTTGGAAGAACTCAAATAGATTAATGCTGATGACTTTGGTGTTGATTTGTGTTTGTTTCAACTGAGTCTTTTATTGCGTGGGACGTGTATTTTTATCACGATTAAAGATTTTAGTATGTATTAAGTGTTTTAGTTCATTTGAACGATTGTAATATCTTTGATTATAGTGGTTGTAAACTAAAATTCTTTACTTCTTTACCATTTTATAAAAGTATCTCTTATTTTGTTGCTCATTTCGATATTATCCATTTTAATGTTTTGGTTCATCTCATAATTCTATAAGATATGATTCGGCCTATAATATATATTTTTTATAATGATTATACTCGGTATAAGTTGGTTTATCTTATGAAACGAATGTATGATTTTCTTAGAATTTATAGAGAACTTTAGAGTACTTCAGATGTGACTTGTGGTGAATATACCTCAAATGATTTTACTTAGTTACTTAAATATCATGATACGATACACTAGTTATCTTGTACTAATATCTGTCACCAAAATGGTATTGCAGAAAGAAAACATCGTCACATTGTCGAGTCTACTCGTTATTGGCTTTAACTGTTGAAGTTCCTAGTGTCTTTTGGGGAAAAATAATTCTAAATGTCGTAAATGTGATTAATTGAATTCATATTTCATGTAATTCATGAATGTTTCATTTTTATAAGTTACATGGACAGCCTCCATATTATTTCGTTGTATGAGTGTTTATATGTACATGTTTTGTTATTCATCCTCATGTTGAACGGAACAAGTTATCTTCTAAAACATATATATGTATTTTTTTTAAGTTATAGTATTGGAGACAACATATATTGTTGCTTTGATCCCATAAGTCAGAAGCTATATGTATCTTGACGACAATTCATACTCTTATGCTATTGCATATGTTCAACTATGGAAAATCTTTCAATTAGATGTAAAAAATAGTTTTCAAAATTGTGATCTTCATAAAGACGTTTACATGAATCATCCCTTGGGTGTTGCTCACCATTCATGTAAATATTTTTGGCTTAATAAATCTCTATATGGTCTCAAACAAACTCCTCCTTATTGGTTTGAGAAATTTTATACAATAATTATTTCACTTGGTTTTCTTTCAAGTAATCACGATTTGACTTTACTTATCATATGTACAAGTGGACGAAGAATTATTATTATTATTATATATATATATATATATAATTATTATAGGTGATGATTTTGATAAAACTGAGGAACTAAAGTATGATTTGGCTCATATGTTTGTTACGAAAAACTTGCGCTTGTTACGTTATTTTTTGGTTATTGAGGTGGTTGAGTCTCAAAAAGTATATATTATTTCTCAAATAACATGTATACCTGATTTTTTTGAGCGATCACAATTATTTGATAGAAGAACGTTATACACCCCTTTTAAAACTAATGATCGTCATTCTTCTACTGATCGTGTCCCTCTATTAGACCCAACTATGCCATACTGTTGTGGAGAGCTTGGTTTATCTTACAGTTACTCAACCAGATATAGCTCATGTTGTTCATATAGTTAGCCAGTTTGTCACTGCTCCTATCTATGTCAAGTGGGGATTTGTTCTAAGTATATTGAGATATTTTCATGATACTTATTTCCAAAGTCTTTTGTTTCTTTCAACATTATGACTCGCACTGCATACTTAAAGTGATGTTATTGGGATATCGATCCTCATTACTGTTAATCCACAACTGGTTTCTTTCTTTTTCTTGAAGATTCATAAATCTCATAGAAAAGTAAAAACATGATGTTGTTTGTAGATCTTTACCGAGGCTCAATACTGTGTTATAACATTAACCACGTATGAGATTGTTTAGTTACGGTGGCTTTTTGAAGATATGAGGATTAATATTCTTCAATCCACTTCCTTACATTGTGATAACAAAAATGTCATGCATATTAGAAATAATTTTATATTTCATTAGAGGACTAAGCACATTGAAATTGATTGTCACTTCACTCGCCATCATTTTCAGCTGAAACGGTCTCGCTTCCATATGTTCCATCATCTTTGCAGTGTATTAATATCTTCACGGATGCCTAATTAGCATCTTGGTTTCTTTTTTTATTTGACAAACTTTAAATGATTTTATACAACCATGTTAGTATTATAATGTGATTGTTATTTGATCCAATTATAATTAATAAAATCTTAATATTTTTTTGTTTATTTCGTTTCTAAAGTTAACACCAAAATATTATTGTTTTGAAAGTTAAAATATTAAATATAGTTAATTTTACATTAAAAATCTAGATTGACAAAAATTCTATGAATAAAATTAAAAAATATATTTTTAATACAATAAACTAAACTTATAAATAAAATAAAAATTAAGATGGATGGACCCATATATAACAACATATTAAACGTACTAATACGTTATATATTATCATACGTAGCATTTTTTATGTATATTAATATAAAATCTAGTTTTTATTAAATACGTTACGACTATATAAATAAATAAACTAATAGGTAGCTTTTATTTTTTATTGAATCATTATAGTAATGTTTTTAATCTAGAATGATTTTTTAACATGATAAATTTTGATATTTTCTCAAACAATAACAAACTTTTATGAAATTTATTCATTTAAATTCGAATTTGAAAATTGAATTTGATTTTATTCAAAAAATTAAGTTTAAATGTATACTTTAAGAAGTATCTTTAATAAATATATTTATTTATTCATTCAGAAAGCTGGGTACAACAAATCTTTTCTTTTATAAGTTTGTAAGATTGAGATTGTGTCTAGCTGTAACCTAATTTCTTTTTAATTTAATGGTAGGTAGCAGATCTGGTATTTCTTTATTTTAAGTGAGATTTTCATATATTTTATTCTCACTATTATTCTTAGATTTTGAGGTTAGGAAGGTATTAAGACGGTTTTAGTTTACATATGAAGATGTAAAATCTTGTATAGGTATAGGAATAATAAAAATAAGTTTATTATTAGTATGAGTGTTTATAATTTAATTATGTCGTACCATGCTGAAGCAATTGATAAATTTGATATGAATATTAGATTGAAATCCGTTTAATAACTACTGAACCATTCCATTACATTATTTTTGCGGGTGATAGATAGTGTCTGACATAATATTATAGCGTCGTCAGGGTCAAGGGTGTCTGACATAATTAATAGCGTCGTCAGGGTCAAGGGTGTCTGACATAATATTATAGCGTCGTCAGGTGTCTGACATAATATAGCGTCGTCAGGGTTGAAAGCCAACATCATATTCCGGAATCAAGATGCTTTTCCAGATCGCTAGAGCTATCATATGCTTCAAAAAAGAATGGATATAATTTTTACTGTAATTGTGCGGCTCGAACTTTTTCAATAAATAGCTCCTCCTTGAGAACATACACCGTCATTGTCGGGTGTAAATGATCGTACTGCTATGGCGCGTTTTTTTGTCGGTTTTTAGGGTTGTTTGTTATTCCTCTTGATAGTGTCCCATTTGTTTTTGACGTTTTTACCGCTATTTTCCTCGTTTCTTCACAATACTTGTTGCGTTTGGAAGACCTTTCACGTCTGGCCGCTCGGCTTTCCTTGACAGCGGACCTTACCCGCTGATAGACGCCATCGCGCAGTTCTGCAGTCAAAGCGTTGATTGCATCGTTCATCTCTGCCATAATTGCTTTGGCGGCCTGATCAGCTCTACTTCGGCCCCGTTGCATCGCCAAGATTTGATGTTCGAGTCGTTTAACTTCCATCCTCTTTTTCATAATATTGGTTCGAACGGGTTGATCAACCAAATTAGCTATCATTTTTCACGGTGGAGGGTCTACAGCAACCGAGGAATTTCTCGGCGCAGTCTCCACCCTATTAATAGGATGAACTTCTTAATCGGTCTGCAACATAATGATACTTGGGACTGCTTCATATTCCACTTCTTGGTTTGAGTTAGCCATAGGAATGCGTCTTTTGGTAGGCTCTATTTCAATCCCGAATCTAGTTACTACCATTGATGTTCATGCACGAAGGAATGCTTTAGGTTTATATCTCGTCTGGCGTCTCGCATCTCTCGTATCTTTTCTTCAGTCTCTAATCGCTCGTCCCATGTCCCTCGTCCCTCATCGCTATCCGTTCATCTAGTCACTCATCTCGCATTCCTCGCCGCACGTCTCTTGTTTCAAGTCTATCATCTATCGTTTTTTGTCTCTCTCTTCAAGTCTCTCATCTCGCGTCCCTCATCTCGTATCTCTCGTCCTCCGTCCATCATCTCATGTTTCACGTCTCTTATTTATCATCTCCCGCTTCATATTTCTCGTCTCTCGCCTCGCGTCTATTGTCTTTTGTCTCTTGTCTAACATATGACATGTCAGAAAAGTGAAAAGTGATAAAAAGTGAAAAGTGATATGTTTTATTTCAATAAAAATACTGCTTATATATACACACTGTAGCTAGAGCTAATTATGACTATAATCAATATAGTCAATCGTAGTTATGATTATAATCAATACAGTCAAACCTAATTATGACTATAATTAGTAGAGTCAATCTTACTACAATTATGCCTAAATTAGTGCAACCATTCATCTACCTTTATTCTACGGTTACCGTATAATAAATAGGAAAAAATAACTTATAGTAAATCAAGGACTCCCAACTTGCTGCACAAAAAATCAAATTGATCTTTTCCGAGCGCTTTAGTAAATATATCTGCCAATTGCATTATTTTCGAAATATAACATGGACGAATTATCCCAACCTGAAGCTTTTCTCGAATTATATGACAATCAATCTCAATATGCTTAGTACGCTCGTGAAAAACTGGATTAGCCGCAATATGTAAAGCCGCTTGATTATAACAAAACAATGATGCCGGTTTATCCAAGTCGACCTTCATATCTTTAAGTATGTAGCTCAACCAGGTTAATTCCAAACAAGTATTTTTCATTGCTCTATACTATGCTTCTGCAGATGATCGTGAAACATTAGTTTGTTTCTTTGATTTCCATGATATGAGTGATGAGCCAATATAAACACAATAACCAGAAACATATCATCTTGACATACAACATCCACCCTAATCTGAATCACAATAGGCACTGAGTGTCAGATTGTTTTCTGATGAAAAAAGACCTTGACCAGATGATTTTTTGATGTAACGGAGGACTCTTAATGCTTCTTTATAGTGTGGCTTCCTAGGTGCTCTCATAAATTGTCTTAGTGTACGTACTGAATACACAACATCAGGCCTGGTTACTGTCACCTGCCAACAAGTCTCCGATATCTAGTCGAATCATGAAGTAGCTCACCGTCTTCATCAGTTAATTTCAAATTCTGCTCCATTGGGAATTTATCGGGTTTTACTCCTGACAATCCCGTGTCTTGTAAAATATCTAATGCATATTTTCTTTAAGACATAAAGATTCCTCTCTTAGATCGAGAAAATTCAATACCTATAAAATATTTTAACTCGCCGAGATCTTTAATGTGAAAATGTTTGAGCAAATGATTCTTTAGCAATTTGATTTCATGTAAGTCATTTCCAGTCAATAGGATATCATCAACATATATGAGAATAGCAGTGAACTTGTTACCTTGAGATTTAGTAAAAAATGAGTAATCCGCTTTTGGCTGTATGTAACCTGCGGTTTTGACAGTAGTTGAAAAGGTAGAGAACCAATTTCGAGATGCTTGTTTTAAACCGTCGATAGATTTGCAAAGCCGACATACCAAATTCTCCCCCTGTCGGCGGAGACCAGGAGGTGGAGACACATATACCTCCTCATCTAGATTTCTATGAAGAAAGGCATTATGCACATCAAGTTGATGAATATACCAATTTCTGGAAGCTGCAACAGTTAACAAACATCAAAGAGTGGTGAGTTTAGCAGTTGGAGAGAAGGTCTCCTAATAGTCAATACCTTCAACCTGTGTGTAGTCCTTTGCCACTAAACGACCTTTATATCGCTCAATGGTTCCATCGGATTTATATTTGATCTTATAAACCCAACGACATCCGATAGATTTGTGTCCCGGAGGAAGGGGAACCAACTACCAAGTGTTGTTATGTTCCAGAGCCTTAAGTTCAGTGGACATGACTTAGCTCCAGAGTGGATCACGATTAGCATTTTCAAAAGATGAAGGCTCTGTTTGTGTTGATATCAAAGCTAAGAAAGCACGATGGTTAGGGGAAAACTTAAAACAGAAGTATGAGAGGAGAGGGGTTACTTTGTAGATTGACGAGAACTTGATTGCGTTGAAGATTGATTGATCTCGGTAGACATGTCGTAGTCTTTGTGCCATGCAGGTGGATTGATGGGGCGAGTGGAATGACGAATCGAGATATCATTAGGCATTTGAGTATGTGTGGTTGTAGGTGATGGTGAAGCGGAAGGTGTTGGTTGAGCTGGTGGTGATGACAGAGTTAAGAGTGAGGGTGATGAACTTATAGTTGATTCTGGGAATGTAGGAGATGTAGATGTTAAAGGTGTGGGATTTATGGGATTGGATGGAGATGAAAGAGATAAAGGTTGAGGTTCTAAGTCATATGATGTGAGATTAGGAAATGAAAATAATGAGGAGTTATGTGATTGATTGAAAGATGATGAGGATGATTGGTTCGGAAAAGGCGAGGTCGAGGTATGTTGGAAGGGAAATATATTTTCCTTAAAATGAACATCACGACTTATGAAAAATTTATGTGTATGTAAATTAAGAACTTTGTATCCTTTTTTTCCATGTGGATAACCTAAAAAAACACAAATGGATGCACGAGGATCAAATTTATGTTTAGGATGAACATTAGTTACATAACATGCACAACCAAAAACACGCAAGTGAGTGAGTGATGAGGAACGATTATATAAGACCTCAAATGGAGATTTATTTGATAGTAAAAGAGTTGGAATGCGGTTTATTAAATAAACGGCTGTTAAAACACAATCCCCCCAAAATTCAAGTGGTATATTTGATTGAAACATGAGAGAACGAGCAACATTTACAATATGTCGATGTTTTCATTCGACAACTCAGTTTTGTTGTGGGGTGTAGACACATGAGTTTTGAAGTTCAATGCCTTTGTTTTGAAAAAAGTACGAAGAGAAAGAAATTCACTACCATTATCCGCTCTTATTGTTTGAACATCTGTTTGAAATTGGGTTTTGACGAATTGCAAAAAATTAGTTAATAAAGATTGTGTTTCTGATTTATCGTGCATAAAAAAGGTCCACGTGCATCGAGTAAAATCATCAACAATTGTAAGAAAAAATGTGAACCAGTATTTGAAGGAACTTTATTAGGACCCCAAACATCACAATGTAATAAAGAGAAAGGAAATTTCGTATGTATTGAACTTTTAGGAAAAGGTAAATGTGTTTGTTTTGCTTGTGGGAAAATTGTACAATTATTTCCTAAGTCTTTGCGAATACCTGGAAGCAAATGTGAAAGTAATTTAAAACGAGACAATGATTGATGGCCTAGGCGTAAGTGCCATAGGTCAGATGACTGCGACACTAGACAGATAGCCGATTTATTTGGATGCATATTGTATAGACCACCACGTTGTCTACCCGAGCCAATCATCTTCCCCGAAACCAAGTCCTGCAAAATACAATAGTCAGGAAAGAAAATGATGTAGCAATTATGATCTTTAGTGAGTTTACTAGTTGAAATTAAATTTAAATTAAAGGTTGGTACACACATGACATCTGTAAGGGTTAAATTTGAATTAAAACTAACTGTGCCGGTGTGAGTGATTTATGGTGCTGCACCATTTGGTAAATTAACATTGGTAATAACGGAAGGCTTGAGATCAGTTAAATATGATATTTGAGAGATAATATGATCAGTGGCACCAGTATTCAAAATCGAAGAACTTGTACTACTAGAATTAATAAACACAATAGTAGATGGAATCAAACCTGCAGCATTCACATACGCATCAACATTACCAGATTTATTGTGATTCAGTGCACTGATTTCTTGGGATAATTGTTGTATTTGTTCGGTAGTAAATCCCTGAACAATGCTAGAAGTATTGGAACCTGATAGGTTTTGAGATTCTGTTACATTCGCCAAAGGTTGATTGTCACGAAGTGAAGATTTTTGTGTTCAGAATTGTACCGACTTATGATTATTTCCATGTTTCAATCGGCATCTATCCTCTGTGTGACTCCTCTTATCGCAATAAGTAAAATGATATCTGAGAGTCCGAAATTCATCTATATTATGTCCGGATCTGTTACAGTGCTCACATATTTTCTGCTTTGAATTTCCTTCTTTTCTCGGGACTGCGGCTGCTATGGAGAAATTTTCAATTGGCTCAGAGGATACCTTTCGTTGATTCTCTTCTTGGATTATCAAAGAGTATGCTTGACAAAAATTGGGTAGAGGTGACATCATCAATATGTTGGACCTCACCGCCTTGTAAGATTCGTGTAAACCCATTAAAAATTGCATAATACGATCTTCCTCTCTCTATTTGAGGTGTGCTTGTCGTTGATTGCAAGTCAGTGGAGAACGATATATCTCGAGCTCGTCCCACAATGCCTTGATCTTGGTAAAATATGCAGCTACTGTCATTGTAACTTGTGATATGGTGGCGATTGATTTTTGTATCTGAAACATGGCTGAAGCATTCTTTTGAGAGAATTGATCGCACAAGTCAACCCATACTTCACATGCTGTCTTGGTATGGATAACTCCTTCAGCGATGTCTAATTCAATAGCATGAGTCAGCCAAGAAATTATCATGCTATTGCATTGGTTCCATTGCTCGAACAAAAGAGGTTCATCCTCCTGTGATGGTTCTTTGACACTACCGTCGATGAAACTGATCTTCTTTTTTGCAGCGAGGGCATGAATAACTGCTTTGCTCCATGATTGATAATTGACACGGTTTAATTTGATTGGAACCAAGAGATGGCCTGGTTGGTCTGAATGATGAATGTAGAAGGGATGTGAGGGATTGATAATTTTGGTCGGCCAAAGCTATTTCCTCCATGTTATTTTTTATTTCCTCCATCATTTGAAAAATCCTCCATGATGTTATTTCCTCCATAAAGGAAGTTACAAAATTGCCCTGTTACCCATTTTTTCTTCACAAAACTATTAACCTAACATACCCATCCAATTTAGTACAACAAAACCCATTCTTCACCCTAGAGAACTACCTTACAAAGAAGAAAACCCATTTTTCACTTATCACTACCTTACAACAGCTGATTCGAAGATAGAGAAAGCTTGGAGAAAGAAATTCTATGTTCTTCCCCATTATCAAATTTAGGGTTTGTAGTTAGATTTTTTTGTTCGATTTTGATTAGGGTTTGAAGTTAGATTTCTATGTTAGATTCGATTAGGGTTTCATTTGGGGTTTGATTTCATTGTTAGAATCGATTAGGGTTTGATCTTGGGTTCGCCTTGGGATATCCTACTGTTCTGATTTTTTTTTGCCCACTGAGCATGTGATTCTGAGTATGTCACTCGGAATCACATGCTCAGTGGGAAAAAAAAAATTCAGAACAGTGTGTGTGATTGATATTGTAGATGGATGGTAGAAAAAAGAAGAACCTTTTAGGTGGTTATAAAACAGGGATTAGAAGTCTGTACTACGTCTCCGTAAGTGCACCTTTGGTTGAACTATTGAATACGGTAAATGCTAAAAGATCGTTAACACTTGGTAGCAAACAGGTTTAGGTGTAGACATGTATACAAATAAATTATGTTGCCTACTTTTTTCGTATCTTATTTATCACAGAATTGAAGACGACAATAGGTTGATTATATTTAATAGCGAGCACCATGTTTTTCTTACACTGGTGTTTTACACTTGATTCCGAGAGGGCTACTCGGAATCAAGTGCAATGTCCAGTAAACAAATTATCACATAATCTAACGAGACAGAGGGTTTGCAACTGATTTCGAGTGGCCCTCTTGGAATCAGTTGCATATGTTTTTTTAAATTGCAACTGATTCCGAGTGGCCCTCTCGGAATCAGATGCACATTTTTTTAAAAAAATTACACCTGATTCCTGATTCCCGGCTCGGAAATAGTTGTTTTTTTTTCAGAACTGTAAAAACGGGTTTAGCTGAAAAAAATAAGTTTCAAAATAGGTATTTTCAAGCTACGAAGTTGTAAAACGTAAAAACAAGTTTAAATTACATTGTTTGTTGATTGAGTGCTGTTCTCCGGCTTTGTTTGGGTTTCTTCATTTTCCATGATTAATCTTCAATAAAATTGAAGTTCTTTGTTTTAGGGTTAATTTTAGAGGTAGAATCATATATCTTGGATTAAAGTTAGGTTAATGCTGTGTTTTTTCATATAAGACTTTTAATTAGATAAATGGCATCTAGTGATAAATTTAAAAAACAATAAGGGTAATTTGGTAAAAGCAAGTCACTAGTGTTTTTGAAAGTTTGAAAGATGGAGGAAATAAAAAATAACATGGAGGAAATAGCTTTGGCCTTTTGGTCTCCGATCCGAAACCCTTGAAGTTGGTGGTTTGGATCTCCGATTTGTAAGAATCATCAGCCATGGTGATTTTTGTGTTGAGATTTTTTTAAAGAATTGTGATTGTAATAATCAAGAAAAATAGGAACTTTGCTCTCATACCATGTCAAGAATATATAAGTGTGAATACTAGTATGATATTGTCCGCTTTGAGTCAGCCAAAAGACCTTCACAGATTTGGTCTTGGGTGTACTCCCAAAAGGCCTCATTCTAGTTGAGATGTTTCATTCACTTATATATTGTATATTATTTTCAGTCTAAGCGATGTGGGACAACTGATCAAGTGAGGGATCGAGTTTATGCTCTAATAAATAGTATTATAATTTTGTTCATATGAACATTTTTCGCAGAGTAACATCTTCAAATAGATCGACCAACATAAGGATGACAAATTCTCCAAGACAATAGATGAAACTTCATAATATGCTATAAACTGTGAAAGATTCAGAATTTCTAGGCCTATATACATGTTTAGTGAAAGAAATATAATTATAGTTGCTGCAAAACATACAACATTTGTAAAGAAGTTGTTAAACATATGAAAGTCAGTGTCTTGGCTCTAAAAGTAAAGATGGAAGTACAACCATTCGCTTTGCTGTTGCATTAGAAGCCGTGAACATTGGTAAGAAAATGGTGAATTACCATGATAAGGAACTAGATAATCATAAAAATAAGAAACCAAAGTTGTTTCCAGGCATATGTATCAAAATAGCTACAAATCTGACAAAGACGCCGATTATAATTTTGAGGTCATTTCATCAACAAGGTTTATTTCTTAACAAGGTTTTACCATGAGAGCTATTTGGACTTTGACGTAGTGAAGTTGAAGCCAATTTATAAACATTAAGCTAGAGACATTCACATGATTTTAACGTTTGATGACATACTGTATTTTTTCAAGAGTTATAGTTGGACTTGGATCAATTTTTTTGTGACAAAGGATCAAGATATGTTTTTCTTGATAATAAGCTATAACTTATAGGATTATAGCTATTGAAAAAAGACATGTATTTCCTTATTTGTAGATACTGAAGCTGTAAGGAAAATACGTTATTTTTCCAACAAATCACTTCTAAATTGGTTTGAGGTAAAAATGGGGTTTGGAAAATACACAATTTTCCTGCAAGCAGATAAAAAAAAACACAAAACAAAAGTGAAATCAAACACACAATTGTTAATGGATTTCAGCAAATTATGCCTACGTCTCCGGACTCGTTGCAGATCGATTTTATTTGAAAGACACAGTGACTCTGCTGTTTTCGATGCATACAAAAAAAACCCTAGGTTTTGGTTTTTTTGTAGAGACTAAAACACAAGGAAGAAAAAACTTTTGAACAATAACGTGTAATTTATGACTCCCTAAATTACACTGTCTTTTCAATTCACTTCAGCTCTCTTTAACGTGTTTAACACTTGCATCATCTTCACTGTCTTTTCATCTAACATCTCTTCTATCCAATAACATGAATGTTGAATAAGGTTAGACTATTACACTTCTGAAAACTCTCTTTGTGCATAAAACCGTCAAATTTCTTGTACCAATATCTTGGAGTTTGTTTTAGACCATACAAAATTTTCTTCAGTCTGCATACCATGTTTTCTTTCCCTTTTTATGAATTCTTCGGGTTGATACATGTATATCTTCTCATCCAAGACCTCGTGAAGAAATGTAGTCTTCACATATAACTGTTCAAGATAAAGGTCTTCAATGACAACAATACTCAACACTGATTTAATAGTATTGAGCTTCACAACTGGAGCAAAAATATCGGTGTAATCAATTCCTTCCTTTTACTGAAACCCTTTGACAACTAGTTGGGCTTTGTATCTCTTAGAGGCATCATGCTCATCTTTCACTCGATACACCCATTTGTTATGAAGTACCTTCTTACCCATTGGTAACTCAGCTAGGTGCCATGTATCATTTATGATTAAAGACTTCATTTCATTTTTCATGGCAAGCTCCCACTTATTAGCATCACTGGCCTGACAAGCTTCATCATAGCTTTCAGGTTCCCCTCCATCGGTAAGTAACAGATAGTTCAAGTATCTCCTATTAGGAACATGAGGTCGGGAACATCTTCTCAAAACATGAATTACATCGGTCGCTTGTAAGGCGTCGGACTGCTATCGATCGGTCAGTCCAGCTGATTCGTACAGCTTTGAGTCATTTGCTTCGGTTTTATGTTTGCCCTTGTACATGACTGTTTCATTGAAGATCATATCTCTGCTTCGTATTATCTTCATGTTTTCCTCATCCCAAACATGATAACCGAACTCATCTTCGCCATAGCCGATCAGAAAACATTTCTTTGATTTCAGATAAAGCTTGTTCTTGCCTCGATCACTTATATGAATATGTACTGTACAATTAAAAACTCTTAGATGTGATAACCAATTCATACTTCTTCGGGTATTCTATGTTCTAAGGGAACCGATGGACCTCGGTTAACCAGGTAAGCCGATGTATTGATCGCTTCTGTCCAGAACTGCTTTGGTAAACCAGACTGTATACGAATGCTTCTAGCTCTTTCTGTCAACGTTCGGTTCATACGTTCGGCAATACCATTGTATTGAGGCGTACCTAGTACAGTTCTATCCATATTGATCCCATGCTCATAACAGAACTTATTAAATTAGGTGTCATCATATTCACCACCATTATCGGTTCTCAGCTTTTTAATCTTCAGACTTGTCTCATTCTCAACAATAGATTTCAATCTCCTAAAAACATCAAATACTTCAGATTTATGCTTTAGAAAATAAATCCATACCTTTCGAGAATGATCATCGATAAAGATCACGAAATAGTGTTTCTCTCCTATAGATGAAACCATTATTGGCCCCCAAACGTAAGAGTGAACAAGCTCCAGCCTTTCTTTCTTTGGGGTTCTGCCACTCGTCTGAAACTGACCCTTTTCTGTTTTCCAAGTATGCAATCTTCGCACATGTCTATATTGACTGACTTAAGACCTGGAATCTTCCCCTTCGAGTACATAATTTTCATACCCTTCACACTCATGTGGCCAAACCTCTGGTGCCAAACATTTAGATTTTTGTTTCCTGGTGCTATTGCAATTGAACAACTCGTCTCTGCTGTCTTGTAAAGAGTACCACTTTTCTTTCCGCGAGCAACCGTCATTGATCCCTTTAAAATCTTTCAATTGTCACCATGGAAGATCGTATTGTAGCCTTCGCTAGCCAACTTCCCTAGTGAGATTAAGTTCTTTCTTAGATCGGGGATATGTATGACATCTTTCAGTTCTCATACAGACCCATTAAACTTAATCTTCACAGTACCTTTACCAATAATATCACAAGGTCGATCATCACTAAAATATACTTTTCCAAGGTTACCAAGGACATACCTCTCGAAGAATTATTTCTTCGAAGTCGCGTGAAACGATGCTCCAGAGTCTAACACCCAAGACTCTTCCCTGCTTTCTAAGGAGCATATTAACGCATCGTCTCCTTCTGAAGTGATATTTGCCTCTGTCTTCTTCTCTTGGTCCTTTGGTTCTCTCTTGTACTGAAATTTATAATTCTCGGTCTTCCCATAATTCCAACATTCGATGTTTCTCAACCCCCGGGAATTTTCAGGATTCCTAGACTTGGACCTCCAATCTCTTTATTTGCCTCGGTAGTTCGATTTACCGCGTCCATATCCTCTGGTTGAATTTATTCCTCTCGACTCCGTATGTAAGACTGAAGAGATTGGTGACTCACCTGATTCTCTCCTTCAGATCTCTTCACTGAGAACTAGGTTACGAACATCATCAAATTTCAACTTATTGCTTCCTGATGAGCTACTCACCACCGTGACAATAGCATTCCAACTATCTAGTAGTGAAAACAATAGTATCAGTGCTCAAATTTTCTTCATCAAAATCAATTTCAACTAAACTCAACTGGGTTGTGATTGTATTGAGTTCATTGAGGTGTTGAGATACCGACGCGTCTTCCGTCATTCACAAATTGAATAAATGTTTCATCAAGTGAACTTGGTTAGACGCTGATGGCTTCTCATACATACTCTAGAGAGTCTTCATAAGACCCGTCGTGGTTGTTTCTTTTACGATGTTAAAAGCAACATTGCGGTATAGCGTCAATCGGATGACTCCAAGAGCTTGTTTGTTGAGAAGGGTCCATTCTTCATCTTTCATACACCATGGTTTCTTTTCTGAAAGGGGTTGATAAATATTTTTCTGGTACAGATAATCTTCAATCTGCATCTTCCAGAACCCAAAATCTACACCATCGAATTTTTTGAGTCTCACCTTTCCTTCATCTGTAACCATTGCTCCCACTCAAGTCTGGCCTCCTTTGGATCGCTACCAGCCAGGCTCTAATACTAGTTGTAAGGGAAATACACTAATTTCCCAGCAAATCACTACTAAATTGGTTTGAGGTAAAAAGGGGTTTTGGAAAAATACACCATTTTCCTACAATCAGATCAAAAGAAAAGAAAAGAAACACAAAACAAAAGCGAAATCAAACACACAATTGTTAACGGACTTCAGAAAATTATGCCTACGTCTTCGGACCTGCTGCAGATCGATTTTTACAGTAATATGTAATTTATGACTCCCTAAATTACACTGTCTTTTCAATTCACTCCAGCTCTTTTTAACATGTTTAACACTTGCATTATCTTCACTGTATTTTCATCGAACACCTCTTCTATCCAATAACATAAATGTTGAATAAGGCTAGACTATTATGTCAAAATAACATACTCTTCAAAATAGTAGAAAAACGAGTTTTGTCAACAATAAGACAATGATTAAACAAAGAGGTGCGTTGACTTTTGTTTTTTTAGAAAAAACATATAATATAAACATATAATAAACTTATTGTGCTTCAAACTAAATGATCACCATGAGGTTCTCTCTTCGGCGTGGTTACTGTTAATTCCATAACTATTTTGAGAGACAAATCAATCTCAGAGAACAAAGATTTGAAGAGGATAGTGTCAGGGAATGATAAACTTAAGAAGTATGAGCAAAAGTTAGTAAAACTAAACATGCTCATATAAAAAGAGTTATATATACCCAATTTTTGTGTTGGTGAAACATTTAGGGCATGGAGAAAGTCGTCTCCATGGGCCTTATCAATTTCATAAGGTGGTAGGATGTAGAATTCGAAATGGTGATGGAAGCCTGTTTTATGTGTTGGTTGGAGAATTTAATACTCTAATAATTTCTAGATATTTGTACTGAAATTTTAAATGACATCATGGTTTTCGATATGGACAAAGTAAAATATGTTTTGGTAAACTATATTGACGAAGTAAAATATGATTTGGTTGGTTTCCACTGTTGCTTAGAAAGAGAAATCGTCGTCCGAGATATTTAAACTTTTAATTTTGCATCAGATATTCGTAAAGAACATTCCGAAAACAACTATATGAAAAAAGAAATCATCATCCTATATATTTAGATATATTGTTTTATGATATTTGATCCATAGAAAGAGAAAAAATGAGAGAAACTTACCTATCATGAACAAGACCTGATAGATAAAATAATTTAGCTTCTTCATATACTTTTGCCCGTAAGCGATGCTTTTGACGTTGTTTTGTTTTTCCGAGTTTCTTCACATCCAACTTATCAAGGTGTCTAAGGATACCAATGACTTGTAAATCCATTAACTTGTAGAATATTTGACAATTTAGAGGTTTCCTGCCAAGATAAGATATTGAAAATTTGAGCTGCCAAGATACTTAAACATCATTGAATTGATAAAAAATGTATCCATTATTTCAGTTGACACATTTTTTATGAGTGAAAATATTTGATAACTCACAAACAAAGCACCAAAAGTGTTTCAAACAACAATCTAAGCTCAATAAAAGTTAAGTTCAAATTGTGTTTGTACTAGCATCCTTTTGTATGTTATCAATAAATTGTAAAAATCTTACTATTTCAAAACCACAACTTCCATAAATAAGGAGCAAAGCTAGATCACCAACCTTTGCACAATCTATCATACCATTGATATCATTTGGGCACTCCACAAATTGAACCCGCCTTTGCTTTCCTAACATATACAAACAATAAAGCTAGGAGTAACAAATTCAAATCCAAATAAAGCTAACATTACAATTTGACAGAGATTAAACACACACCTAATTCAATATAGTCCTTGTTGCTCTACAAGAAAATTATCTTCCAGCTTCATCAACCCTTTAATTCATTGAACATCTTTTTTTATTTGAGTATTAACAAAAACCCTTAACTATATCTGTGGTGTTGGTTAACTCTTCAAGGATCAACCATGGAGTGTGGCAAACAAAAATTACATTCCCAACCATTAAGAATTACTTTAACAACAACATCTCTCAACTAGGCAAAATTTAACGCAGAATTTGAAAGTTCCATAACTTCGATATGGATTAGAATTTCAAACCATCCAGAATATCTCTACGATAATATTATTATCTGGACTATAGCCTCTACCATAGTACAGACCTTAAGAACATGGATCCCTAAGAAGCATAAAGTCAAACATAACTTTTGCTATGCATGGATAGAACTGGACATAACCAAAATCTTGCTCTATAAAGTGTGGATTAGATTTGATAGTAATGATGGTTGTTGGCTTGATATAAGCTATAAAGACCTACCATCCTACTTCTCAATATATGACCATCTTGGCCATAAGAATTTAGATTGTAAAAAACTGTAATCTATATCCAAAAACACCACAGAAATGAAGAACCCATAAATATATAACTATACTATTATAGTTCCCAAAATTAATCCTATAATAATCTCTAATCATACTACTTAACAAGACCATCAAGAGGAAGATATAAGCCATATTGATTTTTTTAATACCAAATCCCAACAGAATACTTCTCCTGACCAACCACACAATAAGGGAACCAATAATCTAATTCAGTCTACACACAATATTAAACAACATTTAACTCAGTTAGAACAAAACAAAGAACCTTACCCCAAGGAAGCTGAGGTAATTGAGGCCATTACCTCTCTGGAAATTAGTTTCAATTCCAATAACAAATCTGACTACACCAACTTAGACTCAGATCATCACACTTCTAATAGGAAAAATATAGGTAGTTTTCCTACTTCTCCTACAAAGAAGTTAAAAGAAATAGATAAGATTTTAAAGAGTTGCTTAACAAGAAACTTAAAGAGGCTAAAAAAAAACAAAGGTTTTCTGATTATCAAGGCCTTGAATTTCTCAGGGCCAAATCAATTTTCCACGACCAGTTTTAAATGACTATAAACATCTTATAATGGAAAAATTAAACCTTCATTAGAAGGCTCAACTCTTTAAAAGTCAAAGGCAAAACTGACATAATTGCTCCCCAAGAGCCTTTAATTGATAAAGATAGATTGGATAAGATAATTGAGAATTTGGGGTACCCAAACTACACTTCTAACTCTAATAACAATATATGGATCTTGTGGAAAGAAGATTTTAAGTTAGACATAATTATGGACACCTCTCAGCTCATTCATGTTGACGTTAAGTATCAAAATATGCTAAAAACTTACTTTAACTATTGTTTATGCCAAATGCCAAAGGGACTTTAGATGAGACCTATGGAATAGCCTAAAAACCCTTGTTTTCCCTTTTAAAGAATGATTGGTCATGCGAGACTTTAATGCTATCTCCTCCTCTCATGAGCAATTAAATTTCTCATCCTTATGTTTGAGAAGTCAAAATGATTTGAATGATATCATAAGAGATTGAAACTTAGAGGATGCTAGCTATGCTGGTAACAAATTCACTTGGACTAACAAAATTAAATGAAAAATGATGGATATGGTATAATCATGAGTTGTGTGATATTTTTTCAGAAACTAAAGTTCTTCATCTTGCTAAAACTTGTTCTGATCACTCTCCGTTTAGTATAACAATTTCCAAAGATCACACTAAGACTAATACCCCATTTCATTTTCAAAATATGTGGATTATAAATGATGATTTCATGTTCATTGTTGAAAAGAACTGGAATAAGGACATCGATAGCAATAACAATTAAATATTTTAGCATAAATTAAAGAGGCTTAAAGATACTCTTAAGGAGTGGAACAAGAAAAGTTTTGGTAATATTTTTGTTTATATCTCAGAAGTTGAAAACGATGTTAATTCTTTTGACCTTAAATATCAAAACTCCAACTTTCTTGAAGATAAAATACCCTAAAATAAAGCTAAGATATTGTATTTTTATCTTCTAACCAAAGAAGAGCCTTATTGTCTTCAAAAATCTCATATAAATTAGATTAAGAATGGAGACAGTAATACTAAAATCTATCATAGTTATGTCAATAAGAAAATGAGGAAAACTAGAATTAATAATATTTGTGTTCAAAGGGATTGGATAACTAATTTAAATCTAATTAGTGACTATGTTAAGTCGTACTTTAAATCCTCCATAACTGAAGTTGTTTATAATGTTAATATGAACTCTCTTTAAGACTTAATCCCTAAACTAATAAATAATTATGATAATAAAAATCTAATAGTTATCCTTAATATGCACAAGATCCATAATGTTGTCAATAATCTTATCATCTTTATTGCTGCTGGAACTAATGGTTTTAACAACATATTTTTTTAAACTGGTTGGGATATCATCAAAAGTGATCTTATTGTTGACATTCAATCATATTCTCATGGTCATACCATTACTTAGGGAGTATTAGATATTCTAATCAACCTTATACCTAAATCCAATAATCATACATCTTGGAAAGAGTTTAGACCTATCAGCATTTGCATTCTCCTAACCATAATTCTATCCAAACTTTGTAATAATAGGCTAGCAATTTTTCTCCCTAAAATGATTTCCAATGTTCAAAGTAGATTTTTCCTTGACAGAGCTATTCAAAACAATTTTCTTCTTGCTAAAGAAATGGTTCATGATTTCAAGCACAAAAAAAAAGGATAACATAATTATTAAAGTTGACATGACTAAAGCTTTCGACATAATGTCTCACAGCTTTATACTCAGAGTTCTGTCTTTGCTTGGTTTCTCTTCTAACTTTATCAACATGATTTCTAGAATGATTAAAGGGATTCACACGTCTATTTTAATACATGGATAATCAAGAGGCTATTTTAAAAATACGAGAGGAATAAGAAAATGGGATCCATTATCCCCTATCTTATTCATCATAGTTGAGGAGTACCTCATTTGAGGTCTTAACAAGATTTTAAATGATAATAAACAATAACTTACAATACTAGAAGCCTTATTATTATCCATTGTCTTGCCTTTGTTGATGATCTCCTAATATTTATCAATGGTCTCTCTTTCTCAATTGATAATCTTGATTCATTCTCGCAACATTAGCAAAAAAATTATGGTCAATCTATTAACAAATACAAGACCAAAGTTATTACTAATGCTGGCCTTAATTCTAATTGGAAAGCTAGTATTGAAATCCAGGCTTGCTTTTCGATAACGTTTCTTCATATTACTTACTTAGGTGTCGCAATCAACTCCAATAACAAGATTATAAACTTTGATCCATAACTAAAATTATAGATAAAATTAATGAGTTTGATGGAAATTTTTTGTCTTATGGTGGTAAGCTAATCCTTATTAACTCTACCCTAATGGCATTACCCTTATACTGGATTCAAAATAGTTGTCTTCTTAAAACTGTAATCCTAAGGATTGAAAATATCTTTAATAATTTCTTGTTGAGATCCTCTTATGATACCAAAGCCATGAACTGGACTAAATGGTCCAATCTCACTAAAACGTTTGGGGAGGAGGGGGGGGGGGGGTCTTAGTATTAGATCTCTTAAGAACTTGCAAGATATTTTTTCTTGCAAGCTTTGGTTTAAATTTAGAGCTTAAAAGTCTCTCTGGGCTAATTGTATGGCTAGCATCTATTGTAAATCCAACCACCACCCATTACAAGTTAATGTTGTTAATCACCAGTCTCTTACATGGAATTTTTTTTATGTCCATAAGACATACCTGCTGAGAATCACATCTTATGGAAGTTTGGCAAAGAATGTTTAATTTGGCACGAGAACTGGTGCAAAGCCTCCCCATTCATTAAGGTTTTTAAAAATAACGACAATAATTGGTTTAGAAAGATCTTTTCAAATCATTTTGGGATTGAGACAATAAAAACTAGAATTTGAATAAGCTTAGGAATCTTGTAACCCCTACAGAGATTATTATTATGCATAATCTTAAATTAGACAGCCAGGTGAATGACAAAATAATATGGTTGTTAGCCAACATTAATTCTTTTAAAACTAAGGAAATGTGACATCATTTAAGGCATAATCATAATTATTCTAACATATTCAAGATGATTTGGAATAACATTTTCCCTAAGAAATTATTTTTCCTATGTTGAAGAATTCTTAATGGTTGGATCTCTACTGATAACACTCTCCAGAAAAACATTTAACTCTATTTTCTAAATGTCAATTTTTTGAGTCTAATGAAAAACATTAAACACTTATTTTTTGAATGTAATAATGATTGGTTGCTTCAGCAACCTGACTACTTCTAGAAAAGTCACTATTCTTAACTAGTCTCCCCCAATTTATAGTAGATATAAGCTTGATCTAGATAGCTCTTGTTTTCCTAATGAAGAGGCTAGTGGGAGTGGCCTGCTAAGGGACAGTAATAATTCCACAATTAAAGGCTATGGTATGTTATACGGAAAAACTAACCTTATGGTGACTGAGACTATAGCCTTTTTTGATAGCCTTTTGATTTGCAAAAGCCTTAACATTGACAGAATTGACATAGAATCTGATTCCAAAACCCTTGTAGACCTTATTACTATTGGAAATACTCCATGGACTCTTGATCCATACATGAATTATTTCAAAATTCTGGTGACCTCTAACATGACTCTATCTTATATATACAGAGACGAAAACAAAGCAGCCAATTGGCTTGCCAAATTGACTCTTAAATGTAAAATAAAAATTGATATCAATCATACCCAAGTCCCTAATACGTTATGTGCCATTATATTTCTAGAAAATTTGGGAATTAGCTATCTAAGATTTAATGACTAATCTATGTGCATATCAATGCAGTAATGTTAGAATATTGGAGCTTAAAATGCCTATTTTAAGTTTTTAATTATCATTGCAAAGTGTTCATGTTTTTGTAAAGAAGCAAGTTAATGGATTCAAAAATCATAAAGAATAATGCTTCAAAATGAAGACTTATTCATGATCAAGAAATCCTTACTAGCTTTCAGACGTATTCCTGTTATAGCATTTCTTTCAAGCACAACTTTAATTTTCTTCAGCATTCTTTCACCTAACGAGTGAGGTCAATTTATAGATTTCTTCATATCATGCTTTTTCTTCAAGAAAATCCAGAGATGAATCATTTAAATGCATAGAATACTTGGCAGCCCAAGTGTTTGATAAATGTTTTAGCTTTGCACCAAGATATCCAAACTTCAATTCTTCATTAATCAGATCCATGGTGAATTTACCACTAAATTGGAAGAACTCACAAAGATGAATTTGGATATTCAATCTTCATATTCTCAGCTGGAGCAGTGCTCAAAGGACTGATATCCCATTGAAATGTAATGGAATGAAGTCGTCCTCAATTATTTCAATTATGGCGCCAATTTTTTTGACTCTATGTATTCAAGCTATTAACTTAGCATAACAGTTGTACCAATTTCTTTGATTTAAATATAAAGGTATCTTTTGTTAAAAAAAAACATATTATTTATAGAATAGACGATTAAACTATGATAAATATAGTAATTAAAATATTTATATGCATGTATTTATTACCATACAATAGACTAAGAGAGTGACACTTCATTTTATATTATGTGAGATTCATGATGTGTTTATAAATTATTATTAGAATTCGAGATTGTATATTCAAATGGCTATCACGTTTATAGTGGAGATTGTGTGCGCATTTACGGATGTCGTTAGGATTTTTTTAAAAACAAATATTTTGTGATTTTTTTATATTTTTCTTAAAATATAGATAAAAAGAGCTAAGACCTACCAAAGGTATTTATTTACATTGATATCTATTTATCTTGATGTGAGTATGTCTGAAGAATAACTGGTATAACATATATTTAAAGTTTTGTTGCGTGTATGTCCAGAGAATAACTGGTCAAAACATATTTAAACTTTGTTGTACATGAAAATTACGGTACATAACAACTATGTATAAAAATATAAATGATGTACGACCTAAATTTTTTTATGAGCATGATAGCTTTAACTTGTCTTGTATTTCCTTAGTAACTCTTGTTTATTTTTTATAAAGGTATAATTTTTTAGGTTCATTAACATCTTAAAGTTTGATTCGGTTGATCTATTGAAAGTCTACAACATATTTGGTCGTATGTATGAAGAGATCAAGAACAAGTCAAAAATATTATAATTCAAATTATCAATAACTACCAAGATATATTAATTTAAAAAATATAATTAGTTTATTCGAATTAAAATGAGATCCAGTTTGTTATAGATAAAAAATTACTTTTCTAGATTATAGAAGATATTTTGTACGTGTATAAATAAATATTAAGCTCCATTAGTAAGAATTAACTTATTGGTTATTATTAATTTTATTTAGTGTTATACTTTGTTGAGAAATCTAGATCGTGGTTTTTCATCTGGATCTATCCAAGCATATTTATATTCACCAAGTTGGCACCGTCTGTGAGAAACGATTGGTACCCATGATTTTTTCATCTAAAAAACAAGACATGAGAAGATAAAATAGAGAACTTGACTACATAAAGAAATATGGAATATGTATCACAAATTTCTCATACAAGGTAATAAAATAAATATTTTAATAATATAATATAAAATCAAATCAAATCTTAATATAATTAGATTTGATTTAAATACATAAGATATTTGAATAAAATAAAATCAAATTAAAAAGGTTTTTGTTTGGACTTTTTGGGCTATATCATGCACTACCACGAACACTTGAATCACCAATGATACAAGAAAGTACGCTGAAACATAAGAATCATAATGTACATTTTGAAATTTTATATGACCAATCATTAAAGCCTCAATATTATCTGAGTCATTCTCAACAAATCTTCCAATTGTGGTGAATATATTTTCTTGACTATCAACAAAGAAATTTTTTTTCATCTCATTCACCAAATGGCCTTAAGGCATTAACTTGATTATGTGAGCAGCAATCCAGTTTTGGAATTCTCTAAACTTCTGAACTGATACTGCATTGGTCATTATATATGTTGGATTGTCGTGTGTACACATTTTCTTCACATCAATAATTTCCTTTGATATTATATCACAAATAAAATGATACCTGACCTATATGTGTTTTATATGCTCGTGACACATCTAGTTTCATGTAAGATATATGGAGTTTTGAACATTAAAAAATATGTCTATTCTAGTCCAATCTAAGCCTAAATATGCCACCAAACTTTACAACCATATTGCCTCCTTAGCTTCCTCCATTACAGTCATGTATTCAGACTCTGTTATTGATAAAGGTAAAGTAGATTGTAAATACGTTTTTTAACTATTCACATTCCCATCTAAAGTAAAAATATACCACGTCAGAGGTCTTATTTTATCTATATCCCTTGCAAAATTAAAATCAACAAAACCATCCACTCATCTTGCATTATCGTTCAACGATCCACCAACATCGATTTTGTTGAAGATCAAACCAACATTCATAGTATTCTTAAGATACCAAGGTATCTATTTCATTGTCTGTCAGTTTTTTTCCAAAGACATCTCATGTACCTACTGATCCTCCTAACCGTATGTGAAATACCCAAACATGCACACCATATTATATATGATGCTGCCAACTACCCTTGAGTGTGAAACCTTCAATATTTATTCCAAATCAGCATTGACCTTGGTCGATCTTGCTGTATACAACTTGAAATGAGTGAAAACGTGATGTTAACTACCTTGGCATCAAGCATGTTGAATTGTTGTAGTACTTTCTTAATGTAGCTTCGTTGTAGTAATCTCCATCCCTAGTAAATTATTTTCCATAACCAGATCTTTCATCTCAAACTCGGCACTAAGATTTTTTATTTTCATTTTCTATGATATGCTACAATCAATAATGAGAATATCATCTATATACAACACCAAATAAACATAAAAATCTAATGGCATCATCAGATGGTACACATAATTGTCATATGGATTTTTTTGTGAACCATGTTGACAAAAATGAATGTATAAAACCATTTGTATTATTACCTAATTAATTGTTTTAAACCATACAATCACTTCAATATACAAACCTTATACTTCATTTTAGGTTTGATAAATCCCTATGGTTGTCTCATGTAGATTATTTCGTCTAATTCACCATATAAAAACACACTCTTCAAATCTAATTATTCAAGTTCTAAGTCTTGCAAAACTATTATGGCTAACAAAACTCGAATCGAAATATGTTTAACTATTGGAGAAAACATTTTATTGAAGTCATTCTTTCCCTTTAAGTAAAATATTCAGCTACTAGTTTTACCTTGAATCGAGGTGCTTCAACCCTTGCGTTGCCTTCCTTTTTTAATATCTATTTACAACCTACTACGTTTATCATTTAGGAAAATCAACAAGCTTCCATGTCTGATTATTATAAATAGATACAATCTCTTCCTTCGTAAATTGTTTTACATGTTTTATCATAATGACAAATATATTGAACTTTTGTCAACGTGATCAGTATCAAATGTAAAGGTTAGGTGTTCAGCTTAAAATCCTATCTCGTTAGCATATGCATATTAGTTTTTTGACTCATAAGTCACTTTACGCATGTTGATGCTCTGGCTTGGAAGAAACTTTGGAAAATGTGGTGCTCTAGCTTGGAAGCCACTTTGCACAGTTAATGTTTTGGCTCGAAAGCCATCTTCATTCTATTTTCTAATACAAAAATATACAAACACACAAATTAAGACATCATCAAATAAATTAATAATATAGTGTTTCACTATAATCTACCTACATCACCTTAGTACGAAATAACACACCAACAATACATAATAATCTAATAAGAGAGAAAAAAAGTTTATAATTGTAAAATATACTTAAAGAATATACTCTTAGGACTTTATATGTTTCATATTTCTTCGATATGGTAGATAAAGCACTTCTACATCAATCAACTTGTAAGTTCCTGACTTAAATTTAGTATTTACATTGTAGAGAATTTTGTAATCTTGCAATAACTTTTCAATAGATTTAAATCTTATGTAATATAAGATGCTTCCAAGTCATTTATCTTCTAAATAAAATTTATAAAAATAATAATATTAGAATCGTACATGTTTGGCCCTAGTGTTTGGTAATCTTTAATTGAAAAATGTGTTTGATTCAAATCTAGTATGGATATGCAGTTGTTCTTATTTGTTCTCTCATTGTAGTTGGTAATTCTAAAAAAAGCGTAAATGTTTTTTGTGGGACTAAAAACTCTATTAGATATACCATAATGATGAGTGTTTTTTTTATTGTGCTTTTTGGGATGGTTTAATTGGACTATAGTATCTTTTGAAAGAATTCGGGGCACTTCTCAACATAACCTTCAAGGAGGCACTATATATCATCTAGAAGTATTTAGTTAATAACCTCAACGTTTTCATTTTCTTAAAGGTGAAAATGAGCTAGAAAGTTTTGTTAAATGTTTATACAAAACAAATTTAGTTCTTCGTTCGGGATCTACAACCTATTATCAGAGGTTATGAACCTGAGGACCTCATCCCTGTATTAAAAGTATGTGTTCTAAGGAAGTGTAGTACTTCTTTGGCTTAAATTTTCACCAATGGTTTTACCTCCATTTACTTGGAGAAGTAGTCTATCGCCACCAAAGGTATTGTCGAACTCTTAATTCTTTTGAAACGGGTCCCACTGCATTCAAGCCCCATATATCAAAATAAATAATTTGGAGATTTACTAGATGCATACCTTTGGAGTTGAATTAAGGTTTAAAATCATTGGCATGTATCGTAGGGTTGCAAAAATGCCTTGGCATCTACATATATTGTAAGCTAGTACTACTAGACTAATAGCATATGGATGAATTTATAGATGCACTGGGTACCTCCGTATCTTTTGTGAAGTTCTTCAAGTATGAAGGGTGATTTGGCCAAGCATATGCATCGAAGAAGGGGTGTAGCTAACCTTTGGTGATATATTGTTTCATCGACTTTATTATCTCGAAGCATTATTTCGGTAAGGTACCTTCGATGTCTTTCTTCAACCAGGCTAGTTTATAAGGCTTGGATAAGCTTCAGCCTTCAGTTCCAGTTTATGAACAATAACTTCATAAATTACATTCTCATATATCCTCTTTTTTTGCAATTTTAATACTTTAGGCTATTTTTTTAATTTTCATATTTTTAGTTTTAGGGTTTTGCTTGAACTCTATATAAACCTATCTTCTATTCATTGTTCTGGGAATTTTTTTTGATTAATAAAAAAATTAGGGTTTTATCCCTTTAGGCTTCTCTGCGTTTCACTCTATATCATAGTGGTATCAGACACAGGCGGTCCTGCGAGATGGTACGAGGAAGAACCAGCAGTCGCGGTGGCGCTAGAGTGACTAGAGATACAAGTGATGTAGATGATCGTGAAGTTGCTGACCTACGCCGTCAGGTAGCCGATCTTACCCGTCAGATGGATGATCTTAACGCCAGGCAACAAGGCACAGAGGTTGAGGGTATGGATAACCCTTTTGGGGAGGGGATCGACCAGAATACTTCTCACACCCGCCGCTGGGAGCTTGGATTCAAGATAGACATCCCGGACTTTGATGGCAGCCTTAAGGCAGAGGCACTTATCGATTGGTTATCCCAGATTGAGGAAGTCCTGGACTTCAAGGAAGTTCCGGAGGAGAGAAGAGTCGTATTAGTCACCATCCACCTACGCGGTAGGGCACATGCTTGGTGGCAGCAGGTGAAGCAGAACCGCGCGCGTGCAGGCAAGGATAAAGTCCAGAGTTGGGAGAAATTCAAAAGAAAAATCCGCAAGGCTTTCTTTCCCTACAACTTCGAGCGGGAACTCTACCAGCGACTTCAGAATCTTTGTCAGGGACCCAGATCTGTGGATGAATATACCAAAGAATTCTATCAGCTGCTGGCTCGCACAGATGTGACCGAGTCGCCGCACCAGCGGGTCTCCCGCTATATTGGTGGGTTACGCCTTCAGCTTCAAGATACGCTGGATATGTTCGATCCATCCTCTGTTTTCGAAGCCCATCGGCGTGCCCTCCAGGCAGAAAAGCAGTCGGCTCGCCGGACCCAGACTGGCGTAAGAACCGGTGCTCCTTCAGGGATTTCGGCGTCCAAACCAGTTCTCCGCCCAACACCTGATCCGATCCCTCCTGGGCGCCGCCCAACACCTGATCAGATCCCTCCTGGGCGCGGTGCACCAAGCCGTTCTTCAAGTAATTTACGGTGCTATGGCTGTGGCGAATTAGGGCATCGTCTGGTAGAGTGTACAAATGCTGCGGGTGCTAGGGGTCTCTTCTCTCAAGAGACGTTTGAACCGAATCCTATTGTTCTTGATGGCCCTCCGAAATTTGATACCTACGATGATGACTTGCCTAAAGATGCGGAAGAAATTGTGACTAGCGATGTTGGAGCAGTGCTGATGCTGCATCGTACTTTCCTGTCTCCTCGCGTTCCTGAGCAGAGCGACTGGCTGAGGAGTAACATGTTCCAGTCGACGTGTACGATCGGCGGGAAGGTGTGCACCTTCATCATCGATGCTGGCAGCTGCGAGAATGTCGTCTCCCAAGCAGCGGTTTCGAAGCTAGGATTGAGGGCAGAATCACATCCCAAGCCGTACAAGCTTGCCTGGTTAAGTAAAGGTACTGATATCACCGTCTCCAAGCGCGTGCTTGTTTCTTTTTCTGTTGGGCAAACATACCATGATGAAGTCTTTTGTGATATTGTCCCTATGGATGCTTGTCATCTACTACTCGGCCGTCCTTGGCAGTACGATCTGTCTGTTATACATGATGAGCGTGCAAATACCTACTAATTCCTCGTTCGGGGAAAAAAGATCGTTCTTATGCCATCAAAGCCTCGACCCCTGAGCATTCACTCTACTCCTTCCACATCGACTTTGCTGTCCTGTGCTTCTTTTCAGACAGCCATGGAAGAGGCTTGCGTGGTTTTCCTATTGTTCTGTGACCCTGCTGTGCCTAATTCCAAGGCGGACCATAGTCCTGTCATTCAGTCTCTTTTGCAGGAGTTTGCAGATGTGTTTCCAGCCGATTTGCCACCCGAGTTACCTCCTCTTAGAGATATTCAACATCAGATCGACCTGGTCCCTGGTGCTGCTCTCCCAAATCGACCCCAGTACCGAAGGAGCCCGAAGGAGCATGAAGAATTACGACGACATGTGGAGGATTTGTTGGCGAAGGGACATATTCGGGAAAGTCTCAGCCCTTGTGCAGTTCCGGCATTACTGACACCGAAGAAGGATGGTTCTTAGCGTATGTGTGTGGACAGCCGAGCTATTAACAAGATCACTATTTGCTACAGGTTTCCTATACCTCGCCTGGATGATCTGTTAGACCAGTTGGGTGGTGCTTCTGTGTTCAGCAAGCTTGATTTGAAGAGTGGATACCATCAGATTCGGATTCGTCCTAGTGATGAGTGGAAGACGGCGTTTAAGACGCTTGAGGGCTTGTTTGAGTGGATGGTGATGCCGTTTGGCCTGTCCAACGCGCCTAGCACGTTCATGCGTATCATGAATAAGGAATTGAGGCCTTTCATCGGTAAATTTGTTGTTGTTTACTTCGATGATATTCTGATCTATAGTTCTAACCATTCTGTGCATCTATCCCATTTACGTGAGGTGTTATTGGTGTTGCGTCGAGATAAGTTTTATGCTGCTACTGCCAAATGTTCGTTTATGTCCCCAGCTGTTCAATTTTTGGGTTATATTGTCTCTGTTGATGGGTTACGAGCTGATCCAAGAAAAGTTGTTGCTGTGGACCAGTGGCCTCGACCTACTTCCATTACTGAGGTTCGTAGTTTTCATGGTTTAGCATTGTTTTATCGGCGTTTTATTCCCCATTTCAGCAGTATTATGGCCCCGATTACGGATTGCATGAAGGGCACAAAATTTAGTTGGTCCGAAGATGCTGATGCAGCATTTGTAGAAGTTAAACGACGTCTCACCACAGCGCCTATTTTGGTACTGCCCGACTTTTCACAGCCATTCGAGCTTTATTATGATGCGTCTAAATTTGGTATTAGGGCAGTTCTCTCCCAATCAGGGCGTTCTGTGGCTTTCTTCAGTGAGAAATTGGCAAATGCCAAACTGTGATTTAGTACTTATGATATTGAATTTTATGCGATCGTTCAGGCTATCAAACAATGGCGTCATTACTTGTTTCAGCATGAATTTGTGTTATATACTGATCATGACTCTTTGAAGTACCTTGGTAGTCAAGACAAAGTATCTCATAGACATGCTGCTTGGATAGCTTATTTGCAGCAGTTCACTTTTGTCATCAAGCACAAGGCCGGTATTACGAATCGGGTTGCTGATGCTTTGAGCCGACGTCACACTCTGTTGACTGAGATGCGCGTTCAGGTTCCTGGCTTTGATTCTTTTGTTGACCTTTATGTTACTGACTCATTCTTTTCTCGGGTTATGGAACTGATTCAGCAGGGCGAACATTCTGATTTTTTATTGGAATATGGCTTTCTCTTTCGTGGCGTACAGCTGTGTATCCCTGACTGTAGTTTGCGTCCTCAGCTGATCCAGGAGCTGCATAATGAAGGTCATGTGGGTCGTGATCGAACATACCAGTTGCTGTCGTCATCCTATTTTTGGCCATCGATGCGGAAGGAAGTTGGTCGTTTTGTCGCCCGTTGTCGAATTTGTCAGTTGGCCAAGGGAACATCCACAAATGCAGGTCTTTATTTACCCTTGCCGATTCCTGCTCAGCCCTGGACCGACATCAGTATATATTTTTTTCTTGGTTTACCCCGGACTCAGCGTGGATTCGATTCTAATTTTGTGGTGGTTGATCGTTTTTCTAAGATGGTACACTTAATCCCCTGTAGAAAAACATCTGATGCAGTGTGTGTTGCGCAGCTTTTCTTTCGAGAGATTTATCGTATTCATGGCCTTCCCAGTACCATTGTTTCTGACCGTGACACCCGGTTTGTGAGTCATTTTTGGCGCAGCTTATGGCGTATGGTGAATACACAGCTCAACTTCAGCAGTGCTTACCACCCTCAGACGGATGGTCAGACAGAGGTGGTTAACCGATCTCTCGGTAACCTGTTGCGCAGTCTGGTAGGAGATCATCCGAAGGCTTGGGATCAGCGCTTACCGCAGGCAGAGTTCGCCCATAACCATGCCATTAACATATCCACGGGTTTTTGTCCTTTTCAGGTGATGTATGGTATTGTGCCTAGGGGTCCAGTAGACTTGGTAGCACTGCCTAGCAAGATTCGTCCTCATACAACTGTTGAGGAACTTGTCTCACAGATTCGCCAAACCCACCAGCAGACTCATGATCAGTTGGTCTTGAGCACCGCCAAATATAAGTCTCAGGCAGATTCTCATCATCGTCCTGTTCAGTTCGAAGTTGGTGATTATGTATGGGTAGTTTTAACAAAGAATCGGTACCCTGCTCGTGAATATAATAAACTGGCCGCCCGGAAGATTGGTCCAATAGAGATTGTGGAGCGGATCAATCCGAATGCTTATCGACTACATTTGCCTAGCCATGTCCGCACGACTGATGTTTTCAATGTTAAGCATCTGATTCCTTATGCAGGTGACTCTTCTGATGGGGAGACCGGTTCAGATTCGAGGGTAATTCTTCTCTACCCCGGCGGGAATGATGCAGACAGTTTGGTGAATTGACAGTTCGGAGCTCCGGGATCAGATTTTGACCCACAGCACCTTGTTTCGAAGGAGACGTCACGAACGCAAGTCAGCAGCTTTGCTCGTGAGCTATGGGCTTTTTGGGCATTCGGGCTCATCTATCCTCTTTTTTCGCAATTTTAATACTTTAGGCTATTTTTGTAATTTTCATATTTTTAGTTTTAGGGTTTTGCTTGAACTCTATATAAACCTATCTTCTATTCATTGTTCTGGGAATTATTTTTTATTAATAAAAAAATTAGGGTTTTATCCCTTTAGGCTTCTCTGCGTTTCACTCTATATCAGGTGCACATAGACTAAAATATGTTATTTCTAAGATAATAATCATTGTCATTACTAAACTTAGGCGTACAATAGACATATATTAATACAAACAGTTGTCCTACACCCCACTCACTTAAACTTTCATTTTGAATCCATTCATCAATATCCTCATCCGCCACATCACGTAGTAAATTGTTGCTCTCCTCCACTATAGAATAAGTAGCTTCTGTAAACAAACCTCTAGAGTGTTGTGACTTTGAACACTCTTATGCATGATATCCCGTATACTGACACAAAAAACACCTTATATGAGAAGAAGTTCCACAACAAACTTGGATTGCATGTTATATTGTTGGAGTAAGATTTGGAACCATTTTTTTTAAGAAACGCCATAGTAGATGCCCTAGCTCTATCTTCTTCATATGGTATTCTTGACGGTAATTTTTTAAAATACAAAATAAGTTGATATGCTTTAGTGAAATTAATCGTATCAAACATATTCAAAAACTCCTAGAATTGTTGCCTCAACCCCCAATGTAACGAAATACTAACTGATTTTCTATGTCACAAAGATCAACATAATTTTGGAATTTATAAAAATCAACAGTATACTCATTAACAGATTTTGACCCTTGTTTTAAATTCTAGAACTATTAATTCATAACTCTCTCATAATTAAAAGGTAAAAATAAAACCTTAATATGTTTTACAAATTTAACCTAAATCAAAAAAATTAATTTCCATTACCTCATACGAGTCTGTTTCAATTGGTTTTACCATGATGCAGCCCCACCGTGAGACTTGGTTACGACGAGTTGGACCCTCTTATCATCTGGAACTTCTTTCAAGTCCAGATCTCCTCCACGGATGCAATCCAATCTAAAAAAATATTATGATTGAAGGCTTTCCTGAAAATCTAGACTCTCAAGTCTAAAGCCTAATTCCCATCAGTTGTTTGGGATCTTAACGAGACAATAATTTGGAGGTTGATCGAAATATGTTTCGCGAGGGTTTCGTGGAGGCAAATATTATCTTTTAAAATTCATTTTTTGTATAAACAAATTCATATCCTAATCGTTTTGTTTGTTGGGATCCTCCATCGATGACTCAGACCATCATTTGATATTGATCTTGCACATGGTCCATTTCATCTCTCAATCGATTCTCTCACATCTCAAAACGTTCTTAAAGATCTTCATGACTATTGATATGGGCTACTAAACCGATATTCTTACATTTAGGATTTTTAAGTACATGATTCATGTATCTTCATATCAGGAAGTCTAGCTCTGATACGAATTGATGCAACGGAATATCAAAAGTGGCAAAGAGATAAATGAAACCCTTACCATATAGTAACATAAATGAAATTTTCAAAAGTATATTATTCAATAAGTATAGTCGCCTAAGAATAAGGTATGAGACCCTTTAAATAAGAATCACCCAAAATTATATTAACCAGTAGCCCCCTAATCCTTGCATTGTCTTAGCAAGGACTGGCTCAGGCCTTGGTAATGTTGCCCGTCGGAATTTGCTGTGCCAGCATATCACAACCACCATAATACTATGATAAGACATTGCAAAGATTGATTAAAAAAGGTATGACGTCAGCAGTCATACTTTCTTGTCAGCGTATCCTTGGAGAGATCGTTACACATTCCTGAGACTAGATCATGCCTCTGCAGCTTCTCCCGTGCTTTTTTGTCAACAATTCTTCACCTAGGGTACCCATAATGCCCCTAAGCAAACAATAGAAAATGTCCCCAAGCCTGAATTTCCTTAAAAGCCCATTATCTTCTATAAATACTGACCTCCTTCATTAATAGCTCAAACTTTCCACCCAGAATTTCTAGAGAGAGAAAGCTGGCTTACAAACCTCGTCGGATTCCAGAGTGACTCCTTATTAGCAAAACAATCAAAGAGAGAGTCGTTGATGGTGAATACACTGAGCCTCAGCCTCCACCTGTTGTGACTACCTTCTATGGTTCGTGGCCCCCTCCTGCAAATTTGACGGCCATCATTCCGCTCGAAATATCACAACATAACCAAATCACCAACCAGACCACATTTGGAGTAATGGGGAAAGAAAAGCACAACAAGCACTCCTCGGGAAAGAGAAAGAGACACCATAAAGATAAGCATTTGCAGGAGCGCAAACGTTCTAAAGAAGTTCCATCAACTACCCATGAACCTCCTCGAACTGTGGTAGTGGATGCTTCTCTTTCGAAGACCGGGAATCCTGTGTCAAGCCTTCCAGCCAGTCCATCCATAACAGCGACTGGAAGTCCCCGATATTCTCCAGGAAAGATTGTAATTACGGAGGAAGAGATTCGAGAGCTGCGCAACATAGCCTTAGCTGCTAAATGGAAAGCTATCGCCTTGGACAATCCTCAGTCATCTACTCAAGCTATTCAGGTTGCTGATCGGAACAAAGTCATCGAGATTCCTACAGAATCACCTGGCGAACAACCCATCGCCCCGAAAAATCCTGAGCCACATACTCAAGCAATTCAGGCCACAGATCAAAACAAAATCATCGAGATCCCAGCGGAATCATCGAGCAAAATGCCTATCACTCCGCCAACAATATTCGAAGAGCAGGCAAACCGTATTGCCCCAGAGTCAAATGGATACGTAACGCTTCCCTTAGAACTTGACGCCATCATGGGCAACAATATTCGAGGGATTGAGAACAAACATGCGGTTGCTCTTCACAACATATCATACAAGTAGTTTTCTCCGTCGGAGGAAATGTTACTCTGTACCCGTTGGTGCATCCCTTCGTACATCGATATTAGGTTCCCCTCCGAGGGAGAGACCCCATTATCAGTGAGGGATCATGAGCTTATAGTCTATACTAAAATCAAGAATTGGGTACTAAGATTTCCTTTAGACCCATTTTTTATTGAATATTTTTCCAAATCGACCTTTGCCCTTCTTAAGCCGAACCCAACATGTGGTTCACATTGATGGCATGCATCATGGCATCGAGAATTTCAGGCCAACAATTTTCCTTGGAGCAGCTCATCGGATTATCTAGGGTTAGCTAGGAACCCGTTCTTCCCATTCTACTCATTAACCTCTAACCGAAGGCAGAAAGTATTGAAAGATTTGCTAGAGGCTGACAAGAAATGGAGACAACAATTCATCTTCTTCTCAGGTCATTGGGAAACAGGCTCAGAATCAACCCCTTCAAACCCTCACAAACTATCTCTCCTGTGGACCAACAAATATAAGTCCTCGAACGAATTTACTTATGGTAACCCTTCGAATAATAGGATTCTAACTTGATATATTTGTAGCTATGACTGGCGTCTCCAAACCATTTGCTGATCATGTAGAGAGTGCCACTACCATCTTTACCAAGCTCAGCGAATGGGCCAAAGAGAAATGGGAAAATAGATTTCGTTTGTGTTTCAGGGATAACAATATGGCTTTGAGCAGACTTTGGAGGTTGGACCCCCTTGATCGATTATCCTTAAAAGAGTTGATGACCCTTCCCCCTTCTCAAGATGAGGTTCTAGAGCAAGTGACGAAGAAGGATATAATGATTTATCTTCCAAATTGTTCTCGTGCGCAGAGTCACCGGGGTGGATCCGATGAGGAACTCCCCACTAAGGAACAATAGCCACAAATGGAAGTAGCTATCGTCCCAGAGTCGGCCTCTTCGGCCAACAGAGTGACTCATAATCCTGACTCTCCCCCCAAAAAGTTTGTCCATCCTCGGAAGAAGAAAGACTTGAAAGTCAAAGGAAAAGAGAACAAAGCTACCCTGGAGCCTATCCAAGAGCTATACGAGGACGGCAAAATGCAAAACGAAGCCCTTGAACCTGCCCAAGAAAGTGAGCCCCATAGGGCATTGGGTGAGCCTGAGAATGAGGTTGGAGATAACTCTCCCAAGCAGAACTCAAACTTGACACCCAACACTCCTCTCACCCAGGCTTCACACCCAGCTCTCATAGAAGAGCCCCCAATGTTAGCTCCACTGCCAATTCCCTTAAGTAAACCTCCCTAGCATGTTGACCTTAAAATTCTAGAAGGGGAGTCCTCTGATTTTGACGCTGCAGCCTTAGGCTCACCCACCAGTTCCTTCGAAGTCCCTCTTGATGATGAATTTTCACTAAGTATTCGGAGCTTGCTGCACACCTCTGTCAATAGGGGAAAGAAAATGCAGCATCTAGAGAATCAAAAAAATCACTATAAATTCAAAGCCTCCCTGTTGGCTTCGCAACTTGAAGAAGCCAAAAAGCAATACGTTATTGTGGAGAGCCAGTCAGATGCATTGTACGAGAGACTATCTGCATCTGAAAATTACGTCATCATGCTCGAAAGGTGCTGCCAGGAGGAAAGGGATCTCTACCAAAAGAAGACGGAGGGCCAAGAGAAACTCATTATC
Organism: Limnanthes douglasii subsp. nivea; assembly: GCA_036936605.1. Lineage (NCBI taxonomy): Eukaryota > Viridiplantae > Streptophyta > Magnoliopsida > Brassicales > Limnanthaceae > Limnanthes > Limnanthes douglasii. The sequence continues at coordinate 26,713,903 of JAUPFV010000003.1, read as the reverse complement.
GAATATCAAAAAGCTCATGAAGTGGCACACAAAGGTTTTAACGACTGCTGTAATGATTATGAAAAGATTTACAAAGACAGAGAAAGGTTGGTAAAGCGCATCGAAGATTTTCCTCGGCAGGTGGAGGAGGAGAAGGAAAAGGCTGTGAATGCCTATGCGACCAAGTGCACAAATAATCTTGTCGATCGAGATGCAACAGTTCGAGCAGGCCTAATAACTCAACTTCATGCAGAGCACCCCCAATACGACCTAGGCAGCTTTTGGAAACTCGTATCCCCGGATCTTCGTCCTCCTCATATTGTTGTCAGTGAGAGTGATTCATCAAACTCCGAGGAGTGATTCCCCAGATAGATCTCAGTAGTAGGTAAAAAATGGTGGCACAATTTGTAGTTTTTGTGTATAAGACCTTATAAGGCAGTTTTTGTTTCCCATCTTACTTTATGCGAGGAGATGTACTCCTCAGATTTTTGCGTATGCCCCAACTGGGAATGTTTAATCATGCAACTAATTATTTATCGTTTTATCCTAAGTGTTTGCCAACTCGTATCGTACTATCGATTCAATAGTTAATCTATATCAATCCGCGCTGTGGTATGCATCAAGAACTATGCTAAGACTATCTAAAAAGAAATAGGCTAAGGCATAGCACCGAGAAAGTTTAAGTACCAAATATGATGCCTCAAATAATAGCGTAAGGGATTAAACAATTCGAGGCACAAAAAATATTGTGACCCAAATAATAGTTCGAAGTATTAAACAATTCGAGGCACAAAGATATTGTGAACCAAATAATTGCCCAAGGCAAAGAACAATTCGAGGCACAAAATATTGTGACCCAAATAATAGTTTAAGGCAAAGAAAAATTCGAGGCACAAAATATTGTGACCCAAATAATAGTTTAAGGCAAAGAAAAATTTGAGGCACAAAATATTGTGACCCAAATAATAGTTTAAGGCAAATAAAAATTTGAGGCACAAAATATTGTGACTAAAACAATAATTCGAAGGGTTAAACAATTCGAGGCACAAATTATCGTGACCCAAATAATAGTTTAAGGCAAAAGTACATTCTATTAAGCAGCTCATTGGGACACCTCGTTAAAACCTTCGTGTGCCTATCAGGGTAGGAAAGAGTATGCCCTCACTATGTTTTGGAACTTTGAGATACAAAAAAGGACAACTGTTACACTCTAACTAGTTCCTCATTCAAGATACAATTTTAAGTGTTCAATGTTCCATGGAAGCCGGAGATATCGCCCTTCCTTGTCTTTTAATCGATACGTGTCCTGTTTTACTTTCTCGGTTACTTCATAAGGGCCCTCCCAATTCGGTCCCAATTTACCAAGACTCTTTTCTTTAGTATGTAGAAAGACTTTGCGTAGTACTTTCTCCCCAACCTTAAAATCTCTGTGCTTTAGTTTAGATGCATATCGACTCCTCATGAGAGTTTGGTAATGTAAAGACTTCAACTGTGCGTGCTGTCTTTTTTCTTCAACTAAATCTAACTCCAGGGCTCTGCTTTGATCATTCACGTCTGCTGTATAAGTTGACACACGATATGAAGGGAAAACAATCTCCGAAGGGACTATGGCATCCATGCCATATACTAAAACAAATGGAGACGCAGCACTGGCCGTTCGAGGCGTTGTCCTATAAGCCCACAATACTTCTTGTAAATAATCAGGCCATTTTCCTGCTTTTCCTTCCAAATTCTTTTTCAAACCATCGAGAATTGTTCGATTGGTCACTTCCACTTGTCCGTTAGCTTAGGGATGAAATGGGGCAGTAAAACATAGTCGTATGCCCCTGAAAGGCAAAAACTTTTAAACTCCTTGTTATCGAACTGAGGCCCGTTATCCGTTGTGATTTGCAATGGTACCCCAAAGCGACAACAAATATTTGACACAACAAATTCAATTGCATCTTTGGCTTTTGTCTCTGCTAGGGGTTCCACTTCCACCCACTTAGAGAAATAATCATGAATTGGGTACTAAGATTTCCTTTAGACCCATTTTTTATTGAATATTTTTCCAAATCGACCTTTGCCCTTCTTAAGCCGAACCCAACATGTGGTTCACATTGATGGCATGCATCATAGCATCGAGAATTTCAGGCCAAGAAGTTTCCTTGGAGCAGCTCATCGGATTATCTAGGGTTAGCTAGGAACCCGTTCTTCCCTAACTACTCATTAACCTTTAACCGAAGGCAGAACGTATTGAAAGATTTGCTAGAGGCTGACAAGAAATGGAGACAATAATTCATCTTCTTCTCAGGTCATTGGGAAACAGGCTCAGAATCAACCCCTTCGAACCCTCGCAAACTATCTCTCCTGTGGACCAACAAATATAAGTCCTCGAACGAATTTACTTATGGTAACCCTTCGAATAATAGGATTCTAACTTGATATATTTGTAGCTATGACTGGCGTCTCCAAACCATTTGCTGATCATGTAGAGAGTGCAACTACCATCTTTACCAAGCTCAGCGAATGGGCCAAAGAGAAATGGGAAAATAGATTTCGTTTGTGTTTCAGGGATAACAATATGGCTTTTAGCAGACTTTGGAGGTTGGACCCCCTTGATCGGTTATCCTTAAAAGAGTTGATGACCCTTCCCCCTTCTCAAGATGAGGTTCTAGAGCAAGTGACGAAGAAGGATATAATGATTTATCTTCCAAAGCGTTCTCGTGCGCAGAGTCACCGGGGTGGACCCGATGAGGAACTCTCCACTAAGGAACAACAGCCACAAATGGAAGTAGCTTTCGTCCCAGAGTCGGCCTCTTCGGCCAACAGAGTGACTCACAATCCTGACTCTCCCCCCCAAAAGTTCGTCCATCCTCGGAAGAAGAAAGACTTGAAAGTCAAAGGAAAAGAGAACAAAGCTACCCTGGAGCCTATCCAAGAGCTATCCGAGGACGTCAAAATGCAAAACGACGCCCTTGAACCTGCCCAAGAAAGTGAGCCCCAGAGGGCATTGGGTGAGCCTGAGAATGAGGTTGGAGATAACTCTCCCAAGCAAAACTCAAACTTGACACCCAACACTCCTCTCACCCAGGCTTCACACCCAGCTCCCATCCAAGAGCCCCCAATGTTAGCTCCACTGCCAATTCCCTTAAGTAAACCTCCCTAGCATGTTGACCTTAAAATTCTAGAAGGGGAGTCCTCTGATTTTGACGCTGCAGCTTTAGGCTCACCCACCAGTTCCTTCGAAGTCCCTCTTGATGATGAATTTTCACTAAGTCTTCGGAGCTTGCTGCACACCTCTGTCAATAGGGGAAAGAAAATGCAGCATCTAGAGAATCAAAAAAATCACTATAAATTCAAAGCCTCCCTGTTGGCTTCGCAACTTGAAGAAGCCAAAAAGCAATACGTTATTGTGGAGAGCCAGGCAGATGCATTGTACGAGAGACAATCTGCATCTGAAAATTACGTCATCATGCTCGAAAGGTGCTGCCAGGAGGAAAGGGATCTCTACCAAAAGAAGACAGAGGGCCAAGAGAAACTCATTATCGAATATCAAAAAGCTCATGAAGTGGCACACAAAGGTTTTAACGACTGCTGTAATGATTATGAAAAGATTTACAAAGACAGAGAAAGGTTGGTAAAGCGCATCGAAGATTTTCCTCGGCAGGTGGAGGAGGAGAAGGAAAAGGCTGTGAATGCCTATGCGACCAAGTGCACAAATAATCTTGTTGATCGAGATGCAACAGTTCGAGCAGGCCTAATAGCTCAACTTCATGCAGAGCACCCCCAATACGACCTAGGCAGCTTTTGGAAACTCGTATCCCCGGATCTTCGTCCTCCTCATATTGTTGTCAGTGAGAGTGATTCATCAAACTCCGAGGAGTGATTCCCCAGATAGATCTCAGTAGTAGGTAAAAAATGGTGGCACAATTTGTAGATTTTGTGTATAAGACCTTATAAGGCAGTTTTTGTTTCGCATCTTACTTTATGCGAGGAGATGTACTCCTCAGATTTTTGCGTATGCCCCAACTGGGAATGTTTAATCATGGAACTAATTATTTATCGTTTTATCCTAAGTGTTTGCCAACTCGTATCGTACTATCGATTCAATAGTTAATCTATATCAATCCGCGCTGTGGTATGCATCAAGAACTATGCTAAGACTATCTAAAAAGAAATAGGCTAAGGCATGGCACCGAGAAAGTTTAAGTACCAAATATGATGCCCCAAATAATAGCGTAAGGGATTAAACAATTCGAGGCACAAAAAATATTGTGACCCAAATAATAGTTCGAAGTATTAAACAATTCGAGGCACAAAGATATTGTGAACCAAATAATTTCCCAAGGCAAAGAACAATTCGAGGCACAAAATATTGTGACCCAAATAATAGTTTAAGGCAACGAAAAATTTGAGGCACAAAATATTGTGACCCAAATAATAGTTTAAGGCAAAGAAAAATTCGAGGCACAAAATATTGTGACCCAAATAATAGTTTAAGGCAAATAAAAATTCGAGGCACAAAATATTGTGACTAAAACAATAATTCGAAGGGTTAAACAATTCGAGGCACAAATTATCGTGACCCAAATAATAGTTTAAGGCAAAAGTACATTCTATTAAGCAGCTCATTGGGACACCTCGTTAAAACCTTCGTGTGCCTATCAGGGTAGGAAAGAGTATGCCCTCACTATGTTTTGGAACTTTGAGATACAAAAAAGGACAACTGTTACACTCTAACTAGTTCCTCATTCAAGATACAATTTTAAGTGTTCAATGTTCCATGGAAGCCGGAGATATCGCCCTTCCTTGTCTTTTAATCGATACGTGTCCTGTTTTACTTTCTCGGTTACTTCATAAGGGCCCTCCCAATTCGGTCCCAATTTACCAAGACTCTTTTCTTTAGTATGTAGAAAGACTTTGCGTAGTACTTTCTCCCCCACCTTAAAATCTCTGTGCTTTAGTTTAGATACATATCGACTCCTCATGAGAGTTTGGTAATGTAAAGACTTCAACTGTGCTTGCTGTCTTTTTTCTTCAACTAAATCTAACTCCAGGGCTCCGCTTTGATCATTCACGTTTGCTGTATAAGTTGACACACGATATGAAGGGAAAACAATCTCCGAAGGGACTATGGCATCCATGCCATATACTAAAACAAATGGAGACGCAGCAGTGGCCGTTCGAGGCGTTGTCCTATAAGCCCACAATACTTCTTGTAAATAATCAGGCCATTTTCCTGCTTTTCCTTCAAAATTCTTTTTCAAACCATCGAGAATTGTTCGATTGGTCACTTCCACTTGTCCGTTAGCTTAGGGATGAAATGGGGCAGTAAAACATAGTCGTATGCCCCTGAAAGGCAAAACCTTTTAAACTCCTTGTTATCGAACTGAGGCCCGTTATCCGTTGTGATTTGCAATGGTACCCCAAAGCGACAACAAATATTTGACACAACAAATTCAATTGCATCTTTGGCTTTTGTCCCTGCTAGGGGTTCCACTTCCACCCACTTAGAGAAATAATCATGAATTGGGTACTAAGATTTCCTTTAGACCCATTTTTTATTGAATATTTTTCCAAATCGACCTTTGCCCTTCTTAAGCCGAACCCAACATGTGGTTCACATTGATGGCATGCATCATGGCATCGAGAATTTCAGGCCAAGAATTTTCCTTGGAGCAGCTCATCGGATTATCTAGGGTTAGCTAGGAACCCGTTCTTCCCTAACTACTCATTAACCTTTAACCGAAGGCAGAAAGTATTGAAAGATTTGCTAGAGGCTGACAAGAAATGGAGACAACAATTCATCTTCTTCTCAGGTCATTGGGAAACAGGCTCAGAATCAACCCCTTCGAACCCTCGCAAACTATCTCTCCTGTGGACCAACAAATATAAGTCCTCGAACGAATTTACTTATGGTAACCCTTCGAATAATAGGATTCTAACTTGATATATTTGTAGCTATGACTGGCGTCTCCAAACCATTTGCTGATCATGTAGAGAGTGCCACTACCATCTTTACCAAGCTCAGTGAATGGGCCAAAGAGAAATGGGAAAATAGATTTCGTTTGTGTTTCAGGGATAACAATATGGCTTTGAGCAGACTTTGGAGGTTGGACCCCCTTGATCAGTTATCCTTAAAAGAGTTGATGACCCTTCCCCCCTTCTCAAGATGAGGTTCTAGAGCAAGTGACGAAGAAGGATATAATGATTTATTTTCCAAAGCGTTCTCGTGCGCAGAGTCACCGGGGTGGACCCGATGAGGAACTCCCCACTAAGGAACAACAGCCACAAATGGAAGTAGCTATCGTCCCAGAGTCGGCCTCTTCGGCCAACAGAGTGACTCACAATCTTGACTCTCCCCCCAAAAAGTTTGTCCATCCTCGGAAGAAGAAAGACTTGAAAGTCAAAGGAAAAGAGAACAAAGCTACCCTGGAGCCTATCCAAGAGCTATCCGAGGACGGCAAAATGCAAAACGACGCCCTTGAACCTGCCCAAGAAAGTGAGCCCCAGAGGGCATTGGGTGAGCCTGAGAATGAGGTTGGAGATAACTCTCCCAAGCAAAACTCAAACTTGACACCCAACACTCCTCTCACCCAGGCTTCACACCCAGCTCCCATCCAAGAGCCCCCAATGTTAGCTCCACTGCCAATTCCCTTAAGTAAACCTCCCTAGCATGTTGACCTTAAAATTCTAGAAGGGGAGTCCTCTGATTTTGACGCTGCAGCTTTAGGCTCACCCACCAGTTCCTTCGAAGTCCCTCTTGATGATGAATTTTCACTAAGTCTTCGGAGCTTGCTGCACACCTCTGTCAATAGGGGAAAGAAAATGCAGCATCTAGAGAATAAAAAAATCACTATAAATTCAAAGCCTCCATGTTGGCGTCGCAACTTGAAGAAGCCAAAAAGCAATACGTTATTGTGGAGATCCAGGCAGATGCATTGTACGAGAGACTATCTGCATCTGAAAATTACGTTATCATGCTCGAAAGGTGCTTCCAGGAGGAAAGGGATCTCTACCAAAAGAAGACGGAGGGCCAAGAGAAACTCATTATCGAATATCAAAAAGATCATGAAGTGGCACACAAAGGTTTTAACGACTGCTGTAATGATTATGAAAAGATTTACAAAGACAGAGAAAGGTTGGTAAAGCGCATCGAAGATTTTCCTCGGCAGGTGGAGGAGGAGAAGGAAAAGGCTGTGAATGCCTATGCGACCAAGTGCACAAATAATCTTGTTGATCGAGATGCAACAGTTCGAGCATGCCTAATAACTCAACTTCATGCAGAGCACCCCCAATACGACCTAGGTAGCTTTTGGAAACTCGTATCCCCGGATCTTCGTCCTCCTCATATTGTTGTCAGTGAGAGTGATTCATTAAACTCCGAGGAGTGATTCCCTAGATAGAATCTCAGTAGTAGGTAAAAAATGGTGGCACAATTTGTAGTTTTTGTGTATAAGACCTTATAAGGCAGTTTTTGTTTCCCATCTTACTTTATGCGAGGAGATGTACTCCTCAGATTTTTGCGTATGCCCCAACTGGGAATGTTTAATCATGGAACTAATTATTTATCGTTTTATCCTAAGTGTTTGCCAACTCGTATCGTACTATCGATTCAATAGTTAATCTATATCAATCCGCGCTGTGGTATGCATCAAGAACTATGCTAAGACTATCTAAAAAGAAATAGGCTAAGGCATGGCACCGAGAAAGTTTAAGTACCAAATATGATGCCCCAAATAATAGCGTAAGGGATTAAACAATTCGAGGCACAAAAAATATTGTGACCCAAATAATAGTTCAAAGTGTTAAACAATTCGAGGCACAAAGATATTGTGAACCAAATAATTTCCCAAGGTAAAGAACAATTCGAGGCACAAAATATTGTGACCCAAATAATAGTTTAAGGCAAAGAAAAATTCGAGGCACAAAATATTGTGACCCAAATAATAGTTTAAGGCAAAGAAAAATTCGAGGCACAAAATATTGTGACCCAAATAATAGTTTAAGGCAAATAAAAATTCGAGGCACACAATATTGTGACTAAAACAATAATTCGAAGGGTTAAACAATTCGAGGCACAAATTATCGTGACCCAAATAATAGTTGAAGGCAAAAGTACATTCTATTAAGCAGCTCATTAGGACACCTCGTTAAAACCTTCGTGTGCCTATCAGGGTAGGAAAGAGTATGCCCTCACTATGTTTTGGAACTTTGAGATACAAAAAAGGACAACTGTTACACTCTAACTAGTTCCTCATTCAAGATACAATTTTAAGTGTTCAATGTTCCGTGGAAGCCGGAGATATCGCCCTTCCTTGTCTTTTAATCGATACGTGCCCTGTTTTACTTTCTCGGTTACTTCATAAGGGCCCTCCCAATTCGGTCCAAATTTACCAAGACTATTTTCTTTAGTATGTAGAAAGACTTTGCGTAGTACTTTCTCCCCCGCCTTAAAATCTCTGTGCTTTAGTTTAGATGCATATCGACTCCTCATGAGAGTTTGGTAATGTAAAGACTTCAACTGTGCGCGCTGTCTTTTTTCTTCAACTAAATCTAACTCCAGGGCTCTGCTTTGATCATTCACGTCTGCTGTATAAGTTGACACACGATATGAAGGGAAAACAATCTCCGAAGGGACTATGGAATCCATGCCATATACTAAAACAAATGGAGACGCAGCAGTGGCCGTTCGAGGCGTTGTCCTATAAGCCCACAATACTTCTTGTAAATAATCAGGTCATTTTCCTGTTTTTCCTTCCAAATTCTTTTTCAAACCATCGAGAATTGTTCGATTGGTCACTTCCACTTGTCCGTTAGCTTAGGGATGAAATGGGGCAGTAAAACATAGTCGCATGCCCCTGAAAGGCAAAAACTTTTAAACTCCTTGTTATCGAACTGAGGCCCGTTATCCGTTGTGATTTGCAATGGTACCCCAAAGCGACAACAAATATTTGACACAACAAATTCAATTGCATCTTTGGCTTTTTTCCCTGCTAGGGGTTCCACTTCCACCCACTTAGAGAAATAATCCACCGCTACTATGATAGTCTGTCTACCTCCAGACGCCATTGGTAGGGGCCCAACTAAATCAATGCCCCACCTGTCGAATGAGACCGCCTCTGAAATGCTCTCCAATAATACCCCAGTCTTGTGGATTACGTTGGCATATCGTTGACACGTGTCACATCGTTTTACCAAGTCTTTTGCATCTGAAGCGATGGTCGGCCAATAATAACCAGCCAGAAACACCCGTCGAATTAACGCCTTATACCCACAGTGGGCTAAACCTTCCCCATCGTGCAATTCGGACAGGACAAATTGCGACTCATCCTTGTTCAGACACCTTAGTAATGGTTGGCTCAAATATTTCTTATACAGAACGCCTCCCAACATAATATACCCATGAGACTTGAACCTGATTTTCCTAGCCTCGTACTTTCTAGCAGGTAAAGTATCATTTTCCAAGAAGTCAATAATTGTTAATCTCCAATCATGTTGGATCATATTGCTCACCTCGGTAACATTCATTGAATGTTCCGCATCGATCATGACCGAAGGATGTTCCTGAATCAAAACCCATGGGTATCCCTCCGTTCATGAGGCTGTGGCCAAAGAATCTGGGACGACATTTGCCTCTCTTCGAACATGCTCATATTTGACCCCATCGAACTCAGAAGCCAAATCTTGTAATGCTTTCAGATATTGTATCAGCTTATCTTTTCTGGCCTCAGATTCCCCCAAAGCTTGGTTTATCACCAACTATGAGTCACTGATCAGTTTAATATTTTTGGCCCCACATATCCGAGCTAAACGCAAACCCGCCAAAGCTGCCTCATACTCCGCTTCATTGTTAGATTCCCTGAAACCAAATCGAATAGCTTGAAACATAGCTATCCCTTCTGACGAAATTAATTGGACACCTGCACCACTTCTAAGGTTATTCGACCCTCCATCCGTTCGTACCAACCATTCCGCGTCATCAAAATGATCAATGATCTTCATGTCCTCTCTGTCTGAGTGGAATTCAACCAAAAAGTCAGCCAAAACTTAGGCTTTTATCGCCGTTCGAGGCTCAAATGCAATGTCAATCTCCCAATTCGACTGACCATTTAGTCATCCTCCCAGAAATATCGGGCCTTTGTAACAAACCTTTTAGGGGGAATGTCATTTGAACAACTATCGGATGTGCCTGGAAGTAAGGTCTCATCTTTCGGGCAGCTGTTAATAAGGCCAAAGCTACCTTTTCCAACTTGAGATATCGTTTCTTGGCATCCACCAAACTCTTACTGACATAGTAGATAGGTTTCAGAAGAGCATTCTCTTCTCGGAGTAAAACAGCACTGACCGCACAATCTGAAACTGCTACATAGATAATCAATCTTTCCCCCACCAATGGTTTAGACAGTATATGAGGGGATGTCAAATATTTCTAAATTTGGCGAAAAGCTGCTGAACACTCATCAGTCCAATTAAATTGTTTCGCGTTTCGTAAGACCTTAAAGAAAGGCGTACATTTACCCGAGGACCGAGAAATGAATATGTTCAATGCTGCCAATCTCCCTGTCAAGATTTGGAATTCCTTGATATTTCGAAGGGGAGTCATGGTGATTAAAAATTTTATCTGTTCTGGGTCAGCCTCGATGCCTTTTTCACTTATCATGTAGCCAAGGAACTTGCCTGATCGTACCCCAAACACACACTTTTCCGGGTTCAGTTTCAAATTGAACTTCCTCAAATTATTAAAAGTCTCCTCTAGGTCAGCAAAATGATCTTCGCCCCGCAAACTCTTGATGAGCATATCATCAATATATGCTTCGACATTCCGACCGATTTCCCCCTCAAAGGTTTTGTTGACTAGACGCTGATATGTTGCCCCCGCATATTTAAGCCAAATGGCATAACCTTGTAGCAATACAACCCTCTCCCGGTAATAAATGAAGTGTTTTCTTCATCTTGAGCATCCAACCGGATTTGATTATACCCTGAATACGCATCCATGAAAGACAACAATCGATTGCCCGAGGTCGAATCCACTAACTGATCAATGCGGGGCACCGAAAATGGATCCTTGGGACAAGCTCTGTTTAAGTCTGTAAAGTCCACGCACATTCTCCACTTGCCATTCTTTTTCCTGACCAAGACTGGATTCGAGGCCCATACGGGATAATGTGACTCGCGAATGTGGCATATGCTTAACAGCCTCTCCACTTCCACAAGAATAGTTGTTGCCTTCTCCTGAGAAACTGGTCTCCTCTTCTGGACAATGGGTCAAACATCAAGTCGTACCGCAAGTTTATGACATATTATTTCCAATGGTACTCCTGTAACATGTTGTGCACACCAAGCAAACATATCGAGTTTGTTAGACAAAAACGTAATTAATCTTTCTATAAACTCAAAAGAAATTTTTATTCCAATCTTCAGAGAATTTCCATTTCCAAATTCATGTGCCTCGGAATCCTCTTCTGGGACCAGAAATCCAGGGGTCTCCCTCAGATCATCACATGGAATGATTTCCGAGGAAGGCCCCTTTAATTGATATTCCTTGTCCAATATTTCTCCCCAAACTCCCTTCGAGGATAAAGGGATCCGGTAACATTCACGGGCTATTTTCTGGCTGCTTCTGATTGTCCCGATGTTGTTCCCTACGACATATTTTAGACATTGATGCACCGTCGAAATGACACCATGAATCTGGGACAGCAAGGAGCGACCCAAAATAGTGTTATACGAATTTGGTGCGTCGACAACAATAAACCATACTTCCACCTCCTTCTTGAACGGCCCACGACCTAACTCGATCACACACTAAAATTCTCCAACCACCACTGCTGTGGCGCCGGTAAATCCCACTATGGTTCTGTCGGAACGTCGTATAACTGGTGGGTCAGAAATTCTCCTGTAAGTGCTCATAAACAAGATATTCGTTGAACTTCCTGTATCAACAAGTATCTCCTGAACTTGATCTCCACCAATTCCCGGGACAATCACCACCGCATCCTCGTGCGGGCCCGCAACATTTTGCATATCATCATCATCAAAACATATGATGGGGGAGGGCGATCGGTGTATTTGTGCTGACACCCCTGCTTCAATCTGGGTAGTCAGGTTGACCATGTGCCTCTTCCGCGAGCTATTGGAATTCCCCGCGATGGTATCCCCTCCAAAGATTGTCAGCGACTCAAAGAAAGCACAGAGGTTGTTCATTTTCCCCCTCGGAATAACCTCTTCCACCATATTTACATTGTTCCTGCCCTCCTTCGGATCCATATACTCTTGTTCAATATCAAAAACATCAACCTCCTCGGAAATCACCGTGGCTGTATCAGTGTTCTTTGGAACAGTCTTTACCACAACATTTTTCTGATAGTGCTTTTTGACAAACTCTAATAACATTCCATTTTTTATCCAAGCTTGCACTTCTTTTTCCAATGCTATGAAGTCATTTGTGTCGTGCCCGATATCTTCGTGATACTTACAATACTTGTTAACGCTTCTGCTTTCCCTTGGAGTCTGAATAGGGAGAGTTTTCTTGAATGGTACTGTGGATCTCGCCTTATCAAATATAGTAGCAACATTTTCCGATAACTCCGCAAAGTAGTCCGGTCGAATCCACTTATTCGACATTAGTCTGGCCCCTTGATTGTAATTTTGTTAGTTGCCATAATATTGTGGGTTTGTTTTCTGCCTCGGCGGATACTGACCCGTACTTTTGGCCTGAACATTGGCACGAGGCCCTTGGTTACTTGACTCAGATCTTTGAAACTGGTTCTGGTCCGATTGGTCGCTAGATCCTTTCTCAGATGCCTGAGTTTCCTCCACCAGGATTATATTCTCGACCTAATCCAACAAAGCTCCGAAAGTCATAGCCTGACTCTCCGCCACCGTGTCCTTTAATAGTCCGGGGAGTAAGCTCATCCTGAAAGCTGCAAGTGCCACCGAGTCTTTACAATACTCCATATCAGTTTTTGTTTTGACGAATCGATTAGTATAATTCTTCAAGCTTTCCCCAACCTTTTGTCTGCAATAAATTATCGTATCTCCGTTAGCTCTGAACGTTTTGCTCCCCACAAAGTGTTGTCTGAAGATATTCCAAAACATGTCGAAATTCTTTATCGAGCCCTGTGGAAGCCGATTATACCACTTGGAAGCTACCCCTTTGAAGGTTTGAGAAAACGCTCTACACAACAATTTATCATCGTCATCGAAATTAATCATGAAGTTTTTGAATTGCTCGATGTGGTTATCAGGGTCTTGTGTCCCATCGAACTTTTCTAACTTTGAGATATCGAAATGCTTTGGGAGATTGCCCACCAGTATTTATGGGGCCAAAAAAGAAGCCCTCCAATTATGACCTGTTCGATACACATTGGATCTCAAGTTTTATGGCTCGGAAAATATAATCCCTCCTCGGATGGTAGGGTATATTGATACTGCCACTCTGAATTTTGCGAGCCAACGTTTTGGTTTCCAGAGGGGAACTTCGTCTGGCCATAGCCTCCCTCATCAACTTGAGCATGATAACTTTTCTCCCTCGGAGATTTCCTCTCTGAGCTTCTTCCCCTCCGGTGATCTGCGTGTCCTCGACCATGTCTTTTCTTTCTGTGATTTTTCCTAGGAGATGACTCTGACGAGCTGTATCGAGAATAATCGCTCGAGTCAGATGAATCCAAACGTCGTTTTTCTTTCCTCCTCGACGATTGTTGTTCGTATCCCCTATACCTGTCGTCCCTAGCTTTAGGACAAAAATCGGTTTCGCGCTCCTCTTTTCCACTATCTGGCTCCCTTCTTATCTCGGAGCGAAGATTTGCCTGAACAATTTCCTTTTTGCCTTTAATCTTTCGATCTCCAGCAACATTTCATTCCTTCGAGCTAACAGATCTGAGTCATCAAAAGTGTCTTCGACTCGCTGGCCCCCATGTGTCTCGTATTCCGTGCCGTTCCGATAATCGTCGCCCACTAGATTCTCCTCGAAATTGTTAACAAAATCGTCCCCTTGCTCTTCCATAACTTCCCTCGGAATATGAACTATTTCCAGGAAGTGATTGTCATCTAGACAATCTTTGTTTCCCATTGACGGCGCCACTGAAGAGTTTTAAGAATGCTCAGGGGTGATTTTGTTATACGAAGATCTTTTAGTGTCAAAACAGGCTGTAACCCTTTGTTTAGGAGTCTTTTTAGAGAGAGAAAGTGATAATTAGATTAAGTAGAGAGAGCAAGTAATATTATATTCATCTCGGGATTTGTGAAGCGTGTGTGATCCTTTTATAGTACAATTGCGGGTCCCACACGCTTTAATTCCCATTTATTATATTTTTGGTCCCTATATCTTTTCATCTTCTCATAATGGCTACTTCTTCAGTAGTCTATATAATTTTCCCCTAATACAATTTCTTCTTTACAATTCTCTCATATCATACTTATTCTATATAATTTTCTCATTAACAAACTTCTTCTGTAAAATTTTCTCCTTAACAAACCTCTTCTCTACAATTTCATCATGTCTTTTATTCTCCCTCATCACACTTAGGCACCAACCTAGCCTTGTACTCGGATAAAGGTGCGCCACCTGTTGGGACTAGCTTGGATGAACATAGATCTAACAATTAAATATTTTTATTATGCCAACCAAAATCCCTATTCTAATAATTCGTGATAAATAATCAGCTCGTCCTCCATGCTCCATGGAGGCAAGAGGGGTTTCTCCACGTTTAAACAGTCAGAAAGTAACATTGGAAGGGATGTTCCATGTACAATGTATATTGGAAACCTCTTCACCGCATCATATATATATAAGGTCCTCAAGTGTAAATTGGTTAAATGAGGTTTCTTTTTTTCAACAAACTTGTGGGCAACTTCTAGTACGATCAGATTGTTATTACTGCTCAAGAGTTTTACCTTCGCATATTTTTTCTTACGTTTGGGGGAGGATTCATATTCCTCTAATGTGAGGGTGTGTTTAACCTTTGCGACATGGCAGACTTGTTGTGAGAAACACTCCATGTTTGAGAAGTAACATTGGTGAGAAGAATTCGAGCCTCCGTAGTAACTGATTTTTTATGGGAGGAAGTAGGTGTAGGGATCTGAGCAGTCATGTTTGTCATCTGATAGCTAACTAGGAGGGTCTCGTTGGGAGTTCCTTTTAGGATAATAAAAATATGAGTCCATGTTTTTTGGCTTCTAAAGGTTTACCGACTACTTGACTCTAGTTAGGGTCGTAGTATTCTTCTTCCTCCATAAGTTTCGGAGAGGTAAAGTACGATGAACCCTCCTCACTCTCAAACCTAAAAGGGGAATTGTTTCCCCTATCCATTTTCATGACATCAAAATCTTTAACGCCCATTTAAAAACTAAAGGAAAATATATTGGAATAGAGTGTACATTGTGAATATAAGTTTGGCCAAATTAAAGAACGGTGCATAATAATATAATGTTTGGCGCACCCCAAGTAAGAATATGAAGACGACTAGAATGAGGATCGAACGACCTGGGGACAATGATCGAGATTGTCGTAATATATTTCACGGTGGTTGGAGGCTAGGGTTTTATTCGACTTTCTCTTTCAAAATATTTTATCTGTTTAAGATTGGTGAAATAAGAGAGCGAGTCAACTTTCAATTTATAGATTTGAAGGTGATGTAATATGATTTTCACTTATCTCTGTTAGCAAGTGTCTTTACTCCTTCAAGATTGGAAAAAAGGGCACTCACGCACGTAATAGGGACTGGACTGCTTCTATACAGGACATTTGCCGATCAAGCAGAGGGCGTATGAAAATAGACAATCGAATTTAAATTCAAAGAGAAACCTCCAGGTCTCTTATAGAAATAGAGACCTTAGAAGTTTCCCTACCAATTTTGTTTGACACTAGGTGTCATTGAAGCTCCAAAAAATCTAAAATGGTTAAGCATTTTTCAGTACAGCCTGAGTTAAGGTTCAACTCACCATAGGTTCTTGGACAACTGGAAAATTAGGAAACAACTTGAAGCTTCTTGTAAATTGTCGAATCAAACTCGTTTACTCACCCGAACGTTTTCCACTCATGGACATTGAGATTTTTTTCAAATATGATAATTACAGCACAAAACGTTCCTTATAATGCTACTTCGACAAGCTCACTAGAAACGGGGCACTATTGATAAACGAACAAGTACATTTGGTTCGACCTTTGGACTGGTTTTACTTGTATTAATTAATTATAAAAAGACAAGTCTAATTAAACTTTTATGTATTTTGTAAACCGTGTTATTTATTAGTCTCTTTTTAATTTTATTTTATTAATAATACCAACTCATTCGAGCAAAAAATTCCATGATTAGCTGCACCATACCACTCGGTCATTCACATCCAAAACAATTTTATTGAACTAAAATTTTCAACTTAGTTTTTTAAATTTGAAAGATATACTTAGAATATTTAAGAATTTAAATTTCAAATAATGAATATTTTATTTTTTATATCATACCATACATATAAAAACATCTAATCTATACGAATTTCATTAGAATTTTTATTTGTTTCGGAGTTTCCTGATCCATATGAAACTATTTAGACTTTCTGGTCTCCATAACATCTTAGTTGATATGATATTATTAATATAAAAAAACGGTTGTTAATAGTTTATTATGTTCCGTAAAAAATACCATAAAATTAAATTATATAACTTTTAATCAATACATATATAACTATAAAATGGATGGAAACTATCTTAAATGATAAAATAATTTTATTTTAAAAAATTTATGTAACAGTATTTTATTTTTGAATTAATTTAATACTTACATATTTACTAACAATAAAAACAGCGATTTTTGTGTGAAATAGTACACATCCACCCACCCCGATACTATTATTTCATATCATTTCACATACACGCCATCTTATCGTCCATCGTTAGTGACATTACCATTCCGACACGTGTCGGCAAATGGTTTAATCAGGTAGCTTATAAAGATTGCTTTTCTGTGGGCTGGAATACACAATACGCGAGCAACATATAATGTGGAGTAACTTTTGTAATGAGCCGCCATTATCATTAAAGTAACAATTCATGACCATCAAATTGATGATAAGAAGAACAGAATCTAAAGACGCACGATAAAATAGGGTGGACGTGGAATAACATGACATGGGAGCAATAGTCAATAAAATGCTTGTAGTTGTAACAAAAATTTAGAAGTACCAGTATAAATACAGAGACACGCAATTTATTGTGGCTAAGAATTATGGATCGATTTAGATAATAAAATTGTTTATTTAAAAAAAATTGTTTATATATTAAAAATCATTTGCGGTATATGAAAGTACTTTGGAGTGAGATACTCTCTGTTTTATAATATAATTTTTTTTGGAAGAAATTTATTGTTTTATAATATTTGTCGTTTTCATTTTCCAAGGCAGGTATATACTACTTTCGACCAATAATATAATTAACTTTATACACAAGTTATTAACTCTACCAATCAAATTTATTTTCTTTTATTATTTCAAAATCATTATTACATTCTTTCATACTCGTGCAACAACCTTAAACGACTAATATTATGAAACGGAGGGAGGAAGTATATTCTGTCTATTATTTTATTTTTAAAAATTCTAGCACATATATTAGTGAAAATAGTGATTTTTTTAATCCTATTTATGGATTAAATGTAATAAATGTTTTTTAATATATTTTTTATTGATAAATATAATAAATATTTTGTTAATCTAATATAATAAGTATGTTAATGGTATCTTTTTCTTTTCTTAACCCGAATTTTATTGTATTATATATAAAAACCGCTTGTATATCTGATATAGTTATTATTATTAAAGCAATAGGAAAATATCAACTTGCTGATTTTAATGTTTGAGTTTTTTTTTACGGTCCATCGGTATATCTATAGCCTTGAGGTCTTCAGCAATCACATGTAGAAGAGATGACGTATCTGATGGCGTGGTGAAAGATTAGAAAAAGAAAACAATAAATATTACATTAACCCTATGTTAGAGAATAAAGGAGACTCGGAGAAATAATCTCAAAATTCTATTAATCAAAGTCTAGCCTAAAATTAGGGTTTGAGACGCCTTAAATAGGAATCACTCAAATCCCTAATACAAAATATGGAAACAAAAATAAACGCAATAAAATAGTTTCTTATTAAATTTGAATGTAATCAGATTTAATTTGCTATCTTCAATAAATCCTTAAAAGTATAAGAAATAAAATAAAATAAAACTAAAACATTTAAATAGATTTTTATAGTAGACCTTCTCCCAGCAGTAGTATCAAATTTTTCCGTTTGAAAAATAATTGAATACTTCAGAAGACTTAAGGAGCGAAAAAATCATCCACGGGAGTATCAGATTTTGCATGTAATTTTTTTGTGCCAGATTGACAATTTGTTAAGCTTTTCGATTTGCGATTTCGACTACTACACTTTTCATGATCGCCTTCACCACCTCCAATTTCGATAGATTTGCGTTCACTGACGATGGATTCATTGTTCTAGATAATTTTCTCCATAGATCCGTACGCCTGCCCAAGAGCTTCCACTTTGTGAAACATGTGGTTGATTTTTCTTCTGTAGCTTGAAACGAAGATCTTGAGTATCAACATTGATATTTGAGTGTCGTCGTCGAACTTCATCGTCTTCATAAAGATCGAGCTCCTATTTGTCATATTGCCTTTCTTTTTTGCCAGTAACTTGTCACTTGCAAGTAGAATCAAAAGCATTGATTCCATTCAAAATATCCACAACTGACCTCTTTGATGTTGAATATTCATTTTTCATTTTGAAGAGCCAGCATAACGTCTAGCATACCCTTTGAAATGTATTGATTTGGAAGAAATATGGCTTTTAGATGTTTTTAACCTAACCTTTTATTTTCTTGCTCAATAATGTCTTGAAGGCTTTACAATCATCTCTTGTGTCTACAGGTGAGGTGGGAAGGTTGCTAGTGTATTATAGTTGTAGAGAGGAAGAATCTGATGTTTGAGTGTTCTAATCCTCGTTTCCAGAAATCCTTTGGCCTTCAATGTTTCAAAAGCATTACTAATGTCTCCAACTTTTATCGCAGGTAAGTGATTTACAATCTTATGGTTTCTCGTGTCAGGAGATTCTTGGTTTAATTTAGTGATCTTAAAAAATTTATTTTTGGATCCAATAAATAACTATGTAACATCTTGTTGATTTTTCTTGGATACTTGATTATTGTTGGATACATGACTTGAGAAAGTGATTAACAACGTCAGATACATACCCAGAGTGAAATAAAACATTTTATCTATTGGGATGTTAAATAAATAAGAATTTACATATAGAAGTGGAGACGGTAAACTCATGGTCTTACAAGGCTCACTTTTTGTTATGATATCCTATAATACTAATGGTGTATTACTTTTTTATGGCTCTATAATGATATGGGGGATGTCTAGTGCCATAAATGATTATATCAGGATGTGGTATCATCAGATTAGACATTTAAGTGATAATGGACTTGGTGACCTAAGAAAACATGGGATGTTAAATGGTACCATAGTTCAACACTGAGTTTTTTTTTGTGAAATTTGTGTATTGTGTAAGAACAATATGGTGAAGTTTTTGCACAAACAAACAACCAATAGAGCGCTTGATTATATTCACTCATATTTTTGGGGTACGTCATGAAAACCTACCATAGGTGGTGCAATATATTTTATATCGTTGATAAATGATTATTTTAGGAAAGTATGGGTTATATTTTTAAAAACCAAGGATGAAATTTTTGCTCCATTTGTGAATTAGAAGACAATTAAATATGTGAACAAAGAGTTCACTAGCCATTGTGCAAAGTTTGAAATTTGGTGGAATGGGTTAGGTGTGTGCTTCATACAGCTGGAATTGGCTGAAGGTTATGGGGAGAAACCACAATAACAGCTACATATATCATCAATAAGAGTCCAACTACGACACTTAAGTTTTTTTCTCAAAAGGCCTGGATTGGAGGGAAACCTAAGCTTCATACTGCCTACGTACATGTGAAGCAAGATAAGCCTCGACTGAGACCATTAAAATGTTTGTTCATCAATTATCTAGAATGAGTAAAAATATATAGATTACGGTGACTTGAAGCTGGACGTCAGAAGGTATGATAAGCATGGACGTGGTTTTCAATAAAACATGACATTGAAAAAGATAATGGAAAATTAATCTAGTATTGTTGAGAAGATATGTGAAGTTGATGATGGTTTGATCAAGAGAGTAAAGTTGTCGATGTTTTATCGAAGATTTTGGGCATAGTCCAGCTTTGAATCATACAGAGGAATTTCAACCATAACATGAGGTTAAACATGGCCGAGGGTCTAGTCTTCCAAGGCCTTCATATTATCAGACGGGATAACAACATGATCTTAATAGTTATCAATATGTGAGAGATAAATCATGCAGATCATGCAAATAACCATAGAGGTATGATTTTGGACATTTGATTGGTTATGCTTTATCTATTGAAACACATGGAGATGTTCTTAAACCAGAAATCTATCACAATGTTATAAAGAGCATTAATATAGAAAATTGGCTTACGACTATGAAACAATAATCAAAATCTCTTACCAAAATGGGCATTTGGATTCTTGTGAAGCATCTGAATGGTCAAAAACTGATTGAGAGTAAATGGATATTTAAGAGGATGCCATATAATCCTAGTGTTGAGTCACCGAAATATAAGGCTAGACTAGTTTCTAAAAGCTAAATCAAGAATATATTCATGTTTTGCAATACTTGTAATAACATGTTTTGTAAGTTTTTATTAACTTCATCGTTTGCAATTATAGTAAAAACATGTTTCACGAGTTTTATTAAGATTTTTCAAATCCAGTTACAACATATTTCACAAATGTTTACTGACTAAATTTTGTTAAGTTAAATTTCACAAGTTTGATTATCATGTTGTTTCCATCATTTTAATACATATGTTTACATGTATAGATAAAATAATTTGTCAGAGAATAACTAGTAGCACCAATATCAACATGGAAAACTAAAGCCTAAAAAATATTGTTTAATAATAAAATATAACTATTACTTGTGTTATAGTAGAATGTATGGGATTTTATATAAAATAATACAGTTAGACATTCGCTCAATAACTACAAGGGTGTCTGTAAACGAGCATAGTTATTTTATTCCTTCTAAAATGGCAAAATAATGATCATGTACTTATATAAGTTCATAATTATATTGTATGAAGTGTAAATGAATTTATTCTTATTTTTCTACATTAGAAAAATAAATTCATTTTGTTATTCCGACAAAGTTTGTACTAGATTACTCGTAATATAATATCAAATTAACAAATTATAATATTGTAGTACAAAATACACTAATACATAAGATGTGATATATGTAATAAAAATAGCACAACATATAATTTAATATACATACCACAAAATATTACAACGTAATACAAAGTACTTAATAATAAACAAAAAATACAACAATAAAAGTATTAAAAATTTACCAATGCATGTCCAAAAATATCATCATAGTTGCCATGGATATCTCGGCGGGTCATAAATTTTCATATTGTGTAGCTCTCAAGTGTTATGTAACTGTATTTTCACCATCGTCACACACACACACACACACACATATATATGGCATGAACATAACCTGAAAAGTCATCAGCTCAATCAATCATAAATTATATCATTGTTTTTAACAAGAATAAAGCAATAAATTTATTTTAGAAAATTTTCACTATTTGTTTTTAAAATCAGTATCTTCTATTTCATAAATTATGTTTTACAAATAATTTTTTTCTAATTGACAAAACAAATTTTTTTTAATTTAAAAATTATGTTTCTCTCTCGTAGTATATTTACAATTATGTTCTTAAAAATATTTTTCTTTAATTTCATAAATTATTTTCCTCAAGTGAGTATGTTTTTCTAATTCCGCAATATGTTTACCAACCTAGTTTCATAAATCAGTTTATTATTTTTTTCATAAATTATTTTTTTTGAATTTGAAAAATAAGTTCATGTTATTTCTCTATTCACTTACCAGCTTTGTTTCGAAAATATCTTCCTCTAATATTGTAAATTATTTTTTTACTAACTTTTTGAAAATTTTATTTATGCATATATACTTTTCTAATTTTTCAATATGTCTAAAAGCCTGATTTCGCATAATTTTTTTTTCAATTTTGAAAATTAATTGTTAGCAATCCAAAATCATCAATGTTTACGAAGAATTTAGCATACTTAGGTTTGATGTAAATTTTTTTATTTTCGGTATATATAATACATCTGTACTAATATAATAAACACACATGCGTCACATGAGTTACTTCATAATCAATATGATTGGGATTATAATCGTGGTATACCAACTAAACATTGTACATAGATAATTCAAACCGTTTCCATTATCTTTTTAATATCCTGTCTTATTTTTTAGTACTCCACATCCAAAAAACCATTAGTCCGAGTATGAAGCTCAATTTTAGGGATATTATTCAAAATATTCACAATATGATTAGTGACCTTCAACCCAACAATATCGTGCACATAATACAACGTGATGGTCATTTCATTGAATAAAAATGAAAAATAATAAGGGTGACATCTCTCTCACCCACTCTCTCTCTTTCTCTCCACATGTAATGAGTTAGTTTGTACAAAAATTTGTCAAAAGGTTGATTAGTCTCCTAAACAATATCGTATCCAAATAAATATGTACTTGCTCTTGATGCTCGGGACTGCATGATCAAAATTGATATAATAAGAGTATAAGTTTATGTATTTCTCATACAACATAAATAAAATAACTATATCACATATAATAAAATAATTTGAAAACTAAAATACATTATATTTCATAATTTAATCTAATTCTATGTTTTGCAAGTTCAATATATCATGTTTCACAAGAACAAATTTTGCTTTGTTTCACGATTTTAACCTACCGTGTTTCATAACTTAACATTTAACAAGATGTTATTTTTCACAATGTATCATTTTGAATAAAAAAGTAACATTCACAAATGTCATGTACTATATTTTTTCAACTCTATCTATAATATTTTGCAATTATTGAATAAAATAAATCAAAATTCTGTTATCTGAAGACAATATGTACTAACAATTATATTTGTTTAAAAAGAATATAAAACTTCAACATTACTTCATATTTTCGTACTTAATGTTGTTTTTTAGTTACATGATCAGAAAATGGAGCTATTGTTTTGTTCATGTATTACACAAGATTTTCTCATGTCTATTATAATAGTGTACTTTACTGGTTCAAAAGGCAAAGAAGAGCCAACTCTTCAACTCGTGTATATATCAAGTTTATTCACTTGATCCATTTATTACACGATTCCTCGATCTAATCCATAACTTGGAAAAATATTAAAACACTATTAGCTTCAAAATGCAAGAACTAGTTCAAAACTATATTTTGTTATCATTTCATAAACTTGGGCATAATAAAATTTCACAACTATATTTTTTCAATTTAATATTTTATAGCTACAATAAACTATATTTTGTAACTTAATTATATCATATTTTGCAACTTATATATACTAAGTTTCATAACTTTAAAAAACTTAATGATGGAACTTGATAGACTGTGGAAAATTTCATCACACTCTTTGCTAATGTTTGGTGAAACTTTTGAAAATATATACATGTGTTTGATGAATTATGTTATCTTCTTTGTCAGATCCTTGTCGAAGAACATGAGCCAAATTTGATATGATTTGGCCCGATTTCGTTCGATTCAATGGTCATAATCACTTGTATATAAAGACTTTAACTCATTTATGACTTCAAACAACATTAATCTTACAAAAAAATATACCTAAAAACAAACCTAAATTCAATTTTATTTTTTAAAGAAAATAATTGAATTCTTTATATGTTAAAGAGAAAAGTTGATGAACTAAAATTACATTTAATTTGAGTTTTGGAATTTCATTCATGGAAGAAAATAAGTACTGAAAGTTTAACAAGTTAAATTTTAAAAAAAAAAGTGTTTTTATGTTAAAATTATAATGACTATGTTTAGTAATTAATTTATACGATGATTTTCTAAATGTGATAGTTTTTTTTAAAACAAAAATGACATTTATTATTAACAATTTTGGACATTTCATTTTATAATTTCACCATATTTAATAAAATTGATTTTAAAGCCCAATTCAGTATTTACATGTCTTTTCAATTTAAAAAAAATGACATTAAAATTTTTAAATGAATAAAAACATATTTTTAAATATTACACCAAAAAATATATATTTTTAAATAGGATAATCTACTAGTAACCACCAAACACCAAATGTATTTATCAATAACCACCAAAGGTTTTATAAAGTACGAATAATGACCTGATTTTAAATATCGATAACCATATAAACTTTCTGTTAATACCACTATAACCTATAACTATTCTTTATCTTTCCTAATTTTATTTTTTAAATGTCATATCTTTCAAATCACACCTTCAAAAAATCCAAAAATATTAGTGGTTTTTTTCTTTTAAGACAAACAAAACTATATTCAATAAATATATATATTTTTATATTTTCAGTAATGTAATTACATGTAACTTGGTTGCAAAATAAGTATGGAAATAGGGGTTGTGTTTTGGTTGTGTAATTACATGTAGTTTGGTTGCTAAAAAATAATTGTGTTGTAGTTCTATAATTGCGTGTATTTTGAATAGACTAATGACAACAATTAGTACAATTCAGAAAAAGTCAAAACATTAACAACAACTGGAACATGGACACTCTTAGAGTTCTTAACTACTTCTAATATTAAGCTAATTGAAATATTTCATAAAAGATCATGAGGTTGACACTATCACTTGGTGGCAATCTAAATATGGTATATTCAACACAAGAAACACTTGGAATCACATCAGAACCAATCACAACAAATCCAACTTATTTAGCAAGACCTAAAACAACATTACTCCAATGGAATACTCATTCTTAATATGGAGAATTCTTAATAACTGGTTACATATTGATTCTAGAATTCGAAAAAACATATGGTTATGGTGTCCAAGTGTCAATTCTGTGATAATATTGAAACCTCTAACTACTTGTGTGTTTCTTGTAACAATGTTTGGGCTATCTGATCATTATCTTGCTGCTATTTTCAAGGTTAAAATTGGAAAATTCATGACTACTGCTCATACGACAACGAGCTGGTACTGGTCTACATAAAGAAAGTTTATGCTCAAACTATTTTGTCTATTATCATCTACTGAGTCATTTGGAAATAAAGAAACAAATAAAGATTCAAATGCTTATCAAACTCTCATAGTTCATCTATTAATTACATACAGTATATCATCACATGTATTCATCATGAAAACCTCTTTAAGAAGAAGCATTGGTACAATTATGATGTTGTTTCAATGAAATTAGGTTGTTGTAATAATTTAAAAAATAATAAGAAGCCTACTCACCGCAGGTCTCCTTCGCTCTTAGATAGAGTTAAACTCAACACTGATGCAACTTGCTTAGCTAACGGTGGAGTCATCATTAAAGATAGTAATGGAGACATCGTTTATAGAGCTGGAAACTTATATGGAAAGCTAACCCCGATTAAGGTTGAAGATAGAGCTCTCCTTGAACGTCTCCAAATTTGCAAGAACAAAGGTATGGTTAGGGTATGTATTGAATCTGATTCCGAAATTTTGGTAAATCTTCTGTCATCGGGTGAAAATTCTTCACCTCTTACGCCTCATCTAAATTTTTGTAGAGGTATCACCCTCAATGGTAAATTCTCACATTTCCAAAGACCAAAACAAAGCTGTCGATTGGCTAACTAAGTGGACTGTAAACGTAAGATGTAAATAGACTTTGGTATCTTTCATGCTTCCCCTCATTTGAGTGCTATCACTTTCCTTAAAAGCATTGGCATGAGATATATAAGAAGTGTTTCTTAAATCTAAAATGCAATTTATTCTGAAACTGTTGATTATTATTCAATGTTATATTAACCCACCAATTACAGCTAGCACGTCTCCTGACAAGTATTTGCAAGAATTTTTCTCATAATTATTTTACAAGATCAACATGGATATGTAGCTTATAGAATGAGTTCGTATCACTAACTTCAAATCCAAAGGTTCATAATAGACTTGAGTTGGTCATCTATATCCCGATATAACTGAAGATGAAACTCAAATCAATCAACGACATACTTGTTCCAAACTCTCTATTGGTCAGCATATCTGAATCGAGTCTTTATCATGATTCTCCTTTAATGGATTATTTCTCTACCCTATCATTTCTCTTAGTATCTTTTTTGTATCAATTTTGGAGATGGATTTGCCCATGATTCCAGTCTTAATGACTCGGTTTCTATCTTATCGCTCTGACGCAGAGCTTTAGTCCAACAATCTCTTAATTCAGAGCTCCAATCAAACTTCTTTGTGGCTTCATTACAACTTCGAGAAATTAAAAATCATTGCTCTCTATGGAAGTGCCCAATTTAATTCTGAAAATTAAAAAATTGGCGCTCTGTTTTTCATTTAAGCTTTGTTTTCAATTTCATTTTTAGTTACAATTTGGAACCTAACCTTTTAATTCAATATAATTTATTATTATTATTAAAAAAACAATTATATTTAAAATATTATTATTTTATTAACAATTTAATAAATTTGGTTTGAGAAATATGTTTTGAAGTATTATTTTAAATAATTATATTATTAATATATTTAACAATGAAGTATTGTCTTACTTAAATGTGTTTTGATATGAGCAATATATAACCATTCTATAGTACTATTAGCTAATTCTCTTAAATTATCCCAAATAACCAGCTATTTTCTATAATATATTTAGCATAAACAATACAGACCAGAAACTCTTTGTTGAGAGTAGAATATCAAACTTTATAATACATGAATTGATCATTATTGAACAATATCCATTTGAAGATCATTTTTAATATTATCCAAATTTTGTTACTTATATTGGAAAACAAAATTGAAAACCTAACATCCTTGTAGCCCTATCTAACTTGATCATAGATAACATAGGCTCTTGAAGAGCTATGGAATCCACCTTTTCAGCCTTATTAATATATATTTGATTCTCCTTGTTGTTCCTTTGTTTCCCACGCCACAACTATTCCAGTTTAAGATTTTAATTATCATTTAGGGATTGTATTATAGGGTCTCGTTAACCCTTTAGAATATAATAATTTGGTTTTGATAAGACCTTTGATTAGTTTAATTTTAGTATGTTTAATCCTCTTACTAATACCCTTATTAATATATTTCATTTCAGTTATTTTACTAAGGATTTGGGATAGAGGAAGACTGCCAGATGTTGAAGGTTTGAGTGAGTTTGATTCAGTGTCCAGATTATCAAAACACTTTGATTAAGTAAAGATAGTTCCTAATTTTATAGTTTGTAGAGCTTCAATTATTTATTTTCATATTTTTCTCTAAAGTGGTTGTTTTATAGGCTAGAACAAGGTGAGTGTTATGAAGGCTAACATTAGTAGGTTTTTTATTGATGGTAACCTTTGGGATCTCTCTTTTACTATGTTTTAAGAAGTGAGTAGGTGTCTTGGAGGATGAGTCGTCATTTTTTGAGGTTCTTTAGAAAGGCTCCCAAGCCATCTAGATTTCATCATTTTTTGTAGAAAGTATTTATGGTTGAATGATACCGGTTTCTTTTTTTTAATCATGAATTATAATGGATTTGACTTTAGAAACCCATGTTCCTTTTTTGCAAGATGGGTTTTGTTAAGATTGGCTAAAGTAGTAGGTTATAATTGGTTGTTCTTTAAAGACTAACTATCTTTATTTGATATTAATTTGTATGAGTCTTTTGATTTATGGCCAATGTGTTTATAATCTAAACAATAAGATGGCGTATCACCATAGATGATTTTTTGCCAAAAACCATCATTGTCTCCAAAATTAATCCAAAGCTTTTGAATAAGAGTTGTTAAAACATCCAACTCAATCCAAGCTTTGCAGCACTAAATTTGGTCATGTTCTTAAAGGGAACCCCTATAGATGGAGGCTTACCTAAGCACTTAGCTATATTAAAACTAACCCAAACTGGAGTAATTAGAGATTCAATACTTGAGGTTAAATATATGATACCATTTTACGGCTCTCAATGAATATTGGCCAATGTTCGAGACATTACATTTTCAAAGTTTTATAAGGTCTTGAATTTGGTATAGCTCTATAAGGACATGGCTAGAGTCCCAGAGAGAAACATTAAACACACCTACAAAACAAAATGTTTTCAGAAATTTTAAGATTATATCCAATCGAGTTCTGCCAAAAGAGAATTTAGCAATAAAAGTAAATTTAGATATGGATAATAGATTTTTCTTATCATGGTCCGAGGAGTTTATAATCTTATAGTCTCTTTTGTCCTGAATATGCATGTTGTTATGGATAATTTTCTTTGCTTTGTTTAATGTAGCATCTACATAAGATTTAATATTGTTTGTATTTTGTAAAGGCTGAGGTATTTGATGTATTAGTGAGGAGTTGTCAAAAATTGGATTGTATCTTAAGTCGTGAATTTGAGGCACTCTACTCTGGTTTTGGGTCATCTTTTTTGTTGGTAATGTAGGATGGTTTTCATCAAATATTTTTTTCTTTTGGACTAAGAGCGCATAAGCATGGTTTAAAACTCTGTTTTTAGAGACAACATAAAGATATTCTTGGGTAAAATGGTGGTTGTTAACAACATCAGTTGATGGAACCTTGTGAGAAAGTTGTTTATGAAATTTCAGTCATGATGAGTGACGTCGGGCAAATCTCGGTGAAGGATGATAAGGCTCTGGTTTTTGGAGCTTTTTTTTCCAATTAGTACCTACCGACTAACCTGCTTAATTTATATTATTTATATTCTTATTAAATATAAGTTTTTTCTATTCATAAAAAATATAATTTAAGCGATATTATAAAAACTAATATATATTAGTTTTTATTTATTACATAACTATTTGATCATGTTGTTAATTTATAATTTATTTGATATTATATATTTATTATATTTATTATATATATTATATAGTTCAATGGATTTTTATTTCCAAACGGGTGGGTTTGGTTAGATCAATTCCACCATTAACAATGATTTTTAATGAAGAAAAATTATCATTTATTATAAAATATACAACGTCAAACACATTATCATGTAAAAAATAATTATTTTATTATTAAAAAAACACGAATAGACAAATGTATCTAATACAAAATCATGAATTAAATTCTTTCTAAAAAAATATACGTATAATAAATCTTTCAAATAAAAAAAAATGTTCACTAGAAAGTATCGATTGGATATCATAAATTTATTAAACAAACCACGAATTATCCTCTGTCGTATAAATACATCTTTCTCACCTCAATCAAACACTTAACGACTAATTCACAGTTGAAAATCTCATATTCACGATTAATTATGCTAAACATATTTTTTAAAGTCGTCAATGCATGTAATTTCATTAATCACGAATCAAAAAAAACTCTGAGTAAATCAATTCACCAATAATGACCACTTGGGCGATATCTTGGCTCTGTGATCTATTCATAAAAAGTTGAGACACTCATAATAATGCAATCCATATAGAATATAGACATAAAATAATTATAGAAAATATTCTAAATTTCCAAACATATGATCGAGGTATAAATAAATGACCTTTATAGGTGTGTATACCGCGCAAAGCTGCAAATAATGTTTTTTACCACGACTTTAACAACGTCACTATGGTGTTTCGGTTTGTTCACACAACCATTAGGGGTGTAGCGTCGATTCCATAAAAAATAATGGTTTGTCACGGTAACAATCAAAGGGTGTCACTACAAAATAACCATAGTTGTTTATGGTTTGATTAAAACTTAACGCGTGACGGCGACGCTTCCTTTTTCATGGTAACATAATCTCAAATCAATCCAAAAAATCCAAAATATATATTTAATTGGTTGGACATATAATCTAACATGATTTAGTCATTAATGAGTCAAATAACATGCAATTTAAAAATCTAAATTCACACATATAAAATCAACCAAAAATATATATTTGGTGGATCCTTTACATAAAATGAAATCACATGCTTGTCATATTTGATTTTAGAACATAAAATCTAACACGTAATCTTAAAGAGATATCTTTAAAATATATATATATATATATATAATCCTAGATTATTTGTGAAGATTGAATACTTTCTTATATGTGATATAAGAAAAACTTGCATGAGGCAGACATAATATTTTCTTTGTTCTTTCATTTATTATGATGAATGTAAATAGATACTATATGATTTACCCTTTCCTTAGAAACATTCTTATCATTGTGAAGATCTGGAATCTTCAAGATATGATCTTCCAAGCAGCTACTAAAGAAACATTCATACCCTTGTGAAGATCTGGAATCTTCAAGATAGGATCTTCCAAGCACCTACTATCAAGATTTTGTTTTAGTCGTATCATTAAGAAATGAACACATTGTCTCTTTATATAGGATTGTAATTATGGTTTTAATTTTTTAATAATAATCATATCATTTGGTTAAGTTGTTGTGATCGAGGACCATAATCTCGACTATTTTCTTTTTACAAGTTAGTCCTTAAACTTTATAGTTTAGACTTAAGTATCGATGTTTAGATTCAGTCCTTCACGAAATCCGACTGTCACCCAATATCTACACAGTTACCTCTATAAAATATTTTTATCCATTAGTCTTATTCATATTTTGTGATTATTTATTAATAATACCATTATTAACAATATTCAATGCATCAATAACAATATGATAATCCATTCTAATAAAATAACTCTAACAATATTCTGAATAGTAAATGTAGTTTAATAAATTTCATGATATAATATGCAAGTATAAAAAAATCCTATAAACAGCTCACATGACACCAAAGTTAAAGGTGATTCATATAAGAAATAAGTTTGGACAGAATTATAAACGTGTGTACGAGATACTCTTCATCACCACGACACTTAGTTCTTTATGGGTTTCACATGATACATAAGAATGTCGATGATGTAGGCAGAAGGCCTCTACAAAAAAATCTATCTAAATCTATTAGTTTTATTTTATTTTATTTTATTTTCTTAATATTTTAAAAATGATTTAAAATAGTAAATTAAATATGATTAGATTCAGATTTAATAGGATATTATTTTATTGCATTTATTTTTGTTTCCATATTTTGTATGAGGGATTTGAGCGATTCTTATTTAAGGCGCCTCAAACCCTATTTTTGTTTTTTAGACTTTGATGAATAAAAATTGAGAATTTTCTCTTAGTCTCTTATACTCTAACTTAGGGTTAGGGTTTATATATCATTGTTTTGCTTTCTTCTCTTTGTGTTTGCCGCCATCTATTCTATCTTGTAGCTTGGCGCTACCAGTCGACCACATCCTTCGATATATTAAGTCTCTTATTTCATATATTATATATTTTCATATGTTTAATCTGGTTCTTTCACTTTTTTAAGTAATCTTTATTACTTTATTGGATATGCGTAATCCATAAATAATTAGCATCTTCAAAACCTATCAAAGTTACCAGTACTTCAAAAATGGACCATATATATGTTTAAACTTACATATAAATTTGGATAATATATAATGACTAGTTTATTAATGTTTGAGATACTAAATTATCTTAATGTTTGTTAAATATTAATAAAGCTTTGTGAAAGTTTTTCATAACCACCTGAAATTAATATTATGAGCCTAAATTATACCTGATTGTATGTATATTTTACTTTTTCTGTATGGGGAGGCACATAGAGGTTCCACTTTGAAACCTACATAAATTTTTACAGAGGAGGATTTAGACCGATTGACCAAATTTATGGAAAACATTAAATCGATACGGGGTATAAGAGAGGTGGACAAAAATAAGGTTTTTATTCACAAAGGTGTTTTTTTATCATAATATGAAGAAGCCCCGTGTCATGCTTGGTAGAATACCAATATAAAGAGAAAATATTAAGAATTTTCCATTAGAAAAATATAAATTATGTCATATTTTACTTGGATGAAAATCTTAACGTGGTCGGTTATTGACCGAGCCGTGAAATTTGAGAGGTTCAAAAGTCCAAAGTAACCAATATAAAACATAATAATAGTATCCCAATGTGAATGAGATTTCAAGTGAAGTCAATTAAGGTTAACTTGTGTTGTTCTAAAGGTTAAAAGGCTCGAGTTCATATTAAAAGAAAAAGAAGTTGCTTTTCTAATGTGGGTAAGTTTTTTTTGTCCTTCTAATGTTAAGGCAAGGTGTTAGAGATGTTACTTATCTCGAGATTTCTCATAAAATATTTTTGATGTTCACTGAGTTGAGGTGGTCCAAAAAAATAACATTTTTCCACTAATGAGAAATTTATCTTTGGCAAGTTGCGCGTCATGATGTTAGATTGGGTCATTCTTCTTATCTAGTCTCAAATTTGAAAGTTATACTATAATAATATTATTTTATACATATATTTAAAATAAAAATAAAAAAACTAATAGTATTTAGTATTATACATAATGTCGTTTACCATCACTATCATATGTCCAAAAACTAAATGAAAACATAGGTATATCATTGATGATGTTTTAAGAAGACTTTTATCATATACATGTTTACCTCACATATCATCATTAACTTGATACAATATTTAGATGAAGTGCGATCTTATACGCATCGCACGAAGGTTTGACCATTTCATTAACTAAATAACCAATCGTAGGCAAGAAAGTAAAATTTGAAACATTGTAAGTGAATATATAATTGAAATCATGAGTAGATTAAAACACGAGCTACTATTATATATACTAAACTAAAGTTACCGCACTTATATAAATTGACTAAATTGTATGTTGTTTATGGCTAAGAACTCTAGTTAGTCGCCAGAGTTAGTCATTTGTTTCAAAACTACCACTCAAGTTATATTTGTGTCAAAATCACCATTTTTGTTGGTTTTCTTTGCATTTATGGTCACTAGCGGTGACAAAAAATATAAAAAAAAATGAACAATAGTGACCATTGGTGCAACAAAGTGACTGTTTTGATACAAAAATTAGATAAATGGCAGTTTTGCAACAAGTGATAAAATCTGATGACTAACCATAATTTTTAGTCGTTGTTTAGTCATTTTATAATTGGTATACTAGTTCATTGTGGTATTATGTTAGAAACTTTAGCCACATTGTATATATTGGGATGAATTTAACTATTTATAAGATATATTTGTCTAATTAATAAACCTAGTCATTTTCGATTTCTCTCGATTATCTCTATACATGTTTACCATTCATTACGGTGTCAATAATTATGTTGGATCCTTGTTTGTTTTATTTAAGAATGACAGGTCTCCCATATGTTTATCTTTGGTAGATTTGATCATATTTTTTGTATGTGATTTTGCACGAGTTTCTATTTCATCGTTTGTTTGATATATGCTTTTTTATATTGTTTGAGATTAATGGTGTTTTTGTATTTTACTTATTTAGATTTTTTATTCTGTTTGAAATTGTTGGTGGTTCACTTCTTAGGTTCAATTCGGTCAGATCTGTTTACATTGACTGCACTCACCAAAATCGAAAATTGAAAATCGAAAAAAACACTTTGTAATTGTATTTTCAAAACCTGTCTCTATTTGTGTTTTTGTGTCTCTCAAATCTCGTATCTCTTACCCTTATATATATAACCATAGGGTTTTCTATGTTATAAATTGGATTTAATTTGGACCGGATCCTAATATTTTGTTCAAGTTTTTTAAAATAATTATCAGTAGCTCTAATTAAAATTTCAAAATAAAACCTTTCAACTTAATCGAAATAAAATAAAATAGAATAGATTGTTTTGCCGCTATAATTTTAATTATTTTTTATTAATTTTTAAGTTGATTAAACTTAAAAAAATTATAAATTGCAAAATAAAATAAATTATAAATATAAGGAAAATAAATTTCAAATACAAATTTAGCTATAAATCAAAATAAGGAGTAGAAGACAATTATAGTGGTTGATGATTAGATTTTAGACCTAATTAACGGTATATTATATATATATATATGAATTATATAAAAACAAAATAAAATATACTATAAAAACATTATATAATTACTAGAGAATTACTTTAAAAAACTAAAAGACTGTAAAATTAAAATCGAAAAAAAATATAGTTTAAAGTCAAATTTAAGTACTACTATTGAATATTGATGGTCCGGTGAAGTTATGAATGAAATTACGTAATATATGAATCTTGTTTATTGTGCTTCTAAAGTTGGCTTTAACCATAGTGCCTCCAATATATCCAATAAAATTTGGATTTTCTCGGATGATAATATATCTGTTAACATTTTGATTGACCATATTCAATGTTTGCATATAGAAGCCACTCATAACATTCTTGATAAAAACTTTCTTTTAACTTTTGTCTATGCTAAATGTCAGCGCTTAAATAGATTAGATCTTTGGGATACTTTACGTAACATTTCTAGTGCTAATAAAGCTTGGTTTGTTTGTGGTGACTTCAATGCGATAAGTTCTATAGATGATCAGATTGGTTGCTCTACATTCTGTCAAAATAGTGCTGATGATTTTAACAGAATGATAAGTGATTGTAGTCTGCTGGATGGTGGGTATGTTGGGTCTAGATTTACTTGGTCTAACAAGACTAAATGGAGACGTCTGGATTGGGTCTTTACTAATAATTTATGGAATGATATCTTCAGTAACACCAATGTCATTCACAAAGCCAGAACTGGATCTGATCATATGGCCATCCTTGTCAATTTTTCTAGTTTGTCTTATAGTGCTAGAAAGAATTTTAGATTTCAGAACATGTGTTTGCTTGATGAAGGTTTTATGTCTCTTGTGTCTAATAATTGGGAGCAGGACATGGATGGTGATCCTTTGAACAAGTTTTGGCTTAAATTAAAGAGGTTAAAAGCTGCCCTTGTTGATTGGAATAAGCATCATTTTGGGAATGTTTGCAGCAAAGTTCAAGCTTTGGACGATGATATTCTTAGGGTGGAAACTTTACATCAATATCAAAACACTAGTCAATCGAAGGAGGAGCTGAATAAGTGTAATGCTTTATTGATTAATGCCTACAAAATGGAGGAGGAATATTGGTTGCAAAAGTGTAATGTTGACTGGATCAGGGATGGGGACAGAAGTACCAAGCTCTTTCATAGCTATGTTTCCAAGAAAAGAAAGAAAAGTGCTATTAATGGTATTAAAGAGAAAAACATTTGGATTACTGATAAAGACTTTATTAGTAACTCTGTTGTTGCCTACTTCACTAAGGCTCTTGCTTGTAGCCCTTATAAGGATAAGCAAGATGAGTTAGATATGATGAATCATAATTTGTTCAAGACCATTCCATGTGTTGTTACTCAAGAGGATAACAAGAGCCTGCTCATTCTGCCTGGAGAATATGAAGTTCTCAAAACAATCAACAATCTTAAAGCTTCAAGCGTGGCAGGTATGGATGGATTTAATCTATTCTTTTATAAAAAAAACGTTGGAACATTATTAAAAAGGATCTCATTTCTGCTCTTCATCATGTTATTAGAGGTTGTAACATCCCTAAAGGCATTATTTCTACAGACATCTGTCTCATTCCTAAGTCCATTAATCCCACTTGTTGGGGTGATTATCGGCCTATCAGTTTATGTACTCTTCTTAATTGTATCATGGCCAAAATTTTGAATGACAGACTTGTTAACCTTTTGCCTAAGATCATCTCTAATTCTCAGGGTGGGTTTGTTCCTGGTAATTCAATTCATTCTAATATTTTAACGGCCAAAGAGCTTCTTTATGATTTGAACAGAAAAGTTAAGGACCAGAACATCATCATTCAATTGGATATGTGCAAAGCTTTTGATAAGCTCAATCATCCCTTTCTTATTGAAGTTTTAACCTACTTTGGTTTCTCTAGAATATTTATTAGGCTTATTAGTAACATGATATCTAATGTTTTTGTCTCTATCTTAGTCAATGGTGCCTCTTATGGTTTCTTTAAAACTGTCAAAGGCCTTAGGCAGGGTGATCCTCTTTCACCTAGCCTGCTTATTATCGTTGAGGAAGTCTTGTTGAGGGGTATCTCTTTGCTCTTTAAT
Organism: Limnanthes douglasii subsp. nivea; assembly: GCA_036936605.1. Classification (NCBI taxonomy): domain Eukaryota; kingdom Viridiplantae; phylum Streptophyta; class Magnoliopsida; order Brassicales; family Limnanthaceae; genus Limnanthes; species Limnanthes douglasii. The sequence continues at coordinate 26,677,818 of JAUPFV010000003.1, read as the reverse complement.
AAGAATAAATACATGAGATATAAAAGTCGTAATAAGTTATGTATCAGCAACTTGGCTTTTGCTGATGATATTCTCTTGTTCACTAACTGCAAGGATACCACTTTAGTATCACTTAATCTTTTCTTACAGGACTATCAAGCAATCTCTGGTCAGGTTATTACCAAAAGCAAAACGAAAGTTATCGTTGCTAGTGGTATGAATGATGCTAAAATCAGCTCCATTTCTAACATCACTGGCTTTAATAATGCTATGCTCCCTACTGATTATCTTGGTATCACAATCAGTACCAACAATAAGTCTGTGATTTACACTAATCTCCTTAACAAAATCAATAATAGAATTGCTGACTGGGAACCCAAACACTTATCTTTTGCTGGTAGAATCACACTGATTAATGTTGTTCTTATGAATATTGTGCTTTATTGGATGCATAGTAATGTTATCCCTTATAACGTTATAAACAAAATTGAAAAGGCTTTCAATGGATTTCTTTGGGGTTCTACTAGCTTGGAACACAAAATCCATTGGTGTAGTTGGAAAATCATTTGTAAAACGTATAAAAATGGGGGGTTTAAACATTAGAGATTTAGTTGATGTTTAACTTTCTACTTCTTGTAAGCTTTGGTTGCAGTTTAGGGATAACAAGTTACTTTGGGCCAATCCGATTCATGATATCTATTGCAAAAAGAAGCATTCTTTGCAGCTTGTCAATAGCTTGAAGGGTTCTATGGTTTGGAACATGCTTGTGAAGATAAAGTCTACTGCAGAACAATTTGTGTGCTGGTCATTAGGTGATGGCAATGTTGATAGATGGTCTAATGTCGATCCTCTTCTTTCTCTTAACAATTCTATTGACAATAGTTGGTATCATCATGAGAAGGTAAATCACTACTGGTCTAACTATCAATGGGATCTTAACTGAATTGTCAATCTTATTAGTAAGGAGGATCTGGATCGAATAAAAAACTGCACTATCAATTTCAACAAGAAGGACAAGATCATATGGAGCTTATCATCTACGGGTAACTTTAGTCACAAGCATACGTGGGATTTCATTAGAACTCATCATGTAGAATCGAGTCTGTTTTATAAAATTTGGAATGACTTAACTCCTAAAAAGCATTCTTTCATTCATTGGGAGTTGGTTAACAATTTTATGTCAACTGATTCCGTTCTTAGGAAAAGGCATATGTTTATTGTTTCCAAATGTCAATTTTGCTTAAGTTGTGAAACTACTGATCATGTTTTTATTTCTTGTGATGTTGTCTGGGCTGTTTGGCTGCATTTTGCTAACCTTTTCAATATCATGATTTACAGATACATGACTCCTATTCACATGTCTATAACTTGGTTTAGAAATACTAGAAAAAAAAACACATTAGAAATGTCATTCCTTCAATTATATATAGCAATATTTGGAAATACAGAAATCATTCTAAGTTTAAAAGTGAGACTGTTTCTTCTAATGCCATCATTAAGGATGTTCACAGGGTCATCTACTATATGAATGTTGCTGGTATTTTCAAATTTAAGCATTGGTCTAATGATAGATCTGTTGCTAAAACTCTGGGCTTCTTAAACTTATGTTGTGGTTCTTTAACAAGACCTTTTGTGCTTAAGTGGACCCCTCCATCCATTGGTAGATATAATTTTAACACAGATGCCTCTGTGATTTTTAATGGAGAAGCTAGTGCTGGTTTCATCATTAGAGACTATGAAGATAATCTAGTATATGCTGGTGGTAATGTTTATGGTAAGCTCTCTCCTATAATGGCTGAAGCTAGGGCCCTAATGGATGGTCTGATTATTTGTAACTCTAAAGGTCTTTTAAATGTCGACATTGAGACGGACTCTTCCTTACTTGTCGATTTTGTAAAGAATGATAATCTGGGTGCCTCTCATTGGTCCCTTTTTCCAATTATAAACTATTGTAGAATAATGCTCACTTCTACAATGTCTCTTATGCACGTTTATAGAGACCAAAACCGAGCAGCTGACTGGCTGGCTCGTTGGACCTTAAAATGCAAGCTTAAGCTAGACTTTGACTATACATCTGCTCCTGCTAATCTGAAATCTATTCTAATTCTTGAAAGTCTTGGCATACCTTATATAAACATTTCAGACTGAGGTTGTTTGTAAGTTTTGGTTTTAGGTCATTTTATAGTCCCTACTTCTTTCGGTTGGCTAATGCAGTTGTTGGAGCTTTATTGTTGTCCTTCTCTAGTCCCTGCTTGTTTCGTTTGGCTAATACAGATAATAGGGTTTTTTTTGGTTAGTTATGGATCTGCTTGCGTTGATGTTGCGAGTCTTAGGCTGATGCTTTGATCTTGGCGAAGGTTGTTCATGATTGTAGCTGTGATTCTTGGCTTTTGAAGCTTGATGTGCTTTAATCTTGGCTGTGATTGAAGCTCATATGGAATGATTGGCTTGTTTTGGGATTCTTGGCAGTTTGAAGCTTGCTGAGCTCTTTTCATGGCTGTGTTTGAAGCTCAAGTGTTTGGCTTTTGGCTGGTTGGATTAAGTGAAGCTGAAATTTTGGTCTTCTTTGATTTAAAGCTTGTCTTTAGTTTAATTCTCTCAAATATGATTTTGGCGGAAAATTTACCGCCTTTTATTCAACTCTAGTTTCAATTTATCAAATATAAGGTCATTGCTTTAAAAAAAATGAAATTACATGAGATGTGTTAAAAGCGATTGATGCGTTAAAATGAATTACAACACGTGACAAATAGCCTAATCAGGTAGCTGACAGAGATCGCTTCTTCACTGGACTGGCACTGGCAGACAGAATAATAGTAGTGATGTAGGAGGACTGGAGGAGTAGCTTTTGATATGACCTGTCAATTCTTCACTAAGTTCTCGTCCGATTTTCAACCGGAAGTTGAACAATAAAATGTCAGTAGTAAATTGGGGAAGTATCAACGTGAATACAGAGACACGCGATTTCTTACGGTTAGATATTATGAATCGACTTTTAGGTGATAAAATTATTTATTTTAAAAAGATTTGTGTAATTATATTAAATATATAATATAATATTTTATCTATTATTATTTTTATAAAAGTATACATCCATATATATATATATATATATATATATATATATATATATATATATATATAATTCTAAATATATAGAATATATAATAATTATTTAAATTTAAATAAATATTTTACTTATTCAAATTATGTAACTTTTAAAAGATGTATTGCTTAAGCATACGTGAATAAAGATGGATAAGCCGAAAATATATATAATTAGAAATTTTTGGATTCACTCAAAGTAGAGTTGTGACGAAGGTTTAGGGGCAAAGATGTTTACAAAAATTTAAAGACGAATTTGACCGATCTCATACAAATAATTCTATAGTGGGTCGAAGATCTAGCTGGTGGAGTAGAGACTGAGTTAATGGCATGTACTGATGACCCAAACCGATGTCCATGCCTGACGCATGATATCGATGTTTTATCGGATGACGTAGTGCTGATATTTTTTATCTGAAGCTGTCGAGTGCTTCTTAAGCTGATGCTTAAAGTGGTGTTTGGTTTAAGTTCTCAATTGAATTCGACTTTATTTATATTATCGAGTATCTTATTTAATTGATTCTTTCACTAAATATGGTTTCATATATTAATTAAAATTCATATTAATAAGATTTACTATTAATTCAGATTTTATTTCTAATTTGATTTTCTATTAATCTGAATTTCTTATTTATGAAGGTTCTTATTTTATGATTATGACATTATTAAGTTTGTTGATTAATTATATTTAATATGAAGTGTCATACAGTCTATTAATTATGTTTTTTAGAGAGAGAAGTGAGGTGATAGATAAACACTGAATATAGAGTTACGCAAGTCACACCATTTTTTTTTAAACCGTGAGAGTTTGTAACAAATAGTAAGTGATCCTTTTGTGTTTGATAAGTCTTTTTGTAACCTTCTTATTTAATAAAAGAGAGTGTTTCACAGTCCTAACCACGTTAAATATATCTTGTGTACTTGGTTTTCTTTTATACTTTCTTTTATTCGTTGATGATCTTGAACAAGGTCGGCGCACCAGGTTCCTGTATTAAGAATATCAAACTTCCCAAAAAGTAATGCGGTGAGCGTGAAGTAGCGGACACAAAAGCAGATCGATCGATGATATGAAGATTGGAGATGATATCTCACATGGAAACCGGAAACCCATGAACGATGAGTTTCATGAAGCTTAGCCTAGAAAAAAATGACAAATCGAATGACTTTAACCTCTCAAGAATTATGGTTAAGTCTTACATAGTACATAAGAGACTGATTGCTGCTATCGATGATAAATCTACACAGGTTGAAGTTGTGGTACTGTTTAGGGCTCATAGTTCCCTAATAATCAGCTTGGGAGATAAAGGGTTGCATGAGGTATTTGAAAAGCCCGTGGTGACGGGGATATAGAATCGAATGAAGGTTATTTCCATAAAAAAAATCATTGACGAACAGATTGTATGACAAGAAACAACTTTATAAATCGTCTATGGATAGAAGCAAAAAAATTTACAGACATGTAGACAATTACAATAGAATCATACTCGACTTGAACGTAATTGATATAAAGGTGGAAGAAGATGATCAAACAATTATCATTTTCAGCTTTATGCCGAAGGAGTATAAACACTTCCTGAAGACTGTGCTCTACCAATAAAAGTCCCTTACGATTTTTGAAGTCAATAACATCTTGAGCTCCAAATATCTTCAAAGGAATATTGTTATAGGAAGATGACTTCGAAACACACATACTAAAATTGAGGGGCATGGGAGGAAATAAATATTCATGTAAAAAGATATGAAACTCTTGGTTAAAGTCCAAAGGGGCTGGAACATGTTCTAAAGTAACGTGTTGGGTAAGGAAGAAGAAAATTTATATCATTAGAAATTTCCTAGATAAATCAAAGGCAACAACTATTAGAATCCCAATGTCAGAGATAGTGGAATATTGTCTAATGACTATGAGTATAACGATGGATTAATGACTTCTTTTTCATGCATGTACCAACATAAGTAGGTGAGAGATTTGTGTGCGTCACTGTATGTGAATTCTAATAGGCACTGGTTTGTAAACCTGAGAACGTTTGATAATAGAATGGCCATCCTTGATAAATCATGTAATGTTAAAGGGATTAAAAAATTTAAGCTCAAGCTGTCTACATGAATTGAGAGACTTGTGGTCTTGCAGAGCTCACTTATATGTTAGTTTTTCAGGGCTCTATAGTGATATGGGGAGTTTCTAGTATCGTGAAAGATTTTTCCAGTTTTTGGCATCATCGGCTAGGACATTTAAGTGAGAACGAACTTGGTAAGCTAAGCAAACATGGGCTCTTAGTTAGTACCATAGTTCATAAGCTGAGCTTTTCTGAATTTAACGTATTATGTAAGAGCAAGATGGTGAAGTTTCTGCACAACAATCAGGAAACCAATTGAGTGCTTGATTATCTTCATCCAAGTCTTTGGGGTACGTCATGAGAACCTACCATAAGTCATGAAAGGTGTTTTATGTTGGTGATAAATGACTATTAGAGTAAAGTATGAGATATAATTTTAAAGATCAATGATATAATTTTTGCTTCATTTTTAGAGTAGAAGATGTTAGAATGTGTGAAGAAAGAGTTCACTAGCCATTATGCAAAGCTTGGCATTGCTAGATTTCAAACCATGAACGAGACTTGCCAACATAACGGGCTTGTGGAGAGAATGAACTAAACCTTTGTGGAATGGGTTCGGTGTATGTTCATATATATGAAATACGCTGCAAGTTATGAGGAGAAACCATGAAAATAGTTGCATATATCATCAACAAGCGTCCATTTACGAAGCTTAAGTTTATTTTTCCTCAAGAGGTTTGGACTAGAGAGAAACCTAAACTGGAACATTTGAGAGTGTTTGGATGTACTACATACGCAGTTGTTAAGCAAGACAAGCTTCAACTAAGAGCATTAAAATGTTTGTTCATCGGTTATTCGGACGAAGTAAAAGGGTAGAGGTTGTGGTGTCTTAAACTTGGACGTAAGAAAGTTTTAATAAGCATGGACGTGGTTTTCAATTCGGAGGATATGTCAATTAAAAATATGGTGGAGAATCAATCTAGTATTGTTGAGAAGATATATGAAGTTGATGATTGGTCGGACCTATAGATTAAAGATGTCGATGCTTTTATAAAAAAAATTAGGATACAGTCCAGTTTCGACTCATACGTAGAAATTTCAACCATGGTATGGGCTAAAGATGGCTGAGGATCTAGTGTTCCAGGGCCTTCAGATGATCAGACGGGAGAGAAACATGATCTTAATAGTTATCAAATGTGAAAGATATAACATGAAGACCACACAAATAACCATAAAAGTATGGTTTTGCAAATTTAATTGTGTATGTTTTATCCATTGAAACACAAAGATATGTTCTTGAACCATAAAGCTATCACGGTTTTATAAAGAGAATTAATACAAAAAACTGTCTTACGACCATAAAAGAACAACTGAAATCTTTTAAGAAGATGAACATCTAAATCCATTGTGAAATATCCGAATGATCAAAAGATGGTTGAGAGTAAATGGATATTCAAAAGGAAATCATGTATTCATGACGTTGAGTTATCCAAATACAAGGCTAGATGTTTTAGGTAAGAGCTAAATCAAGAAAATAATTTCATGTTTTGTAATTTTTTGTTAACTTCATGTTTCGCAATTCTGGTTAAAAACATATTTCATAAGTTTTATCAAGTTTTTCAAGTCTAGTAATAACATGTTTCACAAACGTTTAAGGATTAAAGTTTTAAGTTAAATTTTACAACTTCGATTACCATGTTATTTCCATGACCTTAATACTATATGTTTTATATGTGTAGATAAAATAATTTGTCACCAATTATCAAAATGGAAAGTTAAATACCCAAAAAAATATTGTTAAACAAAAAAATAGAACTATTACTTATATTATAGTAGTATGTGAGTATTTATGTGATTTTATAAAATATAAGCTCCGCCCAGCAACTACAAGGGTGCATATAACAAGCATAGTTAGTTTATTCATTCTTAAATGACAAAAACATAATCATGCATTGGTAAAAGTTCATAATTATATTGTATAAAATGTCAATGACTTATTCTGATCTTTTTTATTATAAAAATAAATTCATTTTATTATTCCAAGAAGGTTTGTATTACGCATATCTAACAAATTTTACATTTTGGTGATATTAGGCTTTGAAATTGACATCTGATTTTGCGAGTCAATGGAAAAATCATACTTACAAATTAAACCCTTCATTTGTCTATAAAGAAATCAAGCTTTAAATGTAATTCACAAATTTACTTCTGGCGAAATCATGCTTCAAACCTCATGCGGGGTAGACCATTTTATCTTGTATTATGCGAATTAAATAAGAAAAATGGGATGGGTAGATGTTTTTAACTCACTCGTAAACATAAATTTGTATGTTTGTTATATGAAACTTGAGAGGTACACAATATAAAATTGGTATCGTCCGTCAAGATGTCCATTTGGAAAAATAAAAAATTTCGTATTTATCAAATTTGGTCACTCCATTTATAGATAATTCTTTTTGGCCTCTGTATGATTTTTGGGAGTTTTTACGCAAATAAACTTCTTAAATATTTTGTACTTGTCCAAAATGGCGAATTACTCGATCCAAATAATTCTTTTATACATGATCCAATTTGGTTATATTTCCATAATATCAGTTTATTTCTTGAGAAATAAAACAGTCACGAATGACTAAATATGGCACAAACATAATCTGAAAAATCATTGCATTTAACAAATTAAATTACTGTATTTAACAAGAATAAGGCAATATGTTTATTTTAGCGATAAGTTTCTTAAAATGTTATTTTTTTAACTTATATCCCAAAATTTTATAAATTACGTTTTGTAAATAAATTTATTTTAATTTGTAAAAATAATTCTTATGATTTTAAATTTTTTGTTTCTCTCGTAATATGCTTCAACTACGTTTTTTAAACCCATTTTATTTTAATTTCATAAGTCAATACCTCCAATTTTATAATTTTATCAAAGTTATATCTTGTAAATTAATGACTTCTAATTTAATAAAGTATATTTTTCTAATTCCCCAAGATGTTTACCAACCTAGTTTCATAAATATTTTTATTCTTATTTCGAGAACTATGCTTCTAGAATTTGCATATCACGTTTTTGCTATTTATCCATATGCTTACGAGTGTTGTTTCGCAAATATCTCCCTCTATTATTGTAAAGATAAAATTCCCAAGTTTTGGAAAATTTTATTTATGCATATATATTTCATATATTTGAAAATTATATTTTTATAATTTTATAATTTGTCGAAAAGCCTAGTTTTGTAAAAATATTTCTTCTAATTTCGCAACTTAATTGTTAACGATTCAAAACGATCAATGTTTACGAGGAAGACAACATGCTTAGCTTGATATAAATATTGTGTTTTGTCGGTAAATATAGTGCAGTCGTACACGTATAATAAAAACACACGTATCGCATGGGTTACTTCATCATCTGTATCGTTTGAATTATTATCATGGTATACCGACTAGACGTTGTACAAAAATAATTCAAATTGATTCCAACACCTTCTAATATCCTGACATAATTCTTAGTACTCATCAAAAAGACCATTAGTCCGAGTATGAAGCTTGATTTTGGGATATTATCTTAAACATTAACAATATGATCAGTGACCTTCAACCCAATAATAACGTGCACATAATCTAACGTGATGGTCCTTTTATCGAATAAAAATGAAATATAAGTGGGTTCTAGGTGACATCTCTCTATAAATACATGTAATTAGTGAATTTACACAAAATTAGCCAATATATTGATAAGTCTTCTAAATGGTATCGTATCCAAATAAGCACGTACTCACTATTGATGTTCTAGACTGCACGATAAAAAATTGAAATAATAAGCGTATAAGTGTATGCGTTTCTCATACAACATAAATATAATAATTATTTCACATGTTATAAAATATTTTGCTGTGTAAAATAATATATACTTATCGAATTCTATGTTTTATAAGTTTAATATACCATGTTTCGCAAAAACAAATTTTGCTTCGTTTCGCGATTTCAACATATTGTGTTTCACAATTTAACATTTAACAAGATGTTATGTTTCAAAATATTATTATTTTGAATAAAAATGTCACAGTAAAAAAAAATCATATACTATATTTTACAACTCTATCTATAAAATTTTATAATTATAAAATAAAATTAATCAAAATTATATTGTCCCAAGGAAATATGTAATAAATATATTTGTTTAAAATATAAAAATATAACTTTACTATTACTTCATATTTTCATACTTAATATCGTATGTTTTAGATATCTGATCTAGAGAAGGAGATTTTGTTTCTTCATGTGTCACACGAGATGTTTTCATGTCTGCTGGAATAATATACTTTATTGGTTCAATAAGTACAGAAGGACCCATTTCTTTAACACGCGTCAATATCAAGTTTATTCGCTTAATCTGTTTAACACGCGTCAATATCAAGTTTATTCGCTTAATCTGTTTAGTGCGTGACTCCAAAACTTTGCAGATTATATTAAAACAACCATATTATCTCCAAAACACACAAGCTAGTTGTTAGAGATATAAGGCCTAAGCCCATACTTATATGGTATATAAATCTAAATATATTAATTTTTCTTTTTGTTCACTCCCAAAATTCCTTATATTAGTTAAGATATTTCATTATTTTATATATTGTATATTGTTTTTCAGTCTAAGCGATGTGGGATACATGACCAAGTTTACTATTAACAAATATGTCATGATTCGCAATTCAATATTTTACATCTACAATACACAATATTTTACAACTTAATTGTATCATATTTTGCAATTTATATATAATATATTTCATAACTTTTGAAAATTAACTAAAGGAACTTGATAGACCCAAAAACCTTTCGTCATGTTTTTTGCCAACGTTTGGTAAATTTCATAAAAATATATATATGTATCTCATAATTTTGTTATCTTTTTTTTTTAAAGTCTATATGGAAGAACATGAGCCAAAGTTGACATGATTTGACATGATTTCATTCGGTATGATGGCCAGAATTGCTCATAGATAAATATTTTAACTCATTTACAACTTCAAACAACATTTATCTAGCTTAAAACCCACCTAAAATAAATTTAAATTCAATTTATATTTGTAAAAAGAAAATAATTAAGTTGTTTTATGTTTTAAAGAGAAAAATTGAATAATTCAACGTAGATTACTTTTAATTTGAGTTCTGTAAGTAGATTCGTTGAAGTATACAAGTATTTAAATTTAAATCAAGTTTAATTTTAAATAATTGATGACTATAATAAAATTGATGACTATATTTAAAAAAATGACATTCAATTTTTTGAATGAATTAAAACATATTTTTAAATACAGTAATTTACCCTTAACCACCAAACCTCAAATTTAAATACCAATAATCACGAAATATTTGATAAAATACAAATAACTAGCTGGTTTTAAAACTAAAATACCGATAACCATATCGATTTTTTGTTTATAGTAGTATAACCCTTAACCTTTTTTTTCTCTCTCATATTTTTTTATTTTTTTTAATGTCATATCTTTCAAACCATAGCTCCATAATGAATATCCAAAAATATCATTGGTTTTGTTTTTTAAGACAAATAAAACTACATTCATCAAATATATATTTTAAAAATGTTGCGTAATTACGTGTACTTTGGTTGTTAAAAAACAAATCAGTTCTAGTTGTGAAATTACGTGCAAATGAATTGCGCATATATGTTTATTTTTGTGCCTTTAACATTATAAAAAATCTTTCAATCCAAAGTACTCTAACCAAATAATATAATATAAAAGAAGGTTTAGAAACAACAACAACTGGTACAATAAGTCATCCACGAGCTCCATTTATTAAAGTAACCACAATCATAGAGTTATTTATGAAAGTACTAAAAATGTGCTCAGATACTGAAAGCCATAAAGATTTCATGGTCCTAGAAAAAACAAAGATAAGTCAAAAACTGTTAATCCCACAACGGTGTAGGACATTATACAAATGATTGTTGGACCTTATAAGTTCAAGTTTAAAACACGGATGATGGAGGAAAGCTATCAAAGTTTGTTAAAAAAAACACAAAGATATTGAAACTGCTAGGAATTCACCAACAAAACAAGACAAAATAAAACGAGCTGAACAACCAAAAGCACGTGAAAACAACTTGGATTATGATTCGGTATATTTAGATATATATCAATTAAACCGATGACTTGTCTATCAAAATTATAAAACTAATAAAAAAATATTTTTTCCTTTTATTTTAAATGTTATTTTAAATATATATAAAAAAAATCAACAATAAATATATATTTTTTATACAAAATTATAAAATAATATTTAATATACATTTTATTTTATAGTTTAGTTTAGTTTAAATATTTAATATTTCACAACTTATAAATTATCTTACTTTTGGATATTTTTTTTAAGAACAACCAACCATTGAAACAAACAATCATAAGACGAAATATTATTGTGTTTTGTAAAATAACTTTAGACGAGTATAACGCAAATATATAAACCATCACACCAAATACAAACCCATATGATTATCACACTTAAAAATTACCGAATCCAAATATAACTTTATATATATATATTCCACCGAATCCAAATATATCACAATTTCTGGCTCTTATTTCTATTCTTTTTTTCTTTCTGATTAGATAGATTATTAGGGTAGACGCTGTCTGTTTAGATTAGTGTGTGTCATATACTAATTGGAGGATGATAATGTGGTATTTCTCTTCGACCATTAATTTTGTTTAATGAAAATGTAAAACCCTTCGCCGACCATGCCTAAAACCAGGATACAAATTATAGTTTTCCAAAAAATTCCCATGTGATTGGGTGGTTCAGCATGCACCTGCTGATCCGGCGCTCTCGCCGGAGCCATTGTCCGAATTAGAGGCAGCAGACCCATAACAGGAACCAAAACAGAGCCAGAGGCAGGGGCAGCGGCAGGAACAGGGATCCAAACAGAAGAGGCAGGGACAGGAACTCCTAGAGCTGGTCCATCTTGGGTAGGGGCAGGAACAGAAGAGGCAGGGACAGGAACTCCTAGAGCTGGTCCATCTTGGGTATCTGCAATCAATATAATAAAACCATTGTTGGTTAAATTACATAAACCGTCTTCGTAAGGAGGAGCTGTTTTCATTGTATTAGTAATAGTATATGTAGAGTGAGGTTGGCGAATGGGTTTCTTTAGACTTAGTTGTAATATAGGGTTTCTCTAGTCATCCACACACGGTGTAGATTGTTACTCTAAAATCACTAACAAAAGGACTATATCATTTCTCAATGGTTTGCAACCAAAAGTGGTATAGTATAGTTCAAATCAAAGAGCAAAACCCTACCATTTCAGCTCTCCGTAATATTGTATTAGCAAAGAGAAGGTTGAACCCAGTACACCGATGCGCAGTATTTAATGTGTTCTACCGAATCATCAGCTATTTCACATAATTTCATTCCGTATAATAAAATCTTTAAGCCTATATAACAGTAACAAAGAGAAGGTTGAACCAAAAACACTCAACCAAAAGATAACCTAATCCTTTTTCGAGCTAACACAGCCATATCTATACACCTCTGAACAAAAACGAAGTTCATAAGTCTAACTAACCTCTAAGATTAAAACGAAAAGAATAAAATAAAACGCGAAAGAGAGGGAAGAAAAGCTGACCTGAGCCAGGACCCAAGGAGAAAGATCCGGGATCTGCCATGAGATGGAGGGAGCTAAATCGAGTAAAAGATCTGATTGAAGTTGCGATTCTTACTTGTCTTCTCTTTTTTTTGGTTCGCGAAGGAAACGGAAAGAGTAAGCTTCCTTTCAATTTCGTCTGAGTCGAGAGTTACTAGGAAGAAGAAGATGGACTTGCCTTATATACTATATATTCAGATAGTCTCTAGAGGGAAGGTATTTTATTTAAGATTTACTTTTTACATAACGATTTGTTTCTTTTTAACAATGATAATAATGAGGGCAATTATATTTTTTTTAAGACTTGATTAGCCTTAAATACTATATTTAGTAATCAGTATTTTAACTTTAGAAAATATGATAATCAGTTATTTAAAGTACTAAAGTTTTTATTAACATTATCGTAGTATGTTTAAATCTCATCATCAAACAAACCAAATTTTTTTATAAAAAATAATATATTTTTTAATTTTTTTTACCAACATTTTTTATAAAAATAGTTTAAGGGAAGTTTATGTAGCATAGTCCAATTACAAACTCATATTATTTAATATTTATTTTTTAAAAAAAATTATTAGATAATAAATAATATATATATATATATATATATATATAATTAAATAAAAAAATAATTGATTATTATATTATTATTACTATTATTTCATAGTTTTAACATTTCTTTTCAAGATCGATTCTATCGATTTATCGATTTTTTTAATTTAATTTTTTTTATCAATTTTAAGTTTTATAATAACACCACTAAACTATCTGATTTTTAATCGGAGGATTTGTACATGTTATCTTCGGATCGATTTGAATGTTTAAAAGCTACCAGAAACCTTGATAGTAGAATTATATATTTTATGACGTAACAATGTATTGTAGAATTAATTTTTCACTTTATCCATCATTTTTAATGTTAAAGACGAATTTAGTTATTATTTTCGAAAAGATTTTGTTATTTAATATTTAAATTTATTTTATTTTATATAATAGTATAGATTAAAAGGTTTCTGACCGCTTAGCATTTTCCTTAATAGTATAATTATACGGGATAATATATGTAGATCCGTCCACATCTCTCACAAAAAGTACTACCAATATGATTCGAGACTTTCAGGCAAAGACATACTTTTACTAAGACTATTGTCTTTAAAACGTTCATGAATCATGATAGTCCTATGTTTCTATATCTCATTGGTCCACTAGTCTCTCTAACCAAATCAGTACGGACTTGTTGTAGATACTGTATTGAACACGTTTTCCGAAAATATTATTTTAAATACTACTCCTACGGTAGAGTGTTTTCTTATAGGTTTAAATTAGTAATATAATATCAGACTTTTCAATAATTATAAAACGGGTCATGCTAATTCAAGATTCGTTTTTTCTATAACGACATCCGGTTATAGTGGGATCCGGTTTGGCTATAACGAGACCACAATTATTTACGAAATTGTCACTGATATAAATACCAAAACCCCTCAAATTTTAGTTTTTTCGCCTCTTCCAAACCCTAAACCTCTCTAATCTTTCTAAACCCTCAAACTTTTAAGCGACGTTTTTTCAAATCCAACACCAAAAACTTGTAAAGGTAAGCATTCTCCATTTGTTGGTGTAATTTTTTTTCAATTTCCATGGTTTGTTTTAGATATAAGGCCTATGTTATAGAGTATATAGCTTCGATCATAGGGATCGATTTCTAGTCGCATAGCTTCATAATAATTTTGTAAGGCTTCCGCATAATTTCCTTTAGATTGTGCCGACATCCGTTACGGTCATCATTCTATTTAAAGAATTCTCCGTTTCAGAACCGTACGTGATATTTTCATTTCAAACGGCTCCTCCTTACTATGTGTATAATGGTGTATAATGAAAAAAAGATATCTAAAAAATTGATATCATTATGAACTGAGTGGGGCTAATGTTTTTACAAGAAATATCTAGCCAACCTTCCTGCAAAAGATATTTTCTTACATAAGACCAAGTGTGTTTATACTAGAAAAAAGTAGAAACTTCAATAAAAAAATTCTCAACGCCCCTTGATTTCTAAGAATTAGTCACTTCAACAGTATTCAATGGTTATACGGGTATCAAAAGTACGAACGAGATGGATGTTTATTGTCCCAACCATTTTTATTAGTTCTGATCCCTATGAAGGAAAAGAAGTCAGTCATTTTTAATAAAGATTTCAGGTTGTTGATTTCTAGACGTAGTGCTTCTTCCCCTATACTGCCTATAGGTATTAGTGTTAGTGTAGTAAGATTTATTTGCAATACGAAAACCATAGGTAGAACCGTTCGCTTACTACTAGAATAACCAATTAAAACAGTGGAGGCTGCCTTAATCGTGGATACATGACAGAAGAGATTGTTTTTTTTAGAAACTTCACCTTCAACAAGCGTAAATTTATTTCAATAAGATTAAAAGATTTTTTATACCCAGTACTATATCTTTTTCCTATTACTAAGACGGAGATCAATAAAAAACATAATCTAATATATTCTAATATATTATAATAATATAATGGTAATAAAAAACATAATGATAGACAAATCGCACCATCTCTGTAATAGGTAAATGCCTCTTTTTCTTCCGAAGTTGTTGGAATTATTCGTAATAAGATATTGGCTATAACCGAAAAGGTTTTATCAATAAAATTTCCATTTATACGTGATCTAGGCATATGTGTACTAATCCATTCTATAACTTTTTTTATTACTTTTCGTGAGGAAATAATCCCACAAACAAAAGGAATTTTACAATACGGACTAACATAAAAGTAGTATGAGATATTGATTAAGGGTATTTCAAATTTTCTCTTACCTATGGTGGACCCATTTCAACGTCACAAACGTTTTTCACAAAAAAAAACTTTGAGATTGCTGAATCACAGACGAAATAAATATATAAAGCAACAGGGCCACCATAGTATTTTTTTTAACTCCTCCGAAAAAAGGGTGGTAAGTGGTAATTATTTTGATTTATGGATCTGGGTTTAATAGAGCCTGGTTTCTTATCTTTCTTCGATGAAAGAAAAGATAAAAGGTAAAAAACAAAACGTGAATTCTCCATTGTAGAGTCCTATGCAATCTACAAAAATGCCTGTACGGTTGTTAATTTTATCTCTTTTTTGTTTCTTATTATTCGTTATCTTTGTCTCATCATGCGAGATAGAAGAACCTTTCTTTATGTTATACCATCAGGGTAATGATCCATCAACATGCTAGTTCTTTTTATCAGTCACAAACGGGAGAATTTATCTTGGAAGCGGAAGAACTACTTAAACTGCGCGAAACCATCACAAGGGTTTATGTTCAAAGAACGAGCAAGCCCGTGTGGGTTGTATCCCAAGATATGGAAAGGGATATTTTTATGTCGGCAACAGAAGCCCAAGCTTATGGAATTGTTGATCTTGTAGTGATTCAATAAAAAAGCAGTGATTTCAAACAAATACACAAGTTCTTTTTTTAACTCTTTTTAGGTTTAGTTCAATATTCTATTTAATATTATTTTAATAGAATAAGTAATTAGAATTCAGAATCATCCGGTTAGGATCACTCTAAACCAGCCCATTTTGTATATGATTCAGCATGCCAACTATTAAACAACTTATTAGAAATATCTAGAGTTTAAGTTCCGGGTAGAAAAATCGGATTTTTATGTATTTGTAGGTGTTTTATTGAAGTATAATTGCATGTATGTGTTTAGTTAGAAGATTAGGTTCATTTTGGGGTGTTTGTTTTTGGATTTGAGGTTGATTATGGTAGGGTTTCAAACTAGGAGGAGGCTGCTGGTTTGGGTATTTCCTCGCACAGTTTCGTGCTTGGAAATACCGGATGCACGCAAGAACACGTGTGCTTATCACTTACAACTCTTTTCTTCTGATAATCATCAACTCGTTTGGATGTCTGAGAAGGCCCATCAAAATCCAAAATAGGTGATTTAGTAGATTCCGAAGGTTCATATCTATGTTTAGATTTCCTTTCCATTTTAGAATAACAATAACCTTGATCCATCTGAAACTGAACTTCTCAATGGTTATCTCTTCCTCTAAGAACCTCTTAACAAGTCTCATCGGAACGACCTACTGAATTTCTACCCTCATTCACCCTCTGAACCTCTGATTGGACCCTTCATATTCTAATTTAAAACAGATGATTCCCCCTGTACTAACTCATCATTTAACTCAACTATTTTATCTAATAAGTGATTCTGATGATCTTCTAAAACTAACTGATTACATTGATCCTCAAACCGTGGATCGATTTGAGATTCCATTTTATCCAAAACCTGCCTACACTACTTTTCCCTCTATGGACGCTGGCAGATCTACGGGCACTTTAGAATCCATATATCGCACTTATTCAAACGTATACTTTCAATATTTTCTAGTTTTAGATATGATATCTAGGTACTAATCGTACCTCCCACTGTGGTCGTCATTGATCACTTCAGATATTATCAAAAGGTAAAAGTTAATACTTGGTCTAAAATTATTTCTATATGGTTTAAATGAATTGCTAAAGAGAGACAATGTCAATAATATCATAAAGAGATAAAATGACATGTGCTTAAGTCAAACGTTATTATTCATCATATTTTTTACGAAAAAGTACACCTATTTATAAGGGTGACAAGTCCTAAGTAATATACATACATTTATCCCTTTGGATACTGATGTAGACAGTTCGGTGAATTGACAGTTTGAAGCTCCGGTGTCAGATTTTGACCCACAACACCTTGTTTCGGGCTCATCTATCCTCTTGTTTTGCAATTTTAATACTTTAGGCTATTTTTGTAATTTTTATATTTTTAGTTCTAGGGTTTCGCTTGAACCCTTATATAAACCTATCTTCTATACACTGTTCGGGGAGTTGTTTTTTATTAATAAAATTAGGGTTTTTATTCCCTTATGGCTTCTCTTGCGTTTCACTCTGAATCAGATACTTCACTTTATTACTTAAGCTAAGTAAAAACATATTGGTTACATATTGCACTTTTAGTCTTCGAGACTTCTATATTGCCAAAAATATTCCATATACAATATTTATTTATAATTTTTCCTTCTAAACTAATTATTTTGGCTCAGATTAATTTCATCATTATCAGTTATAACATAGGTTTCTCTCCAGTCCATGCCTATTGAGGAAAAATGAACTTAAATGTCGTAGATGGAATCATGTTGATGATATATGTAATCGTTGTCATGGATTCCTCTTAAAACCTTCGATCCATTCCAGTTGTATGAAGCATACATCTAACTTGTTCCTGTAGGGAATTCTATCAAGAAGCCTATTTTCATCGAGAGTCCCACTTATGGTTTGGTGTCTAGTAATGCCAAGATCTGTACAATAACTATTTAACTCTTTGTTTATATATAATCCAAGACATTATCATTCTGAAGTTTCTTCAATATTATCCTAGTTTGATTCTCTATTAAAGTCTTCCACCTAACAAAGGAAACAAATGCTTCATCTTTGGTCTTCGAAAGTGGAACCATTAAGTATATGGGATAGTTATCAATCAGTGATATAAAGTACCTTACATCACTTATAGTAGTATTTTGTGTTGGACCCCAAATATCTGAATGAACATAATCAAGTACTTCATTTGAGTTTTGGTTGATAGGTATAAACTTGACCCTCTTGCTTTTATCTAATACAAAACTTTCATAAAAGTTCAACTCTTAAAATACTATACGATATAATAAACCATGTTTACTTAGTTTAATAAGTACTTTTTAACTCAAATTCCTCAATCGATGATGCCACAACCTAGAAAAATCCTTCACCACACTAGACATATCACCTAATACAATAGTGCCTTGAGAACTAATACAACAATAGTATTTTTGGATTTCATAAAAACAAATGACCTTAAAATATCCTAGGTCTGTCTTTTCCCCCTCTATAGGTAAGCCCTTCATCATCTAACATCCCAATTGGAAAAATAATTTACATTTAGCTTTAAGTATATACCTTACGTTGTTAATTACCTTGTCAAGTATTGTAAACAATTTAAGTCATATCGTTCCAATCCCTTTGACATCACATGATTCGTCATTCTCGAGGATGAACCTTTCACCATCAAGCATTGAGAGGTCTTCAAACAAATGCTTATTGGAAGTCATGTGGAATTATGCATCCAAATCCAACACCAATTTATCATTGTACTTATAAAAATAATAAATCATTAACCTATTAGTGTACTCACAATTATCATACACCATTGTAGCATCTTTGACTTTGGACTACTCATATTTATTTCATTTTCCCTTATGTAGGAAGTTTCGACTAATATGTTGTTTCTTCTTGCATACCCAACATATCACTTTCGAACCAGTCATAATCCATTTGAACTTTGACCGAGAGTTTCCTCTCATTTTACTTAAATCTCTCTTACCAAAATGGTCTCTCACATAAAATTACCCTTTAGAACATTCTTATTTTGAAGATATTTGAGTTTAAAGTGCTCTTGACTTCGGCCATCGTAAGGGATTCTTTTTCTTAGATCATGGTGTTCACGAAATGTTCATACTCATTCAAAATAGAAATTAAAAGGATTATTGTTTGGTCATCTTCCACTACCTTCAAACCAACGTCATTTAAGTCGAGTACATTCCGGTTGTAATCATCTAAGTGCCTTTGGATCTCTGTGATATTATCTATCGGATGGGTGTAAAGTTGTTTCTTCATATACAACATATTCACCAATAATATCTTCATGTAAATAGCCTCCAACCAATTACATATCCCCATCATGTAGGATCTTCAGATACCTCTCGTAGAACTTCATCTCTTAAGCTCAATAGGAGGGTACTATAAGATTTATATAGTACCACAACATCAACTTATGTAGGTTTATCTTCGATAACAGCAGCCATAACTCTTGGTACTATATAAAACTTAACTTTAATTCTTAAAAGATTGAAATAATTAGATATATCGAACTTTTCTAGACTAAGCTTCATGTAACTCGTTTTCATGGATTTTCGGTTCCCATACAAGATCTACTTCTCAAGTCTACAAATATGTGAGTGATCTTCTTCATTTATTGTTGCTCTATGCTCACCGCACCACTTATTTTTGAAAATATTACCATTTAGATAATAATTAATATACGATTAAACCAACATATAGAAGAACGATCTAATTACCCTGTCCAAGTAGAATAGCAAAATAAGAAAATGAAATAGAACAATGCACACAATATAGTATTTAACATGGTTCAGATTATGAATAAATTCTACATCCACAACAGTAAATACTTTTTTATATATTAGTAGGTTACAAAAATACTCTCAAACACAAAGGACTCAACCACTATTTATTACAAATTATGACGTAAATCACTCAATTTTCTCTTCAGTGTTTATATCTCATCTCATTTATCTCTCAAAATACTTAGATCTATTCACTCACTCATGATATATATTTATCACGAAACTCGATGTCTCATCACACGCACATTGTATAACAATATCTTCTTCTATTTATAGGTTTAGGAAAAATCATAATTTTTCGTCAGACGCTTCAGACTGAATTTGATTGATCAACGATTGAAATAACTCATAATCCATTAATATATAAAATCTCATAAATAGAAAATCCTAATTAATATAGAAGGCCCAATTAATATACAGAATGTAATTAATACGGGAAAACCAAATAGGAGACCCAATTAATATAAGAGATCCAAGAAATAGAGAACTCATCTTCAGTAATATTTATAAACCAATAAGATAACAATATCTTTGCTCATTTATTTCACTATGAATTTCTCCACGAACTGTTAAATTATCAAAGCTATGATTTTCACCACTCATGTCTCTATTAAAATCAAACTTGTATCAAATTTTGTTTATTAGATTTGTGTTTAGTGATTTTACTCTTACTAACTTCACATGAATGGACCATGCATGAAGTTTGTTTTCTTTTTCGTTATTGATTCACTCTACTGAATTCTACTAAAATTCTTCATTCAATAGTGTTTGATTGAGTTTAGCTAATGTGTTCTTGATTTCAGAGTTACTTAGTCTTTGATTACTATAATTTATGTGTACTGACTCAGATTAATATTCATGATCAATGTATAGTGATTAAATTAATAGTTTACTTTAGCAGAATATTAAGAAATATATGTTCAAGTTTTTGTTTAATATTATGAATATCTAAATAAAATTCTCCATCTTGATTGTAGAGCTGGAGAAACACCTTCCTGATCTCTATGATATTATTTTAAATTCTTTTCATCATGCTTATGTTAAGAACAAAATGATCAAGAAAACCAAAAACCTTTAACATTTTCTCATAACGGGAATTAGGTTGCACCATATTGATCTGTAAGGGGAAGCTGCAAGTGACGGTGTATATATTAGAGGTAAATATTGATTTAAAATTTTCAATGGTGAAGTTTATGTATAAATAATCTAATGGACTGTACAACGTATTTCTATAAATATGATACTTACTGGAAGCCAATATGACATATTATAATACTAACATGAGAGAGAAGCCTTATAGTGTTGTATTTGTTCTTTATACATCTACATCATTTAGAAGAATTATATTATTGTTCAAACATGTCGCATATCATAAGGATGTATAATATAGCTTATTTTTAGTTGTAAAAGATGAAAATCACTGGAGTTTAGGTTTGAAAGGATAATCCATTATTGATGTTTGGTGTATGGTTGTTGTTGCCTTACATATCTTAGCCTACATTTTGTATTGCACAATGTTTCACATTTTACAAGTCTCTACTATGAGTTTTTATATTTTCCATTCTAAATAGACCTTGTAATTTATTAGTTTTTCGTTCTCTATTTCTCCTTAGTTATCATTTTTACTTGATATTTTTGAACTTGTAAGTAATTGGACAATTAAGAATTTATTTAGCTTTGTTTTTGTATATCAGTTATAGTGTTTGATATTTATATATTCCTCTAATGTTCTTGTTATTGAGATTCAAAATCAATAATAAGATGAATAATATTATTCGTGTTAAACAAACACGTGTAATAGTTTTAAGCACAAATGGTTGTATGTTTCTAATAATATTTTCAGACATAATGATATCTAATTTGTTTTATTATGTCTTATTAATGTTATTAATTTTTAACATGTATAATAATAACAAGAATAATAGTAACATGAATAATATAATAGTAACCTTAATAATATAATAGTAATACAAATAATATAATAGTGACACAAATGATATAATGGCATGAATAATATAATAGTAACGAGAATAATAGTAAGAGGAATAATAACAACATGATTAATAGTTTCAGAGATAGTAGTAATCATATTATTCTAGTTTATCATAACACTAGGTTTAATGAACTAGTTACACCCCAATCAGAACTAGGCTTAGATTTCACATTAAACTGGTATATGGTAAAATTATAGTGCATCTAGTTTATTTTAGAACAAATAAATTGCTACAATTTATTTCACACCAATACTACATTTATTCAATCACTAATTGGCTAAAATTTATTATAATAAAATCAACTAGTTTATAGAAAATAATGGCTCATAAATTATACTTTTTGTACAAATATGTAGTACTATATATGATAAGGAAATAATTCGCCGAGTCCAATAGAAAATGAGTTAATTACAAATAGGAGAAGTGAAATATACCCTTTGAATCATATAAATTATACTTTTTGTACATATAAATTATAATTTTTATACATATATGTAGTACTATATATGATAAAGAAATAATTCGCCGAGTTCAATAGAAAATGAGTTAATTCGCTATATCTAGCATGATGAATCATAACCAATTAATTATGATCCTATTAGGTAAACAGACCAAATTATGGGAAGTATTCTTCATAGCCACACCAACCTATAAATATGATTAGATGAACCCTTACGGGATACAAAATATGGGCAACGTACTAATCCATCCAAACGGGCAGTGCAAGTCACCTACAAAAACATGAGATAAAATTATAATAGCCCTCTTTTTAATATGTTGTTAGAATAAAACGGATTGATCAATTTGAAATTATAACATACAGCACAATATCCTCTAGGTCTTCCTTCGACAAGTCGGGAGGAAAATTCCACTAGTCGAAATTTTCCAAGACTCTCGTGTACCAATTTCTCGGTTTTTTTGCTGTACGAATCATACATGGTCTTACGACGTTTTCTCAAATTCCACAATCGACCATCATTTTTTTTCTTTTCAATCCACACTCAAAATAAACTATTGGATTTGGAATGGTCGGATCATCAGATTGAGTTAGTTGGGATGACATCATGACACAGTCACTAATTCTCTTAGACCATTCGCAGCAGTGAGGATATTTCATCTCCCAAAAGTGCGCCACATCAGCGCCATCTCAGCATAATCCCCAAATAATTCTCCAAAAATTCTAACTCCACGTAGTAGAGCATATTTCCTCTTTCAGCATACCTATTAGAGCATAAACTCGATCCCACACTTGATCACCTGTCCCACATCGCTTAGACTAAAAATAATATACAATATATAAGTGAATGAAACATCTCAACTAGTAACATTCGGTGTCCGATCAAACAAACCAAGTCTCGGTATAATCTTTTTATTTTTTAACTTACTAAAATATTCCGAAAATCATTTTGAAAATACAAAACAAATAAAATACTCAAAATATTTCGGTGTCCGAATCAAACAAACCAACTCTCTACTTGTAGATATCGAAAAATAAAAAATAATAGTATATTTTTTTATTTTTTTACCAACCAATATTTCTATAAAATGATTTTTATAAAAAAAAAAGTAGGACCTGCTGCAGCGTGCCACATGGCATGCTACTGTTGGTCATGGCAGAGATGAACCCGGATTCATCTTTGAGGTGCCACATGGGATGAATAATGTGTTGCTGCTTAATGAAATGCGCATTATTCACCCCAAAAATACACAGCTGCTTCTAGCCTTAGACCATCCGCAGCAGTGGGAATATTTCATCTCCCAAAAGTACGCCACATCAGCATAATCCCCCAATAATTCTCCAAAAATTCTAAGTCTACGCAGGAGAACATATTTCATCTTTCAGCATACCCCACCACTTTTCTCTCTCTTTCATATCATAATATCTTAAAAAAATTCGGTGTCCGAATCAAACAAACCAAGTCTCTATTTATAGTTCTAAAAAAATTATAAAACATAATATAATTTTTTTATTTTTTAACTTACTAAAATATTCCAAAAATCATTTTAAAAATACAAAACAAATAAAATACTCAAAATATTTTGGTATCTGAATCAAACAAACCAAGTCTTTACTTGTAGATATCAAAAAATAAAAAATAATGGTATATTTTTTTTACCAACCAATATTTCTATAAAATGATTTTAAAAAAAAAGAAATTAAAAAAAAGTAGGACCTGCAGTGTGCCACATGGCACACTGCTGTTGGTGATGGCAGAGATTTACACCCGAATTCAACTCTGAGATGTGAGATGAGATGAATAATGCGCTGATGTCTAATGAAATGAACATTATTCACCCCAAAAATATGTTGCTCCTTCTGGTCTTAGCTATTTTTATCCTTCAAAGTAATATAATGACACCGATAAAAGAATGTACTAATATATCTACTTCTATATAATTATTCTCCATGGCTGGACTCCTTAAAGAATCAATTTGGAAAGCTTGAAGTTTGGATTAAGAAATACTTGACTTGAAGGAGATACTGAATGTAGAAGAAGAATGCCTTGTAGTATTGAAGATGAAAATTTTCGTTTTGGTACTCTGATTTCTCTTAAGTGTTGATGGGAGGAAATAAATTTGTAATTTTCCGTTTCGGTTTAGTTTAAGTTTAGGTTTATGTCACCTATACGTTGAAGCCTTGGGCCGTTAATAAATTTGTCTTTGAATTAAAAAAATAAAAATAAAAATAAGTTCGTAGTTAGTTCTGTTATTATTAGTGTCAATATCCGATTACAGTTTTTTTAAAGAATAGATTATGAATGTAATTTCATGTATGAGCGTTAGTATTTTTATTATTTTATTTTTATTTTTACTTTTACCCTATGAAACTTTTTATAATTTTTTTTTTGAAATGTTAGCCTGCTTTTAATCTCATAAGAGTCAATCGTAACCAATAGATTTTAGACATTTTGTGGTAATCAATATTTCTAATTTACTAAATAGAGGTCGAAATGAAATTTCATTCTAATTTTGGTTGGCACACTTTTGAATAATATTTGGCATGGAAAAAGATATTATCAGGATTAACAGGTAAGCTCAAGTAATATCATGTAGTAGTGCAGTGAACAAAAAGATAATTGATACATTCTATGTCATCACAAAATCGACACTTAGATGCAATATTGAAATTCATTTTTTGTATTATTGTATGAACAAAAATATACCAATTCATCAGCCTTCAAAGAGTGAATGAGCATTTTATTTGGAGTAGTGTTGAAATTACCATTTGATGATAAAGTCCATCTGATTGAGTCTTCTTTGTCTGCATGCATAATTAATTTATTAATTCTCTCAATATGAGAGGTTTGGACAACATCATTTAGTTTATCCAAGTTTCAGGCTCCTTCATGCTAGTAGTTATTATTTTTATCTTCTTGGTACCAATTATTATTAGTATCATTAGTAAGAATGATAAGTGGATTTATAGGATTCCAATTTTCTAATAAAAAATCAAATTCTCCCTTGCCCACATTCCATAAAATAAAATATTCAACAGTTTCCTAATGCTTAATATTATTTTTCAAGTTTTAGAGACTTTAGTTTTGACTTGAATTTGAAGAGGGTGTTATGATGAGTAATGCAGTGAACATAATGATTTGTGTTCCTTGAATTTGAACCAAACTTTACAGAAAAATAAATTTTACAAATCCTCAAGCCTTATTATATATAAACATATTTTCTTATATGGTTTACACCGGTTAGACCATCTTTGTCATATTATAGCTTGATTATGATTCAACCATCATAAGGAAGTCTTTCCCGTAGATAAAAATTGTCCATAAAATATTCATACTCATTCACTAGAGAACTTAGAATGATAAGTTTTTAGTCATTTTCCTCAACCTTCATACCAACTATATACAAGTCGAGTATGATTTGAATGTAATCATCTATGCATCCTCGTATCTCTATGCTACTACCTATATACAACCATGTAAAATTGTTTCTTCATATATAATTTGTTCACCAAACAATATTTATGTAAATCACTCTAAAATATTCAATATATTAACACCGTAGGCTTTTCAGATACCTCTCGCATCACTTCATATTCCAAACTCAATATGAGGGCAGTATGAGCTTTATACAATACCACAACATCAATTTGTGTAGATTTATCGTCAATAGTAGCATCCAAACCCTTATGTTATAGGTAAGCCTTAACCTTAATTCTCCAGAGGTTGAAATCATTATATCT
Source organism: Limnanthes douglasii subsp. nivea (assembly GCA_036936605.1). Classification (NCBI taxonomy): domain Eukaryota; kingdom Viridiplantae; phylum Streptophyta; class Magnoliopsida; order Brassicales; family Limnanthaceae; genus Limnanthes; species Limnanthes douglasii. The sequence continues at coordinate 26,651,597 of JAUPFV010000003.1, read as the reverse complement.
AACGATTTTCTAGGCTAAGCTTCATGGAACTCATTTTTCATGACTTTTTCGATTTTAGGCGGTATTAGCTTCTCCAACCTTCATATCATAAATTGATCTCCTTATTCTAATGGTTTCCACACTCATTGCACCATTTCTTGAGGTTGTTGATGTCAAAACCATAATTTGGTCGAGACAATAATCGATGTATCAATTAGCAAACCTAAGGAGGAAACAATTAACTTTGTTCAAGATGAGAAACAAATAAAACAGAAAATAAATAAAACCAAGCACACAAAATATATCTAGCGTGGTTCGAATAATGGAAATAACCCTACATCTACCGACAATAGACATTCATTTTATTAATAAATAGGTTACAGAAAGACTCTCAAACACAAAAGACTCAATCACTCATTGTAACAAAAGATGACGTGATTCATGAAACCTACTCTTTAGTGTTAATCTATCACCTCATTTATCTCACAAAAACTAGAGCTCTTTCTTTATCTTCAGAAATGTAACTATAGATATCATTTCAATTAAAGAACTAATAAGTTAAAAAAAACAAATAATAATTTTAAAATATAGTGATTTTCTAAAATATTAATTAATTATTTATTTATTAATCTAAAAAGTTATTTTAGTATATTTAAATTATTAACCTTAATATAGTATTGAGTAGAAGGGTTAAATTTCATAATGGATTGGAACCAAATTGGTCAAATCAAAACCGATAAAGAAGCGGAACGATAAAATCGAATCTGAATCTAACCGATTTTATCGATAGAACCGATTTAAAACTAAACTGATAAAAAAATATAGAATCAAAATGATAAAACATGTTGGAATCACTTTTTTATTAACTTTTTATACATTCTATTATGCCAAAATGATTTGGTAAAGATCAAATAAAAAACTTATAAACTTTAGTTTTAATCTCATTTAACTAAGAGGAAAGTACCCCTAAATACCTACTCAACTATCAAATACCAAAATGGTACCCGTTTTTGGACTAGTTTCATAAAATACCTAAAACCATATTTTGGAAAATTATACCCTCTAGGGTATAAAAGGGGTTGTTTGGTTGAAACCCCCTTTTTTGCACCTTCTAATCTCATTTTTAGGTTCCAATTCCCCCATTTTCACATTTCTAAATTTGAAGAGAAAGAAAGACGTAAAAGGAGAGGGAACCAAAAACGATTTTGAACCCAAACCAGAACCTGCGACCGTAACCGGCGAGCAGTTCCGATCAATCAATCGAACCGGAGAACACCGTTCACCACCTACTCCGTCGAGCCTCCTACTCCGTCGAACACAGTCGAGCAGGTATTCCTCCAACACTGTCTGTCTTCTACGACTGAACCGTCTTCTGTAATCGTTCCGGCCACCCAAACCCGTCGACGATACCGAACGTTCCGGCCACCGTAACTGCAGTTTAAGAATGCAGAAGGAGCTTAAGCTCATTCTCTCCGATCCACCACCCGGCGCATCATTTCCATCTCTATCCCTCAAATCCGACGTCATTTCGATATCCACCATTGATGCTCGTATGACTGTCAATCTCCCTCTCTATTCGTTGTTGATCGTTTCATATCTAATCGCTTTGAATATTGTGTTTCTCTTATCACATAGAGATGGAAGGACCTGAAGGCACTGTCTATGCGAAAGGGGTTTTTAAGATCAAGATTCAGATCCCTGACAGGTACCCCCTCTCGAATTGTTGAATTCTGAATACTTATGTTGTAATTAGGGATTCGATAGCGTATGAATTAGAAAGCTCGATTGATATTTAGGTACCCGTTTCAGCCTCCTGCCGTGACCTTTGCTACCCCAATTTATCACCCTAATATCGATAATAATGCCTAGAAAAAATTATGATTCGGCTCTAGGAGCAATTACCTGCACTTTGACCTTCTGAATTTGCCATGCTACATAAACCTGTATATGATTAGATTACAAAAGTCATACTTTTGAACTGAATTTCGGTTTATTTCTTAGGTTTATAAGTTCAATCTGCTTCACCGATATTTTTGTGTAAAGAAACTGTTAGACTATGTTTTGTTCCACTATGAAGGACACGTTGCTAGATATGAAGGAACACTTTGCTAGATATGAAGGGACACATTGCGGATTATTCAGTTGGCGTCTGATAGATATGAACAAATACATTGCGTTTTAACTAATTATAAGTATGATAGATTGTTTATTTGGAGTCTGGTAGTTTGCACTCACGGACATTGCGATTGTTCCGCATATTATTAATGCAAGCAATTTCAGAGCTACAGAAGTTAGAAAATTAAATCTTACACTTTTTGCCTTATGCTTCACTCATGTTTGACATACATGCAGATATTCTACACGGTCGGTTGTGGGCTGTTTTGCTTTGAGTCACTTCTAAGTCTGTGGGTTCTTCAGGTTAGACACAATAATCTTTTGGTTGTTTTCTATTTTAACATTGAACTGTATTTCCTTATAGTTGAGTTATATCCTTATGATCAAGCAATGTATGGTAGTATTTGCAAAGTCGAATTACTTATTGATAGTTAATAAATTATCAAATTAACTCAATTTTCATTCATGTTTTTAACTTATTTCTTATGTTTGGTTTATGCAGAAAGTATATCTGTATTTCAGGGGGAACAAGTGAGATATGTGAGCTCCGGTTTAGTTTTGTAGCGAAGTAATCATCGAGGAAGTCGAAATTTATTGTGAGACTGTAATTTGTCTGAGTTATTTGTAAATCATATCTAGCAGAGTGTTCCTTCTTGTCTAGCAATGTGTCCCTTCATATCTAGCAAGGTGTTCCTTCGTATCTAGCAAGGTATAAAATGATTGGTACTTTTTGTATGGATGAAAAATACATTTAAATGGGTGAAATATAGGTCGAAGAAACCAACACCAATCAGCTTTGGTGATTAAAAACAATCTAGAAACCGACTTTTATGGAGTTGCTTTTGTCCCAACAGGCTCATAATAACTAATCGAACTCTGCTTGTTCCTTTATTTTGACGAGTTAAATAACCTCGAGTCTCAGCCGAGCTCAAAAAGTCATATTTTATAGCACAAATTGTGGTTCAATTTTCTAATTTACAATAACTCTCCTTATATCTGCATTTTGAATTGTTTCATAACTTTTACAGTGTAATTGTTAATTACAAGCAGCCAATGCGGCAATGGATGTTCAAGATTACCGCTTATGCTGACCGGCTTCTTGAAGATTTAGACGACCTTGACTGGCCTGAAAGTATAAAGGAAATGCAGAGAAACTGGATAGGGAGGTCCGAAGGCGCTGAGTTGGAGTTTTGTGTTCTTGATAATGAAGGACAAGAAACGGACTTAAGACTTACTGTTTATACTACTAGACCAGACACCATATTTGGAGCAACGTAATCATCTTATACTTTGTTCATATTGTGTACAATCAATAAACATCACTATGCTTAATACTGTTTTGCATGGTAATCTCTTCTTATGAGCTGTTTTCCTTGCAGCTATTTAGTTGTTGCACCCGAATATTATTTGCTATCATCGTTTGTATCTGCCCCCCAAAGTGAATTCGTAAGTTCGTTTTGTTTTTTCGCTCACTTATGTATTTCATGGTATCTGCTGAATTAAATATGTATTCTATTCTCACAGGTGGAGGAATACAAGGATATTGCTTCAAGAAAAAGTGAGCTCGAGAGGACTGAGCGTCAAAAGGAAAAAACTGGAGTTTTCAGTGGTTGTTATACGAGAAATCCAGCTACTGGGGAAGCAATTCCTGTTTGGGTTGCGGATTACGTATCTAGCAAGGTGTTCCTTCATATCTATCATTTCCATCGTAAGAGAACAAGAGCTCTAAAAGTCGGTCTTATCTGCGGCGGTCCTTCTGCTGAGCGCGAGATTTCTCTCAACTCGGCGAGATCGGTACTCGATCACATACATGTATGATACACAAAGTTCGTTTCAGTTACCAATATATCTATATTTGTAGCGTGTGAGCTCCAGTTTTGATTATTACAAGCGGTTTGTTGTTTTTTTAAATATTAGATTAGTGTTGCTTATTCCTAGTTACCGAGTATTGTAATTGAAAGATTTGGTTCAGCGGGAAATGAACGCTTTACTGAATTTAACGTCAGTCTGTCGAATATTTTGATGTAGTAACAAACGATGCATCGACTAAAATATGATTATAATGTGTATGCGTATCAGTTCTTAAGTGTGATCTGCATCTTATTTTCAGTTATAATCAAATACTCCTGCAGATTTTGATTTTAAACGGATTACAATGTTCTTGTTAGAGATTTAAAAAGCTTGTTATGAGTTTTGATACTTTTGGGTTTTTTTGCAGTTTTCAGCAGTTCTTTGTGTTTTAAAACACAATAGTCTGATAGATAATGCGTTTTCAGCAGGGTGTTCCTCCTTGTCTAGCAATGTGTTCCTTCTTATCTAGCAAGGTGTCCCTTCTTATCTAGCAAGGTGTTCCTTCTTATCTAGCAACGTGTTATTCATGAGAGCGTTTAGTTTATAGTACAAACATAAGAGCGTTTAGTTTAAAATAGTACAAATAGACCTACAGTTAATAAAAAAAGGATGATATGACACAAGGAAAGACAATAATGCGATTTAAACCATATAAAGTCCTTGTCTATCAGAATAGTGTTCACGTATCTAGCAATGTCAAATATAGTATCTATCAGATGTATACTCGAGGATCTATCAATGTTATATATTGTGTCTATCAGACTAGTGTTCACGTATCTAGTAATGTATTAGTATGCTTCTGTTAGGGTACTAGAGACTAGCAATGTCTTCCTTCATATCTAGCAATGTCTATAACATTGTATATGTTTTGAGTTGATGCTGCATCTGTCTAGCAAGGTGTTCCTTCGTATCTAGCAAGGTGTTCCTTCGTATCTATCATTTCCATCATGATACTTTAGGACTAAATGAGGTTGGACTAGACATTTTGGCTATAAAATCGGCATTGACTTCAATCAACAAGCAAATAGAACTAGATGACGAGTATGTTTACAAAACAAAACTAACTACACTACCTCTTACAAAATACCACCAAAATCAACAAAATACATGAAACTACAATCTTGAAGTTTGATGTTTCCCAAAAATTTGTCTTTCCAGAAGGAGTAGGTTCAGTCCGTTGTTTAACTGCTAATTGCTCATGCAGTTCGTTTATAGCTCTATCCCTCCGTTCTCCCATCTGTCGAAAACCAAATCAAATCCATGAGCTACATAACACAATAAACGAAGGTTTAACCCAAATGAGAAGAGGAAGGAAAGGCATTAAAGAACATAAATAAATACAATATTTACTGATTTTGGATTAAGAGTCCAATGCATAGACTTAGATCAAGACTTGAGAATTAGTTATCATGCTACTAACAAAAATAAAGAGTCCATGAGCTACATAAATAAATATTTACTGGTTTTGGATTAAGAGTCCAATACAATATCTATCAGAGCAATATACGAAAAAATCGCAATGTATGTTACTCAAATATATCAGGCTACTAACAAAGAAGCTATCATACTTGTGATTAGTTAACTAGCATTGTCTTTATGCATATCTATCATGCTGCAGTACAACATGAAAAAATTGTGATTAGTTAACTAACAGACGAGAAATACGAATTTAGAATGTCAACAGCATACCCATTTTCCGTTCTTAATGACTGGTCACCTCCACTACAAAATGCTTTGGTTCCCTACACAATCAATTTGTTTTTATATATATATAAAGCCACAATATCAGTGAATCAGCTTCAAACTCTACTAAATACTTTTTTTGTATTACTTAGGCTACAAACTTCGATCCGTAAACCTCACACGAATAATCTTTTGACAAAGACCTTGTAAATAAATCAAATTGTACCGGATTCTATACCACAAATTGGTCTCGATTTCATCCAAATTATCTTCATTCCAGCTCACACGCCCCCTGCAACTCCAATCAATTTCTAATGTCACAGATTTTGTTACGTACAACTTTTGCTAGAGAAATAAATACTGATACCTAATGTGCAACAACAAATGTTAATAATTTAGACGCAATTTTGTTTAACCTCTCTCATGTTCCTAACAGTATCAATCTAAGCAACTACAATATCTCCAATACATGTACACAACTTGCAGCTTAGTCTAAATGATAACACTACTAAAATAAATCACTTCATAGACTGAAGTGAACAAACAACTAAAGCAGGCCAAAGAAAAGTATAACCACTACATTTCAATGTAAGAATAGTGTAAATTACTTCATTTCCAAACAGCTGTCTTCTCGAACACAGATAGCAGCGCCGAAGTGATTCCCTAGCAACCTGATACATGAATACATTGTAAGAAAAAACTTTATAAATCCTATATTCAATCAAAACCCAACCTAACATTGAGAATACCCAGACAACGGAGTTATCGTTCCAATTGTAGTACAGACACAAAACAGGGATACAACCAGAAAAGCAAAAGCAAGTAAAAAGCATATGAATAAAAAAATAATTGTGGCCGATACTAGAGACAGAGAAAGTAATTTATAAAAGACATAAACTTGCAGACAAAAACTTATCATAATAACAACCTTCAAACTCAAAATTGAGAATATGATCCTTTTTTAGAATATGATCCTTATCATAGGAAGATGATCCTTTTTGATGCGAAATCAATGTTCATATCAATTGTAGATCCTCCAACGCTGCTCATATTAATTTCTATAAGTCGTGTCTATCAGAGCAATATACTTACCAATCGTAATTTCTGTGAGTCATATCTATCAGACTCCTAATAAAGAAGATATCAGGCCTATTACTAGTTAACTAGAAATGTCGTGGTTCATATCTATCAGACTCCTACAGAAGCCTTTGCAATTGCAGCGTCCACAGACACAAGTCCAAACGCAGGGTTACTCGCAGCCTCAACCTCAAACTAATTCTATACACCATAACCAGCCCTTGAATCCTAATGTACAGCACACATCAGCGCAAACGGTCACTGGCCATCAAAGCTATCCACCATCACAGGCTCAGCAGCAACCTGGAGCCAATCTCCTGAATGAAGCGAATCTGACACCAGAAGCTTGAAAAGAAGCTAAGTTCTTAGCTACTGTAGCTGATGGTGGTGCGGTTAAATTGAGTTGAAGCCATTTTACCTGTAAACCAAAATTTTGAACATCAAACAGTAAAACAAGTGAAAACACGAATCCAGTTTTGGTTCTATTTCCTTCCATGAAAATGGGAACATTAGCTATAATCAGGAACATAAACCACGATAGCAAAGCAATAAAATGAATAAAACCCTATAAATTAAGTTGAAACTGTACCTATGACGGGAGTGACGAAGAAAGCGATGATGATAAGGTTTTTGGGTTCAATCCTTGTTGCTAAATACCCCAATTTTACTTCCTTTCTTGAATTCATGACGCTTCTGTGTTCAATCCTTGCTTACAAAACCTTGCTATCGATGAATTGAATCGATTATGTGGCTCTCTGTGATGGCCGATTAAGAATGAAATTGGGGGAATAGGGTTTGCGGTTTGTGTTGTCGGAGTGGGAGGAACATGAGTGGCTGTTAGAGCGACGGAAGGAGCTTGACCACAGACGCCGGCGACGAGAAGAGTGGAGGCTGGTTAAGAGAGAGCGGAGGCTGATTCGAAATTCATATTTGTTGATTGGGTTCGAAGGTGGAGAGAGAAGAAGAGGAGAGAGAAAAGAAAAGTAAGAGAAGACAGATTAAGAGCGGAGGCCGTTTCGAAATTCAAAATTTGAAATTGATGATCGGATGAAAATACCCATTAATTCTCAAAATCATACTTATATACGAGGTTAAGGGTAGTTATGGTATTAAAAAAAATTAGGTCATGAAAGGGAATTGTTTTGTTGAGATAGGTATTAAGTGAGCATTAACCCATTTTTTGGTACTAGATATTAATAGGTTTGGCCAAAAGGTACTTAGTGTGTCATTTCCCTTTAACTAAATATAAAATTATAAAATCAAATTATAATTTAGTTCAGTTTTTTTTTAATAATGGAACAAAACAAAATTAAACTAAAACCAATCGAAACAAAATAAAATAGATCAGAACAAATAAAAAAAGAGATCAATCAAAATAGAACATGATCCAAATAAACGAAACTAAAAATTTTACGCTCCGAATCCGATTATAAAAATTAAAGCCAAAAAGTAAAGATCGGATTCGAGCTAAACAGATAAGTAGTTCGATCCGATTTGTTTCCGAAAAAGTAGGATGGAATCTTATCGAGAACAGACCTGTTATCGAGAACACTTAGAATAATTTAGAGATGAAGTTGAAACAAAAACATTGGATTTGATTTTGATAAATATAGTGGCATAAAATATAAAGTGAATTGGATTGGATTCCACGCGTAAAGGTGGCGTGCAGCAGCAGCACACAAAATCTTTGGTAAAGTGACACTGGACCAATCAGATGTAGAAACATACGACTATCCTCTGACCTTTTTAAAAACTACTCCCAGACCCAGTAGATTTCTTTTAATGATTTCACTACCGAGTAGGAGTCTAGGAGTATATGACTATGAATATAAAATACAATGTTGGATTTATTTGAATTTTTAAAAATGATAAATTTAATACTCTACTTCTTTATAAAAGAAAACAACAAATTTAACGTTCAAATCAAAACTGAAAATTACAAATCAAATTTGTACTTTTTGGGATAAATAGATATAGTAGAAGGATAATTAAAGGGTGTCATTGGTCTGATATTTCATACTACGACTCTAATTGCTCAAAAAAACTCTACTCGTATAATCAATGCATAATGATATACAATCCAACGACTGCGAGCCATCCTGCTGACTAAAAAAGTATATCGCAAAATCATTCTCCGAAACTTTATAAATGCTTTAAAAAATAATTTTTTACTTTAAATTTTAATTTTTTATTATTTATTTTGTGACAATTTTGTTTAACTAGGCTAACTTTAAAACATTAAATTTTTGTTCCAAACTTACTATTTATATACAAAATACAAGTATTTTTTACAAAACTCAAAAAAAAATTGTAACATAAAAACCTCATTTCTACGAGTCTCTAAAGTAAAAAAAAATTTAATAAATGAAAAACAGAAACATTAATTTTGTTGATAGGCTTCAAACTACAAATGAAGTAGTTTTTCTAATTAATTAAATATAAAGTTTTTATTTTTGTAGATCTAATCCTGGCATTTTCCGGTGGCAATGTCTAAATTTTACCTAAAATTGTAGGAATTGATTTTTCTAGCAAAATTTTAAGGTAGTCCAAACCGTTGATAGTATGTGACATACCAGACGGCCGGTTCAGACACACTCCACATGTGGTGCCTAATATAGTCACCGCCAGTGTGAACAAGACAACACCATCGGTATAGATATTCCTTAATATGCTAAAAATTAGACACCAACGATTTTTCGTTATTGGCACCGCAGGTGGACGTATTTTGACACTATCGGTGTATTCGCAACCCCGCCAGTTTAGGAATTAAGCACTAGCGCGAAGGTGAGAAACATAACCGGCTACGTGAAATTTTTGTATCGCCAGTTTGTTAAACCTTCATCGACAGTTTAGGATTACCCATTTTATTATCATTTTCATGGTTAAATTTTGGGTGTGAGAGGAGGAGCTTAATAATTCTGGATTAATATGAGAGGATTTTGAGGTTTGCACCAACGATTATAGTGATTTTTTCACCGTGAAATCCAACTATACACAACAATAATTGGTCGATTGGTTTAAGGTTACGATGAGGTTGTAGTTATATTTAGACGTTACGATGATGCCAAAAGCATAAAAAATCATACACAAATGTTTGTATAGGAGAGATCAGAAAATTATATAAATTTGGTGGGAACCAAAAGATCTTAAGAGGAAGTTTATCAGCACCAAGAAATGCGGATGCCTTTTCACGCTTAAATAAAATAGGGTAGATGGTGATTTATGATTTTTAGAGGTCGTATGCGGGGTTCACAAGCATGAGACTGCAACATTCAGTGACGATCATTCGTACTTGGGATGATTTTCTAAAGAAGAGTTAGATTTTTTAATTGGTCTTACCAAATTGGGATCCCGTCCTCGTGATATTCTTGGCGGAGTGAAAAAGTTGAACCCTCCTTGCACACAGTGTATAATGCTCAATTAAAACAATGGAAGATTGAGAAAGACGGTCTCTTGCAGTTCCAATACTTATTAGGTGAACTAAAAAGGTTAAATTATTACGAATGACATAGATCTTGTAAAGACGGAAGCGATATAATAAATGAAATTTGCTTCGCATACCCCATTAGTTTGGATTTGTTATGGATGTTTAGAAATATGCTAAGAATGGATAACACCTACAAGTTAATAAGATACAAGATGTTGTTGTATGAGTTTGTTAGAGGCACTTTTACCGGGAAGACTTTCTACATCATAGAGAAATTTGAGAGCAACAAATGGGTGTTATAATGTTTATAATTGTTGATGGTAACTCACTTAATCGAACCACCCTTCATTTTTGACAGATAAAGACTTAACATTCGTGAAGGAGATCGAGAAAGTGTTCCCCAATGCAACACAAATGTTATGTCAATGACACATTAACATAAACGTCCTAGCAAAAACGAAAAAAATCATCGATGATAAAAAAAAAGTCCGATGGATTTTTGAAGGTGTAACGTCAATTGATGTTGTAAAAAAACAAACCTCTCGTTCAATAACTATTGATCAGAAATGCTTAATGACTTTAAAGAATATCCTAAAGAAATCGAATAAACTGAAATGTGGTTAGAACCTTAAGGTGTGAAGTTTATTACATGGAGTAATAATTCCTTGCATTTTGGTAACCAAACTACTAACCGCATGGAGAGCGCTCATTCCACCCTCAAGTGTTTCCTTGGTACGAGAAAAGGTAACTTCGAGGCGTTTTGGTTGAAGGTGCATAATTTGATCGAACTGTAAATCGAAGAAATTATAGCCTCATTTGAAAAGAGTCAATTGTTATCCCTATATAAATTTGCTAAGAATGTGTACGAGAAGCTAAAAAACAACGTCTCATACTATGTTTTGAAACTTTTTTCCAACGAAGTATAATGTGTCTGAATAATGACAGTTGCATACGATATGCCTTGCGGTTGTACAATACAAACTACGAATGGTATACCTTATTTGCACGATATCTACGAATTTGTAAGCAAAGGCTTAGAGGTACCTTTATAGTTTTTAACTATCATTAGAAGAGGTTAGACATAGTTTTCCATACTAATCTTACGTTGATCTAGCAATTGAAAGAGAAACTAGATAAACTCGTACTCAATGTTATGGAAACCAAAGATGAAGCACGCATAGAGCATGTGATAACTTGCGAAAATACCACTTAACATTATAAATTGTGTAACGAGCATGTGATAATTTCCGAGAAAGTGAGGGCGTCATCGTAATAAAATATTTCAAAAGTCCATAGGTCATTTTACATAGATGGAGCATAACGCAGGGTCACACATTTGGTAAGAGGAGCGAATTTCATAATAAGAAGAGAAACAAGCAAGTGAAACGATGCATTCTATTGGAACTTTCGGTTGTAGGTCAACTAATATGATGTCGGCTAAAGAAACTTTAGTTGATCCCAACGGTTACTTAAACCAATTCCATATCTTGTTTAGAACTTTCATAATGTCTATCAACGATGTTAAAGTCAATGGACATTGCAGGTACTTTTTTATTAGGTTTGCTTTGAACGAACAACAAAATGGATAGAGATTGATTATGAATGCCCTCTACGATGAGCTTATGGATATAATAGATATTTCAGAACATGTGAAGTGCTCTAGAAATACGGATACGACGGAGACTTGAATGATGATGGCCGATAGAGGAATCACGGTTGCATCTATGTTTAATTGTATACTCCCCTTCGTAGGACACTCGAATACTATTGATATTAGTTTCGCTATTCTACCGTTAAAAGGTGTACCTCATGTAATGTCGAACCGTTTGGAAATCAGATTGGGTTGGGTTAATACCAACCACTTTGCCAACGTAATTATTTCATTTAATCAAATATTAGCTTAAATTTTTAGACATCCCACTGATTTTGTCATTGTAATTTTTTTTGTAGCTTTCCATTACGACTGATGCCTCACGTGCAAGGATACATCCTTGTTTTCTAAAATTAAGTTCAGTAGATGAGAAATGTTGGACATTACCAATTCATTCTCGTTGCAAGCAATAAGAAGAAATTCAAATTCGTAGTATTGAAGTAACCGATTTAACCGCTTTCTTTTAAAAACTTTGTCATTGTAATCAATATATAATTTCTCATGCTAAAAACTTGTATGCTTTGAAGATTATGATAACGATAATTTGAAAACAATAACATTAAACGTTAATTAGTTAATTAGTTAACATAGTTTAGAACATTACATAATTCGAAATACGAATGCAAGCAACCACAATAAATAAATAGTGGACATAATAGACGCTAAAAATGCATTCTTGATGATGGATAATTTTATACATACTCGGACTGTTTGATGGATAATTTTATACATACTCGGACTGTTTGGCGGAATGACATCTTCACCAGTTCCATCGAAACTTGGGTAATTGGCAATGCAATTGGATTCTACGTCCATTTTATCTTATAGTTCTTGTACCATATATTCCAACGCATCTTTCATAATACTACTTTGAAATCTCATACGGAAAATATCGCAAGTTTCGCGTTAGAGTTCATAAGGGCGTCACACAATCCGTATACTCGAAACAATGTTCAAATAATCCAACCTGGCAGAGACTTTTTCCGTATTGTGCATCTTCATACGTATTCCCATTCGCATAAGCCATAGGGTGATTTGATGAGAATGAAACAATAGAGGTTGGAAGAATGTTAAAAAAATTGGCGGGGAACCAATATCATTTGGCGGGTTATTCAAACTTAAAGGAAACCCTTAAATCCTAGCAATGGGACTTCTCACCGGTGTTAGAGAATTTTCAACCCACTAGTGGGTAATTTTATAACCGCCGGTGGGAACCATCTAGAATGAATAACATTCAAGTATGGTATGTGGGCTACCACCAGTGGGTAATTTCCTAACAGGCAGCTCGTTTAATCAACTGGTCGACGGTTCCAGAATCGTGCACCTCTGGAAACCCCTCTTTCATGTTAGCATAAGGCTGAAAAAACACATGCAAAATAAACAAACACATAAATAGGCAATAACTAATCAGTGAAGTTAAAATTAACATTAGTTAAATAAGACTCCTTATACCACTCTCCTCTAGCACTGCAAGCACGTCGCGATAGTAAGTATTTGGCCGAACATTTATCCCAATTAGTTTTTTCGGTAACCAACTTATAATATTCAGGCTGATATACTGTATGCACTGTTATACTAAGGCCGAAAATAGGAAAAATGGTCGTAGATCCAGTAATCAAACAACCCGGAGAAATCAATCATACTCTTGAATAACGTCTTTGAAACTTCTCATAAACCCTTATAAATCCACGTCAATGCGCATGAATCCCATACTATATCACCAAGCCTATCAATGTGCTCCAAAGATAGAGAAAAATTGCTTGTACAGATTTTTGGATCGTGTTGGTTAATATGTACAACCAAATATGAACATGATGTAGGCACTTGTGGCATGTAAATTCATAGCATCGATATATTTGACATTCAAATCCAAGTAATTGTCCCCATTAAATTAATCCCTGAGCCATCTTAAACCAAATTTGACCCCATTTTGGTCATATAGTTTCTCTTGTATCCCCAACCGTAACTCTCACCAGTCGACTTTAAGTCTCATAAAGTCCATCATAAGTGGGGCTCATATATGGTTCCACTATTCTCCTCACCATCAGGAGTCCAGTAATGACGAATACATTATTCAACATGGTAGTCATCTCCCCAAAGGAGAACTGGAAGGTGTTTATCTCCTGATTCTACAGTTTGCTAAAGACATCGTCCAACTGCGAGTTTGAGTTGAGTTTATGTAAGTGGTGAATGATTGGCCAAAATAGAGTGGATTGGAGGATAGCCTTCATTACCTACTCCTTGGTTAAATCCCATTGGTTGATGAGTCCGTACTTAGCCTGGACGGTAATACCCAGATATAAATGATTATCAATTATTATCGATAAAAACAAAACAAAAAACTAAATAATTTACGACATAAATAATGACTTATATTCCCAATGAAGGTGTGGTAATCCTCGTGGTGAACATAGTCGGGAAATAATGTGAAAATATTTTGAGACATAAATAAATTCTTTAACCTCTCTGGACCGGTGCTACATACTTGGGTACGAATTTGATACTTCTCTTCATCATTACCCGAATCCTCAATATGTGATTCATCCCGAAGATTAAGTTCCCCGCAAATGCTACCCTGACCGTGTTTCCTTGCAATTTCTAACCTGCTACATCATATTGATTGTTATGTCGCTCATAAAACTCACCTTGGCTACCTTCTACCACATCAGATCCATTACCACTACCAAGTTACGTACAAACGTTTTTTGAAGTAGATATCTCGACATATTTTGGGCTTCAACCCACCGATCTTTGAAAGGTTTTTACGACCTATATATTATTTTCCTACAACAACAAGAAAATATTTTGGTTGGTTAAACATTTATGAGAAAATGATGAAGTAAATAAATTTTATATTCCTCCCCGATGATGTGAAACATCCACACCGCCATATTGTGTCCTCGCTAGTGCGAGTACCTAGCCCTATTGGATGGAAAGAAGAATACTGGAAGTGTGAACTTTGCCACTGTAGGGGCTAGTAACCCACACTGACGGGGACTAATTTATACATTGTAAACTACTTAAGCCATCTTCTTCTTCCTCCTCTTTGGTTTGGGTTAAACAAGATCAGTATCCCAAAACCTGTCTTTTAGTATCACCCTCTACAAGGGTACCTTCTCATCATTCATACCAACACATCTCATTGAGAGCTCCAACCCAATATCCGTACGGTTCTTTCCATATACTTGCTCCACCAAAATGTCACCCACTTGATCAACACTAGCCATTTTTCCTATCGTTACAATCATCACTTCTCCATCTTTTGACATCGTTATTTCTGGCACAAGGCACAACCATGCTAACAAAACATTCACAATGGTAAAAAGGTGATGGTACTCAAGATACAAAGTCGAATAAGTTTCAGCTGACAGTCTCTCCAAGGGATTTATCTTCGATACCCCATAAATCTTCCTCCACAATATTTGATAGTTCCCGAAATCTGCACCTTAAGAAAAAAATATCAATAATTACTTTTAGCAAACCATTAACAATAAAAACAACTAACACAAAGTCTTAGCTTATATGTTTTCATCCATCTTCGCTCTAATTAGAGATTGTTCTCCCCGATAAGATGCTCCAAGTTACAAGAGATAAAAATAAACGAATACTTCCAATATTTATTATAATTGGGCATATTAATAATCTTATGGATGATACAAATTGATATATAGTTTTGTGGGGTACCCGATGACTTATTAATATCAACCAGATGATGATGACAAAGTTATGTGTAGGGTTGTTTCTCAAACATTCAAACAAAATTCTTTGAAATGGTACAATAGACTTCCGGATGGATCAATCAATTTTTTTGATATGTTTTGGATGGACTTCCGACGACAGTTCGTAGATAGTAAAAAATTAATAGGAAATTGTGAAAAAATAATTCATTGTCACCCGATGGAATCAGAAACTTTGAAACAATATGTAAGTCGGTTCGTGAACACTAAGAATGGTCTGGTTGATTGCTATGAGCAGGTGGCGATAGCTTCCCTTAGACAAGGGTTGTTGGCGGGAGAGTTGGCTGACACAGTTACAAGGAAAAATGCGGAAACATGGAGTGGCCTATTGAATCAAGTTGGAAAAGAAATTATTGTAGAAGAAACCAAGCTGCTAAGGCAACCTCGACAAAGTAAACCCTGTGTAGGTGCTACATATCGACAAGTTATTAATCAGTCACATGTTTCTTCTAATTCTCGACCTCGGGAATCAAGTCAAGGATCAGGACGATCTAGATCGAATCAAACCCAGCAGTCTAGACCAATGGGAACTAGTGGGTTCAGCCTAGTTACTTTGCACAGTTCATTAAAAATATGGGCATAGGATATGATAAAACCAAAGATCACATACAATTTCGAAGGCCTTTACCTATCCAGACCCCAAAGGAGAACCTAAATACTCGTTTATGTAAATACAATGAAGACACGAGTCATGATACAAAATATTATATAGCCCTTAAGCAAGAGATTCAGTTACTGATTGAAAATCGGAAACTGACAACCTTTGTAAAGAATCATGGCACAAATAGAAATCAAGTTTTGCACAAACCTAACTCAAGCATTAGAAAATAAAAAGTTAGTGCACTTGATGTGCCAAGATCTGTTTCGAGTATGTCTAAGGGAGAACAAATCATGATATTTACAGAACGGTTTTATGTTTTTTTATTTAGATTAAGAGTATTTGAATCCAGATTCTGATCGAAACCTTGTTAACGTGGTAAATAAGAGAAATGGGAATATTAACCATTTGTATAAGTTCTTTGAGTCATTAACAATATTCAGAGGGGATACGACAATAACACCTTCAAACTTTTGTATGCATGTCAATACTTTGGATGTGCAGTTAAAAAATGCCAGCTCATTTATATCAAGGGCCTTCACCATCTATGGGATTTGATGAGGATGATATGAGAGATGTCTCTGGACCACATAAAGACCCTGTGGTTATTGGGGCTTCTATTTATGGTACAAAAATTTAGATAATTCTCACCGATACCGGTAGTGCAGCCAATGTGTTGGTTTTCTCAGCCTATAGACAAATAAAAAATCTATCGGTAATCGAACCTTCGAACTGGACGACCGTAAGGTTTACGGGTAGTCCGACAGATGTCATGGGAGAGTTTAATGGAGAAACAACTCTTAGTAGAGGCCCATTCTGATACAGACAGATTAGCGATAAAATTTATGAAGACAAGCGATCACCCGAAGAATGCAGCGAATTGACAGCTTTAGAGCTCCCGATGTCCGATTTTGACCCACAACACCTTATTTTGAAGGGAACAACGCCACGATTACAAATCACCAGCTTCGCTCGTGACATATGGCGTTTTTAGGCATTCAGAGTCGTTTACTATTTTATTTCGAATTTCTATTACTTTAGGGAATTTTTGGTATTTTCGTATTAGGGTTTTCATTCGAACTCTTATTTAAACACACTTTGTTTACAATGTAAGGGAGTTGAATTTTGATTAAAAACATTAAGGTTTCCCCTATATTGCTTCTCGGTGTTTACTCTGTATCATATTGGTATCAGACACAGGTAGTCCTGCGAGATGGTGCGAGGAAGAACCAGAGGTCGCGGCGGCGTTGCTGTGGAAGGAGATGCAAGTGATTTCGAAGATCGCGAGAATGCTGACCTGCACTGTTAGGTCGAGTATCTTGCCCTTTAGATGGCTGAACTTACTGCCAGGTAACCCGGTGTGGAGGCTGAAGGTCCTGATAACCCTTTTGGCGAAAGGCCAGAAGGGAACGCTAATCCGGACCACCGCTGAGAGCTTGAATTTAAAGTCAACATTCCTGAATTTGATGGTGGCCTTCGGGCGGAGGAGTTTTTCGATTGGTTATCCCAGGTTGAGGAGGTGCTGGACTTCAAGGAAGTTTCTTAGGAGAGACGGGTAGCTTTTGTTACCATCCACCTACGCGGCAGGGCACAAGCTTGGTGGCAGTAGGTAAAAATGATCCATGCGCGTGAAGGCAAAGAGTAAGTACGTAGTTTGGATAAGTTCAAGAAGAAAATCCGCAAGGCATTCTTGCCTTATAGTTTCGAGCGAGAATTGTTCCAGCGTTTCCAGAATCTTCGTTAGGGGCCACGCTCTGTGGACGAGTATATGGAAGAGTTCTTTCAGTTGCTTGCTCGTAAAAATGTGAACGAGTCAACACATCAGCGGGTATCGCGCTATATTGGGGGGTTGCGCCCTCAACTCCAGGATGTGTTGAACATGTTCAACCCGTTGTCTGTTTCTGAAGCACATCGGCGTGCCCTCCATGCAGAAAAACAGTTGGCTCGGCGGACCCAGATTAGCATACGAACTGGTGCTCCTACAGGGAACTTAGTGCCCGGACCAGTTCCACGTCCAACCGTTCACATTGTTCCCATTGGTGTGACCAGCCGTTCTGCTGGTAAGTTACGTTGCTTTGGCTGTGGTGAGTTAGGGCATCGTGAGGTAGAATGTCCGAATGCTGCGGGTGCTAGGGTTCTTTTCTATCACGAGGCGTTTGAACCGACCCCCATTGTTCTTGATGGTCTCCCGGAGTTTGATACATATGATGATGATGTGACTGAGGTCGCGGAGGAGCTTGTGACTGGTGATGTTGGTGCAGTTCTGATGGTACGACACATTTTTCTTTCCCCTCGTGTTTCTGATCAGAGTGACTGGCTGCGGAATAATGTGTTTCAGTCCACTTGCACGGTTGGCGGTAAGTTGTGCACCTTCATTATTGATGTTGGTAGCTGTGAGAATGTAATTTCCGAGACAACGGTTTCGAAGCTCGGGCTGAAATCAGAGTCGAACCCCAAACCATACAAGCTGGCCTGGCTGAGTAAAGGTACTAGTATTACTGTGACTCAACGTGTGCTTGTATCATTTTCTGTAGGGCAGACATACCAAGATGAGGTGTTTTGTGATTTAGTGCCTATGGATGCTTATCACTTATTTCTTGGTCGCCCTTGGCAGTATGATTTGTCTGTTGTGCATGATGGACGTGCGAATACTTATTCATTCTTTTTTCGGGGTAAGACATTTGTTCTAGTACCGCCCAAGCCTCGGTCCCTCAGCATTGGCTCTGGTCCTTCCAACACGACCTTGATGTCCCGTGCTCCTTTTCAGGCGGCCATGGAAGAAGCTGGTGTGGTCTTCTTGTTGTTTTCTGATCCAGTATTGACTGATGTGTTTGCAGATTTGTTTTATGTTGCTAGCCCTGCAGTTCAGTCTCTTTTGCAGGAGTTTGCAGATGTGTTTCATGTTGCTAGCCCTGCCGTTCAGTCTCTTTTGCAGGAGTTTGTAAATGTGTTTTCTGTTGCTCGCCCTGCAGTTCAGTCTCTTTTGCAGGAGTTTGCAGATGTGTTTCCTGATGCTAGCCCTGCAGTTCAGTCTCTTTTGCAAGAGTTTGCAGATGTGTTTCATGTTGCTAGCCTTGCAGCTCATTCTCTTTCGCAGGAGTTTGCAGATGTGTTTCTTTTCCAGGTGATGTATGGTGTTGTGCCTCGGGGTCCCGTCGACTTGCTCGTCCTGCCCGGTAAAATTCATTTTCACAGAGCTGCTGATGAGCTTGTCTCGCAAATTTGCCAAACCCACCAGAAGACATACGATCAGCTTGTCTTGAGCACCGCCAAGTATAAGTCTCAGACGGATCATCATCGCCGTCATGTACAGTTTGAAGTTGGTAACTATGTGTGGGAAGTTCTAACCAAGGCTCGGTATCCTGCCGGTGAGTACAACAAACTGGCCGCCCGGAAGATTGGCCATGTGGAGATTGTGGAGAGGATAAACCCGAATGCTTATCGGCTGCGCTTGCCTAGCCATGTCCGTACGTCTGATGTCTTTAATGTTAAGCATCTGATTCTTTATGCAGGTGACTCTTCTGACGAGGAGACTGGTTCTGATTCGAGGGCGAATCTTCTCTACCCCAGAGGGGATGATGCAAATAGATTAGCGTTAGCATTTATGAAGACAAACGATCACCCGAAGAATGCATCGAATTGATAGTTTCGGAGCTCCTGGTGTTCGATTTTGACCCACAACACCTTATTTCAAAGGGAACGACGCCACAATTACAAATCACCAGCTTTTCTCGTGACATATGACATTTTTTGGGAATTCTGAGTCGTTTACTATTTTATTTCGATTTTTTATTACTTTAGGGATTTTTTGGCATTTTCGTATTAGGGTTTTTATTCGAACTCTTATTTAAACAGACTTTGTTTACAATGTAAGAGAGTTAAATTTTGTTTAAAAAACATTAGGGTTTCCCCTATATTGCTTCTCGGTGTTTACTCTGTATCATATTCCAAAAATCAGTTCGAGTATTGATAAGTGCATTTCATATCACTTATTACGCTTCCATTATTCTTAAAATCGTCACCGGTTCTCAAGTATTCGTTGAGTTTTAACGTGTTTTCTCAGTATTCTTAAAGGCGCTTGTGCCGCGGGTAAATTGTGATAATACTAATAAATTTGGGGTTGAAATTGAAGAAACTGGAAAATTAATGTACTTAGGGAAATTTTGGAACAGATGAAAAGAAAAGAAAATATATTAATGCTAAAAATATATTATGACGAGTGATTTTTCAAAACAATATATATAAATGCTTGAAAAATATATTAATGTTGAAAAAAAGGAAAATATATTTTCTAAGATATTGTTTAAAATATTAAATTTTAAAAAAAAAATTAAAGCGAAACACAAAAGGAAATTAATGCTGAATTAAGAAAAAAATATTAGACTATTGCTAAATTTTTATTTATCTATATTGTTTAAAATAGTATTTTATTTAACATAAATATTTACAATACGTAATTTGATTGTTTTTAGGTTTCGGCGGAGATTATAAATAGAATAGAAAAAAGAAGAAAAAGGAGAATTGCCTGCTGACTCGACTACGACAGATTTGGACAATTGATGTGTCCGTTTATAACAATTGGTGTGTCCGTTCGAAAAGCAAAGAACCATTGTTTTAAATTGTTTTCTTGAGTTTATAACCTACTGAACGGAACCACGAAAGAAGGAGAGAGCAGGTGACAGCTGTTTTGCGCTTTCGATCGGTAACGCCGTTTAGGGTTTTCTTTCGGCAGCGGCAACATATAACCAGGCGACAGGAGGTAGGCGATAGCTGTGGTGGTGTTCGATCGGCAGTGGAGGTATTACTCTAGACAAACGATACCGGAAAACGGAATTGACGGCTACGACGTTTTCGACTGGCAGCAGCTACTAGACGGAGATCAAAACGCGGCGACGGCTACGGTGGTTTTCCTATCGGTGTTTCTGTCAGGAGATACTTACGGCAGTTGTTCGGTTTAACTTTCTCTAAACTTTTATTCGTTTATTTACATTTTTTCTAAAGAATTATGTTAACTTTTGCATCCATGATGATGATTTGGTCAATTATGAACTAATCTTTGTCATGGAGCCTTAGCGGATTTGTTTGAATAATATTTAGGGTTTATTGCTTAATTTATTTTTTAGATATGTTTATCGATTACCTAGTATGGTTGTGTTTATCGTTAGATGCGTCGCGAACATCTAGTTTGTTAATCTTTAATGAATGCGAAAGTAGATTTAAGGGTTTAGAACTTGTCATGCTAGCATAGGTTCTTGAATGATTCGTATTGTGATTGTTCATGATTCGTAATATGTCATTAACCATATCATATTACCATATGTAATCGAAATAGGTAACTTGTGCTTAAAACCAATTGTACCTCAATTCATATAGACATATAGGATTGTCATGCAAGCGGTGTCTGCTTAATTGCTATCTCTTTTGTGGTTGTTTAAGTGGTTTGGTTTACGTATTCTGATTTTGTGTTATCTGATTAGTAATCGTAGTTATCTTACATATTGATTAAGTATATTAATACTCTGAGTAAAATAAACAATGAAGTTAGGGTTCCATGTTTTCTCTCTCATAAGTAAAACTCGATAGATAATTTCGTTAGTTGATTTGTTTAGTTACATTCATACTTTATTACTCGTTCAAGCAATAGTTTAATAATCATACGTTGTTTCATAAGTGAATTCTTGTCTTATACACCTAGTCTTCGT